>OU343219.1:232331992-232385457 GCA_910596185.1 Chrysanthemum makinoi | reverse complement strand
CCGTAGGCTTCTCGTTGTGTTTTTTCATCGTAGCGACTGCTTCAGGAAAAGTTAGCGAGTTATAGTGTTAGGTGTTAGCGACTTTAGCCTAGCGGCTTGTCTATTGAGACAGCCGGCAAATAGTACAAGTTAGTGGATTCTCCACCCGGCTAGCGACTTGGTGAGGTTAGCGACTTGCTGCAGAGAAATTGTTAGCGAGTTGTAGTGGAAATTTTAGCGACTTGATACTAGCGACTTGGATCTTAGCGAGTTGTTCTTTAGCAACTTAACTGTGTCTTGCGACTTGGTGCTTAGCGATTTGTTGTCATAAATCTTAGCGACTTGGTGTTAGCGACTTGGATCTTAGCGAGTTGCTCTTTAGCGACTTGACTGTGTAGCGACTGGTGCTTTAGCGACTTGTGTCCAGCACCTTGGGTCCTTAGCGACTGGGCTTAGCACTTGGTCAATATCTCTTAGCGACTGGTTGATCTTTGGTTTAATACGGTTTTCTCTTGATTTAGTAAATCCCGTGAAGATCTATTTCCCGGTTTAATCACTGAGTTATAAAATCCTGTGTAATCTGTGAACATGTCTACCAACGTACCTACAATCATCTCAATGTTGCTGAGATGTTCAAGCAGCTGTTCAGCTACTCGTCCCCGCCCATGCTGACAGAACTGACTACGACTCTTGGGCTCAACGAATCGATTGTACTGTCTTGAAAAGAAATGGGTCAACATTCTCAAATTAATTGATGAAGGACCTTATCAGATTGAGACTACAAGAGACATAAGTATATTGCTGCAGAGGGAACCATGATCTTTGGATTGGACAGACCAAAGACAAAAGAGATTCGATTCTGATATCAGGGCCCTCCAAACATACTACAGGGTCTTCCAAAAAACATCTACAAGCTTATCAATCACAACACTGAAGCCAAGGCAGTTTGGGATAATGTCAAGTTGCTTCTCTCAGGTTCATGAATTAACAAGGAAGACAGAGAATCACAACTGTATGATGAGTTTGAGCACTTCAAGATGAAACCAGATGAGAGTATCTATGAATACTACATGAGATTCCACAAGCTTGTAAATGATATGAGGAATATCAGAATGACTATGCCAAACATTCAGTTGAACTCAAAGTTTGTGAACAACATGAATCCAGAATGGCACAAGTTTGTCACCTCTGTGAAGCTAACCAAAGGATTAAAGGACACAAACTATGAGCAACTATATGCCTTCCTTCTTCAGAATGAGAGACAAGCTATGTCTGAAAAAAAGATTCTTGAGCAATTCAAATCTAAGCAGGGAGAAACCAGTTTGTCAAATGACTCAACTGCCTTCTACACCAATGTTGGTATTACTACCAAAGCCTCTCAAGTCATACTCACAGGTAATGGTAATTAAAACTCATCCTGATCCAGGTTCAAGCAAGTTGATGCTGATGCAGTTATGGGACACTTCATTAATCAACTGGCTCTTATGGTTAAACAAAACTTGACCCTTAGTCCACATACCAACAGTCTTCACACTAACAATGAGATCAGAACTGCATCTAATTTACACAATCATGCTGTGTCAGAGATGAAAGTTATGGGGCAACCACTTCAGGAAGACATTACAACAGGGATGGTTGGAGCAGTTATGGAATGCGGAGTGATAGAGGATTTGTGGCAAATCAGAATAGGGGAGGATTGGAAATCAATGTCAATAAAGCCAACAATGCTATAACTGTGGTGGTGAGGGACACATTGCTAGGAACTGCATATCTCCAAAACGTCCACAGAATGCGATACTTCAGACAAGATTTGCTTGTGGAAGCTCAGGTCATAATCATCAAAATGCATTTCAAGTAGCTGACTGTGATGAATTTGACTCTGATGTCGATGATGAACCTACTGCCCAAACAATCTTCATGGCTAGCATCTCACCTATGGTCTCTCCAAAGGTCTCTCCACAACAATAAACTGGTCCATCCAAAGACAAAATCATCTCAGAGGTATTAAAACTATATGATGATGTTGATCAGCAAAAGAAACATGATAAGGTTCAATCGCAGGAAACCAGTGACTCAGATATTGCTAATATGGGCAATGATAATATTGTCCCATATGATCAATATGTGACCCAATGTGAAAGTGCGATTGAACCAAATGATGTATCTAATGCAGTCAATGATGACTATATCTTTGATGAATACACTGTATGTGCCCCTGATGATTCTCGTTACCTCTGAATCAATGCCTATAAAGAACAAGTTGCTATTTATGAACAACGTGCTAAGTTTGAGTTGACCACCCGTGAGCAGTAAATGGATGACCAAATGCGCATAATTATTAGAAAAGTAATTTTAGAGAAGAAGTATTAAAACAAGAGTTAAACTCCTTACAAGAAAAGCTTTCTAAAACTCTAAGCAAAAAACATGAAGTTCAAGAAAATGTTAAAATGCTGAAGCAAGAATTCAATGCTAAGGAATCAAAACTTTTGAATGATTTTTCCAATCTAAAAACTTTGAAAAACAAGCTTGAAAATAAGTTGTACGTGCATGGGAATACCATTCAGCATCGCTCACTTGATCACTAAGCATAGAGTTTTAAGCGATAAGCATAGCATTCCCCTTGTTGAGGAACCAAATCCAGAGGTCATTAAAAAGGCTAGAGTTGCTCATAAGGTACTTTATGAGGGTAATGAAATCCTTAAGCCTAGACAGAAACCTAGTTGCGCTGAGTGCACCGAGGAAGATAAGAAATCAGATGAAGTCACTAGGGAAAATTGAATATGAAGCTAGAAGATCCCCGGGTGTAAAATGAATAATATAACAATCAAACCCCATGATTACACTAAGGAAAATTGGATATCCTTAAACAAGTTTAAGCCTCGACATTATCAACCCCTAACAAGTGTTCTGGAAAAGGATATGGATATGAAAAAAACTGAAAATTTTGTTGAAAAGAATCCCCCTTGTAGGAAATTACCTAAAGCAACTGTGTATCCTCCTAATACACCAATGCATTTAGTTCCTAGATCTATTGCCACTAATAGCAAGACCTTAATCAGCCTGTATGTTGTTTATCAGCTGTTTGTTGATTTTGAAAAAACGTGTAAGAAGAGAATCACACCTACATGGATAACTGAGGGGGAAAGGGGTTTTGAGCAAACTAAAGAATTTTATTTAACTGAGGTCATGCCTTTCTTTAAACAATTAAAAGGTCAATTTGAGAGTCTTCAAAATGGGATAAATTGAGATATTAAAGAAATGGAAAAGGAATTTGATGCAATGATAGTTGAGGTCAATGATTATGAACAGGAACTCAAATATAATGAAGTTGAAAGGAAGAACTTGCACATCTTAAATGAGAATTTGATTTCAAGTTGTGTTGCTCAAGATGTGTTTTACACTGTTACTAAGCACTTATTACGCTCGATTTCATGAATTATCTATTGCATTGAAAGTTTCTCATGATCGTGTCATTGAGCTTGAAACAAAAACTCATAACTAAATGAGAAAATTGATCAGGATGATCACGATAATTTGGTAAAACATCTTTCTAAACTACAAGTTGAACATTTTAATTTACAACTAAAATATCAACATCTTAAAGAAAATGTCAAAACCTCAAATATCAAGACATCCTCAGATGTTCCAGAGTTTGATACAGTTTTTCAGATAAACAAACATGACGATTGTAACACGATCAGAAAGTTGAAAGCCCAAATCTCTCAATTAAAGGGTGAAAAGAACAATGTGACTGGATCCCAAATGCCTCCTCCTTTAGATTCTCAGTATTCTCAAAATTTTCATCTTCAAAACTTAGTTAATGCTTTACAAAAGGAAAACGAGATATTTCTAGAAGAAAATGAAAAAGTTAAACAACACTTTAAAGAGTTATATGATTCAATGAAAGTCACTCGTGACAAAAACAACGAAAAAATAACGCCTTTACAAAAAGAAATTGAGAATCTGAGGAGTCAGGAAAAAGGGAAACTGCCACTTGTTTTTAATGAGAATGTTGAATCAAAGTCATCCTCGACAAGCAAATATATTTGGACTTTTAAATACATTCCTCCTCATCTTAGGAATAATGAACTTGTGTTTCATAACTATTGTGCTCACCTTAATGATAGTCTAGAATGTCTCCGTGAGATTGTGGAAGAGGATTTCATTAATAAACCTCTTGATAGAGAAATTAGGTTTGCTTGCATTCAGGCCAAACGATCTCAAGAGCTGCTAGAATGTTTAATTGCAACATGTCCTAAATCCTTAGGTGCGAAAGGTAAAGCTGTGATGCCTTGTTCTATGCCTAGTGCCAAGCATACAAACCATTCTATGCCCATTTTTAAGAAAGTGAACACTAATGTGCCTTCAAGTAGTTTAGATCCTTGCACGTCTAGTTCAGAATGCAAAAGTAGATCAACCAACTAAAGTTCCCATAATTCCCCTACAGAGTAATCATGACATAAAATCAGGCGGGTCAAAGCCTCCAAGCAATACCAAGCAAGATAGGACCTCGCAAGCTAAGAATGTGCATTGGAAGAGAGTAGAAGATCACCCTAGGAATATTAAGTTTGAGTTGAATAAAACGAATCGTGTTGATTCTATTATTAGCTCTAAGCACTGTAATTAATTCAATTCCGCTACTATTCGCAAAACCATGTAATGATGACTGCTTGATTTCTGTTACTAATCATGAATGTGGTGTGAATGTTTTGTCTAATGCTGTCAAATGCCCTGATAAAACTGTTAATGTTAAAATTCAAGGTAAGAAGGCTAAAAGGCAAAGGCGAAAGAAAGTTAGAAAACAGTGGAAACCCACAGAAGGAAATTTAGTAATATAGGTTATCAATGGATACCTACTGGCCATAAGATTAATGAGCTTTGCCCTAAAGTTGCTAAATCAATGCCCACTAGAAAATGGATGCCTACTAGTAGAACTATTCCCTTAAGAAGCGAACATACTTTGAATAGGTCAAATACGGACACTAGCACTGCATCTATTTATAATGAGTCCATTGTTTCTACCCCTGATGTGGGTGTTCCAATCACTGTTACTAACCAAGTGGAACCCATTATTGCATGGGGTTCCTAATTATCCACTTATCCATTCTTGTCTGTGTTCAACTGCAGATCGTTCAAATCGTTTTGTGGTACTGGACTCAGTTGTTCCAAGCATATGACTCGAGACCGGTCACGCTCATGAACTTCGTGAGTAAATTCATCGGACTGTTAGATTGGAACCATTTCGGTGCAATTATGGGTTATGGAGATTATGTTGTCGGTGATAGTGTTATCTCCAGGTATATTACGTAGAAGGTCTTGGTCATAACTTATTCTCTGTCGGTCAATTCTGTGATTTTGAACTAGAAGTGGCCTTCAAAAACATACATGTTTCGTTAGAGAACTTGATGGTAAAGAACTTTTAAGAGGAACACGTTGTTCAAATCTATACACCATCTCTATCGAAGATATGATGAAGTCTTCTCCAATTTGCTTGTTGTCAAAGGCTTCAAAGTCATGGTTATGGCATCGTCGTCTCAATCACTTGAACTTCTAAGCACCATCAATGATCTCTCCCGAAAGGACTTAGTTGTAGGTTTACCTAGACTAAAGTATGAAAAGGATCATCTTTGTTCAGCATGCCAATTGGGAAAAGCAAGAAGTATGCCCACAAACCCAAACCTACAAACTCGCTACAGAAGTTCTTTCATACAATTCACATGGATTTATGTGGACCCATGAGAGTGCAGAATATCTTTGGGAAGAAATATTTGTTAGTTGTGGTTGATGATTACTCTCGATTCACCTAGGTTAAGTTCTTAAGGACAAAGGATGAAACTGTAGATATCATCATCAAACTTATCAAAAGTACCGCAGGTTCGACTTAACAAAATTGTCGAATCATCCGAACGCACAATGGAACTGAAGTTTGTTAATAAACAACTTAGTGAGTTTTATGAAAGTGTTGGAATCAGTCATCAAAGAAGTGTTCCACGAACTCCTCAACAGAATGGGGTAGTTGAAAGACGAAATCGAACTCTTGTGGAAGCCGCAAGAACAATGCTGATTTACTCAAAGGTTCCAATATTTCTCTGGGGCTGAAGCCATTAACCGCATGCTACACTCAAAATCGATCCCTAATTTACACCGCTCATGGAAAACTCCATATGAACTTGTCCACAATAGAAAACCTAATCTCTCATTCCTTCGTGTGTTTGGTGCATTGTGTTATCCAACTAATGAGGGCCAAGATTTAGGCAAACTTAAAGCTAAAGCGGACATTGAAGTTTTTGTAGGATATGCACCAAAATGTAAAAGGATACCGAATCTACAACAAAAGAACCCGAAGAATAATGGAAACAATTCACGCATGCGTTGATGAGCTGACCGGTCCAATGGCTCTAGGACAAACCAGTTCGACCAGATCTCAACTTTTATCAAGTAGTCCTATCAGCTTCTACTCTCGTTTCAAATCCATCACCAAAGAACTCCTTATGTACCTCCATCAAGATGACTTAAAGAAATTGTTGATCCAATGTTTGATGAACACTATGAGCCAAATGCTAATGAAATGTCAATTCCATCATCAAGGTCGCTCCTATCCCCGCTCAATGAAGTCAACCCTTCTGTTTCAATATCATTAAGCCAAGAAGCGCCTGCTGTTGATCACTCTATCTCATCAACAAATCATCAATCGTCGAGTGTACATCATGGAATTGTTTCTTCTCGCACCCATGATGAAGTTAATCCCTTTTCTACTCCTGAAGATGCTCCATTTGAAAACATATTTTCTCCTCAATCATCATCGAACCATCTTCATCGAGACATCGACTCTGCTACGCAGCCTCAACAACAACCACATGAACACATTAGAAAGGACACATGATCATCCATTGACAACATCATGGAAACCCTTCTCGCCTAGTATCACACGAAACAACTTGCAACCGATACCTTATGGTGATTCTTCAACTCCGTACTCTCTAAGGTCGAACCAAAAGATGTTAAAACAGCCATGAATGAAAACAGCTGGTTCAATGCCATGCAAGAAGAAATTCATGAGTTTGATCGACTAGTTGTATGGGAATTAGTACCTGCTCCAGATTGTGCTATGATCATTACTCTAAAGTGCATCTTCAAAGTGAAACTTGATGAGCATGGTGATGTTTTAAAGAATAAGGCTCGATTAGTTGCAAAAGGATATCGTCAAGAAGAGGGTATTAACTTTGAAGAATCATTTGCTCCTGTGCTCGTGATCGAGGTAATCAATCTTTTGGCTAATGCTGCAAGTAAGAACATGGTAGTCTATCAGATGGATGTAAAGACGGCTTTTCTTAACGGAGATCTTAGAGAAGTCGTATACGTGCCAAGGCTTTGTGAATCCAGAGCATCCTACTCACGTCTATCGTTTGAAGAAAGCTCTTTACGGTTTGAAGCAAGCTTCAAGGGCATGGTATGATACGCTATCAAAGTTTCTTCTATCTACCGGATTCAGCAAAGGAGCAGTTGATCCGACATTGTTCACCGTAAAAGTCAGGCAAACATTTAATTCACGTTCAAATATATATTGATGATATTATTTTTGCCTCGACTGACCCCTATGAATGTGATTGTTTTTCAAATGAAATGGGTTCCAAATTTCAAATGTCAATGATGGGACAAATGTCATTTTTCTTGGGATTACAAATTTCACAAAGTCCCGGAGGCATTTTTATAAATCAATCTAAATACGCAAATGAGATTTTAAAGAAATTTGGATTTGATTCTAGTGACCCTGTTGACACTCCCATGATAGAGCGTACTAAACTGGATGAGGACCATTCAGGGATCATGGTAGACCAAACGAAATATCGTAGTATGATCGGATCCCTGATGTACCTCACGGAAGTAGACCGCATATTCTGTTCGCTGTTTGCATGTGTGCTAGATATCGGCTAAGCCTACCAAAAGCACCTTGAAGCGGTTAAACGGGTCTTTCGGTATCTCCAAGGTACCATCAATATGGACTTTGCACCGAAGGACACCGGTATGTCACTAATGCCTATGCAAATGCCGATCATGCAGATGTCAAGATACACGCCGAAGCACGCCCTGGAGGTGCTCGGCCTGGGTGATAGCTTGTGAGTCGGTCTTCAAAGAAGCAAATGAGTACTTCTAGTCCTCTACAGAGGCTGAATACATAGCCATGTCATCTTGTTGTGCTCAAATCCTATGGATGAGATCTCAATTATCCGACTATGGCTTTGAATTCAACAAAATCCCTATGTATCGCGTGATACTAAAAGTGCTATTGCTCTCTCATGCAACAACGCTCAACACTCAAGAGCAAAACACATTGACATTCGACATCATTTCATCAGGGAGCAAGTAGAAAACGGTGTGGTGGAACTTAATTTTGTGAGGACTGAATACCGCTAGCGCATATCTTCACCAAAGCTCTTCCTAGAGAACGTTTTTGAGTTTATCCTACCACCACTTGGTCTAAGAGTCTACAACCTAAACACTCAAACGTCTTCAAGAGGAAGACAAGGAGTAAAGGTCTTTTCTTCATCCATATCTTGTAAATATTTATTCGAAAAGCAAAATACAAAATTTCAAAACCTTCAAAAAGCAAATAGAAAAAATATAAAACTTTCAAAAAAATCCATAAAATTTGAAAAATCTTGAAAATTTTCAAAAAATATTGTCATTTTGTCATGTTTTTCTCGATTCAATAATATCTATGGTCTTTGTGTTGTCATTCAAAGAATGACACGGGACTTTAGATATTGTTCGAATGTTTTTATAAAAAAACTCAAAAAATCAAAAAAAAAATCAAAAAATATTTTTGGGAGAAAGTGAAACTATGGTTTATTGTCATTTCAGGCAGTAACCCGCTTTTTAAAGAAAGAACAGAACCATGCTTTAACATATGTTCCAAATCTCATGCTCTAATTCTAAAAATTCTTTCACAAATATTTTTCCTTCTAAAAATTCTTCTGAAAAATATTTGTTATCTAATGAAAACAATGTTAAACAAAATAACTCGGACTAAATTTTTTAAATTCACTTGGACTTGACAACGGTCAAAATCTCGATCTCTCAATCAACAACTTATGTCATTGATCGGAGGAGAGAATGATTTCAATTAAAAGGTTATTTGTCATGTTTTCAAAAGATATTCATGCATGTTATTGGAGTTTAAAGTCTCATAAATGATCCTTATCGGTTAAATGTTTTCATAAGCAAGTCATAATTCTCCTTAAAAGCTCTCAAAAACAATTTAAATCTATAGAGATCACAAATCTCAAATATTTGAAAATTGTGATCGGGGGAGAATTTGTGATTTAAATTGGATTTAAACTGATGATTCGATAAATGGTTTCACAAGTGTTTAGCAAGCTTTCCTCCCCACATGTGCCAAACGATTTCAAGTTTTCCATGAACATGTTGAGGAGGAGCATCTTTTTTTAATAAAAAAAAACCACAAAGAATGGAAACGTGATTGATTTGTATCTAAGTGCAGGTTCCTTCTAATATGTGCAAAACTCTTTCAAACCTCGAGGCACATATTGAGGGGGAGCAAATTTATGAAAACCTCATCCTTCCCCAATATGCATTATATATCAAAACATCAGGTACAAAATGCTTTTGATAATATATCACAAGTATCTCATTGATTTTTCCGAATGTTTTCTATGGTTTTCATTGTTCCATGGCAGATGAACAATACCAAATAGACCGACCAAATTTACTTTATGTATGGTGATATAAGGATGATAAGGTAAGGTATTTGTTCCCATGATGAGCGACCGCCAGAACCGGAGGGATCTACCCAGGGACATCCACTAGATAGTGTAGAGTCCTGACGCTAGGATTATGAAAAAAGGAGAAAGTGAGATATGGGAAGAGCGCGCGACGGAGTAAGCGGAATAAACCAACAAGGTTCTAGTAATGAAGTCTCGGTAAGCACTGAAGGGGTTGAAGAATGAAAAATAAATTGAATGTGAAAAGGGTGAAGAAATAGCCCTCCATTATCAACCTGGCAAAATCGGGTTCAATTCATACTGGTATTACCGTAACATCGGTATGTCATGTCGCACTGCGATACAACTTCCCAGCTACTCAAGTTCTTTAAAAGCCTTTGGGCATTTTCACGGGGAACCTACATAATACTATAGGTTCCCCGCAGAATGAAACAAGTACTTTTAAGAGGAACTGAGTAGCTTGGGAAGTTGTAGTGCAAGCGCGTCCTGGTCCATGACGCCTTCTCTTCAATACCGATGTTACCTTGGTAACTACCAGTAGCATATGAATTGAACCCGGTTTCTACCCTAAGGTTGAATTAATGGAGGGCTATTTCTTTTCACCCTTTTCACATTCAATTATTTTTCATTCTTCAACCCTTCAACCCCTTCGCTTTTACAAGACTTCATAACTAGAACCTTGTTCGGGTTTATTCCAAAGTATTCAGCTCAGCCTCAGTCCAGCACTCTTCCCATATCACTTTTCTCCTTTTTTCATCAATCCTAAGGACTCTATACTATCTAGTGGATTGTCCCTGGGTAGATCCCTCCGGTTCTGGCGGATCATGGGAACAAATACCTAACCTTATCATCCCTATATCACCATACATAAAGTAAATTTGGTCGGTCTATTTGGTATTGTTCATCTGCCATTGGAACCAATAGAAAACCATTTGAAAAATCAATTCAGATACTTGTGATATATTATCAAAGCATTTTGTACCTGAATTGTTTTTGATATACTAAACCAAAGATCAAAGATCAAAGCATTTTGTACCTGAATTGTTTTTGATACACACTAAACCAAAGATCAAAGAGGCGTATACTATGGTTTTAGAGAGAGAAAGAGTTAGAGGTTTTGGGAACTTAGTGAGAGAAAATGAAAGTATTATTATGAGCTCCAACTCTCTACCTTGGGAGGTAGAGAGTATTTATAGTTCTTACATAAATCGCCACCTACGGGCTGTGGATCAGGCATACAGTGGTTAAAGACCCGTCCGTCTTCCACGGTGTTACTTAACTAAATACTACTTAACATTAAATAATGTACGACTACGAGCTTTCTAACGATTACATATACTTGAGGTGACCGACTCTTTAATGACAGGATTTACTAAATCCTAACAATCTCCCCCTAAGGGAGGTCACCTCAAAAATACATTGAATACAAACAGATATTACAATAAGATTGTTCTTGGATTCTTGTTAAAGTTCTTTGCTCTGCAGCTCGTAGTCATTGATTCTTCATTTTTGCATGTTTGGTTAATCCAAGTGGAGGTCTTTAACTGATCCACGTGATAATGAGTTTTGAGCCAGCTTTGAGATCATCAGTTATCATAAATATCTGACTCATCCTTTGTGGTGTTGGTATTATGTGATGTAGTGACATTTGGACCAACATGCTCACATTCTGGATCATGATATATTCTCATCGAAAGCGGAAGCTTTCGTTGATTCATGATATTGGCAAAGCAGCGTAGCCGAAAGCATGGAGTAGAATATCGAGTCATTGATGCACTAATCATGATTTCTTTAGAAATGAATGTGTTGTGTGAGCATGCGGCTATGGATTGACTGCTTCATTCTGATCAGCTGCAAACGCCGGGCGTACCGCATACAACAGCTTAGCAATAAAGTGAACGAAAGTGTCTTTGATCACTTTCGTTGAATTGAGATACACGGCCCACGGTTCTCCGCTGATCAGATAAGTACCGCCGGATCGTATAATTCGAAGAATTTCCTTGACAGGGTTTCAAGTAGCCGCTCTAGCCGTTCTCAACCCGAACGTCTCAAAGAAGACAACACGGAGTGAGTGAACCAACGAATTGAGATTCACTGATTGATGAAAAGAGATTTGAAACACAATCGTGTACCGCATCTCAATAGAAATTGTTTTTGCAATACAACGAAGGTTTTAATGAAAATCAATTATCAATCATAAACACCTTTTTATTTTGAAATATTAGTACATAGTCGATGTGCTAAAGAAAATAGTTTTTAAGCACAACGACCGGTTTTTCAAAGGTATCCGTCAATCCATAACCTGAACAAGGATTGAATCATAATTATGACTCGCCCCATTGTTTCTGTTCAGTTGTCACATGGTTGATCTATTGGATAGATCTCACATGCCACCTACCAGAGCTTGTTTGATGTTGGCTCCAGAAGGCTTTCCATCTTCATTGTGAATAAGTATGCATATCACTCGATGTGTTCGACAATACCACTAGGATAATGCGTAGGACTCATAAGATAAAATCTCTCTTTCCACATTGTGTGAAATAGAGAGTCTTCAATAACAGTGTCCTAAAGAGATTTATTTGATGATCTCGTTGCTCTAGACTCAATGGTGTACATTTGCTTCCTATGTCGGAGACTAGGGAGAGGGTCTCCTTCTTCAATATCAACAAACTCTAAGAGAAAGTCGATAGATTATGTAGGTTCCCCGTGAGAATGAAACAAGTCCTTTTAAGAGGAACTTGAGTAGCTTGGGAAGTTGTAGTGTAGTGCATCACTGGGTCCAAGACGTCTTGTCTTCAATACCGATGTTACCTTGGTAACTACCAGTAGCATATGAATTGAACCCGGTTTCTGCCCTAAGGTTGAATTAATGGAGGGCTATTTCTTTTCACCCTTTTTCACATTCAATTCTTTTTCATTCTTCAACCCCTTCAGTGCTTACCAAGACTTCATAACTAGAACCTTGTTGGGTTTATTCCAGTACTAGCTCAGTCTCAGTCCGCACTCTTCCCATATCTCACTTTTCTCCTTTTTTCATCAATCCTAAGGACTCTACACTATCTAGTGGATTGTCCCTGGGTAGATCCCTCCGGTTCTGGCGTATCATGGGAACAAATACCTAACCTTATCATCCTTATATCACCATACATAAAGTAAATTTGGTCGGTCTATTTGGTATTGTTCATCTGCCATTTGAACCAATAGAAAACCATTTGAAAAATCAATTCAGATACTTGTGATATATTATCAAAGCATTTTGTACCTGAATTGTTTTTGATATATAATGCATATTGGGGAAGGATGAGGTTTTCATAAATTTTCTCCTCCTCAATATGTGCCTCGAGGTTTTAAAGAGTTTTGCACATATTAGAAGGAACATGCACTTAGATACAAATCAATCACGTTTCCATTCTTTGTGGGTTTTTTTTTTTTTTTAAAAGATGCTCCCCCTCAACATGTGCATGGAAAACTTGAAATCGTTTGGCACATGTGGGGAGGAAAGCTTGCTAAACACTTGTGAAACCATTTATCGAATCATCAGTTTAAATCCAATTTAAATCACAAATTCTCCCCCGATCACAATTTTCAAATATTTGAGATTTGTGATCTCTATAGATTTAAATTGTTTTTGAGAGCTTTTAAGGAGAATTATGACTTGCTTATGAAAACATTTAACCGATAAGGATCACTTATGAGACTTTAAACTCCAATAACATGTATGAATATCTTTTGAAAACATGACAAATAAACTTTTAATTGAAATCATTCTCCCCCTCAATCAATGACATAAGTTGTTGATTGAGAGATCGAGACTTTGACCGTTGTCAAGTCCAAGTGAATTTAAAAAATTTAGTCCGAGTTATTTTGTTTAACATTGTTTTCATTAGATAGCAAATAATTTTCACAAGAATTTTTAGAAGGAAAAATATTTGTGAAATAATTTTTAGAATCAGAGCATGAGATTTAAAAAGCGGGTTACTGCCTGAAATGACAATAAACCATAGTTTCACTTTCTCCCAAAAATATTTTTTGATTTTTTGATTTTTTTTTTTTTTTGATTTTTTTTTTTTTTTTTTATAAAAACATTCGAACAATATCTAAAGTTCCGTGTCATTCTTTGAATGACAACACAAAGACCGTAGATATTTTCGAATCGAGAAAAACATGACAAAATGACAATATTTTTTGAAAATTTTCAAGATTTTTCAAATTTTTATGGATTTTTTGAAAGTTTTATATTTTTCTGTTTGCTTTTTGAAGGTTTTGAAATTTTGCATTTTACTTTATGAATAAATATGTATAGGATATTGATGAAGAAAAGACCTTTACTCCTCGGCTTCCTCTTGAAGACGTTTGAGTATTTCCAGTTGTAGACTCTTTAGACCAAGTCGTGGTAGGATAAACTCAAAACGTTCTCTAGGAAGAGCTTTGGTGAAGATGTTTGCTAACTGGTATTCAGTCCTCACAAAATAAAGTTCCACCACACCGTTTTCTACTTGCTCCCTGATGAAATGATGTCGAATGTCAATGTGTTTTGCTCTTGAGTGTTAAACGTTGTTGCATGAGAGAGCAATAGCACTTTTATTATCAAGTACAGAGGGATTTTGTTGAATTCAAAGCCATAGTCGGATAATTGGGATCTCATCCATAGGATTTGAGCACAACAAGATGACATGGCTATGTATTCAGCCTCTGTAGAGGAAATAGAAGTACTCATTTGCTTCTTTGAAGACCAACTCACAAGCTTATCACCCAGAAACTGAGCACCTCCAGACGTACTTCGACGTGTATCTTGACATCCTGCATGACCAGCATCTGCATAGGCTGTTAGTGACATACCGGTGTCCTTCGGGTACCAAAGTCCCATATTGATGGTTCCTTGGAGATACCGAAAGACCCGTTTAACCGCTTTAATGTGCTTTTTGGTAGGCTTAGCCTGATATCTAGCACACATGCAAACAGCGAACAGAATGTCTGGTCTACTGGCTGTGAGGTACATCAGGGATCCGATCATACTACGATATTTAGTTTGGTCTACCATGATCCCTGAGTGGCCCTCATCCAGTTTAGTACGCTCTATCATGGGAGTGTCAACAGGGTCACTAGAATCAAATCCAATTTTCTTTTAAATCTCATTTGCATATTTAGATTAATTTATAAAAATGCCTCCGGGACTGTGAAATTTGTAATCCCAAGAAAATGACATTTGTCCCATCATTGACATTTGAAATTTGGAACCCATTTCATTTGAAAAACGATCACATTCATTGCGGTCAGTCGAGGCAAAAATAATATCATCAACATATATTTGAATGTGAATTAAATGTTTGCCTGACTTTCTGGTGAACAATGTCGGATCAACTGCTCCTTTGCTGAATCCAGTAGATAGAAGAAACTTTGATGGCGTATCATACCATGCCCTTGGAGCTTGCTTCAAACCGTAAAGAGCTTTCTTCAAACGATAGACGTGATTAGGATGCTCTGGATTCACAAAGCCTTCAGGTTGGCTGACGTATACGACTTCTTTCAGATCTCCGTTAAGAAAAGCCGTCTTTACATCCATCCGATAGACTACCATGTTCTTACTTGCAGCATTAGCCAAAAGATTCTCGATTGCCTCGATACGAGCAACAGAGCAAATGATTCTTCAAAGTCAATACCCTCTTCTTGACGGTATCCTTTTGCAACTAATCGAGCCTTATTCTTTAAAACATCACCATGCTCATCAAGTTTCACTTTGAAGATCCACTTTAGAGCAATGATCATAGCACAATCTGGAGCAGGTACTAATTCCCATACATCTAGTCGATCAAACTCATGAATTTCTTCTTGCATGGCATTGAACCAACTGTTTTCATTCATGGCAGTTTTAACATCTTTTGGTTCGACCTTAGAGAGTACGGAGTTAAAGAAGCACCATAAGGCATCGGTTGCAAGTTGTTTCCGTGTAGATACTGGACGAGAAGGGTTTCCAATGTTGTTGTCCAATGGATGATCATGTGTCCACTTTCTAATGTGTTCATGTGGTTGTTGTTGAGGAACTGACGTAGCAGAGTCGATGTCTCCTGATGAAGATGGTTCTGATGATGATTTAGGAGCAAATATGTTTTCAAATGGAGCATCTTCGGGAGTAGCAAAGGGATTAACTTCATCATGGGTGCCAGAAACAATTCCATGATGTACATTCGATGATTGATCATTCGTTGATGAGACAGAGTGTTCAGCAAAGTGGCTTCTTGGCTTAATGATATTGAAACAGAAGGGTTGACTTCATTGACAGGGATAGGAGCAACCTCTGATGATGGAATTGACATTTCATTAGCATTTGGCTCATAGTGTTCATCAAACATTGGATCAAACAATTTCTTTAAATCATCTTCTGATGGAGGTACATAAGGAGTTGCTGGTGAGGGATTTGAAACGAGAGTAGAACTGATAGGACTACTTGATGAAAGTTGAGATGCGGGTCCAGAACTGGTTTGTCCTGGAGCCATTGGACCGGTCAGCTCATCAAACGTAACGTGAATTTTTTCCATTATACTTCGGGTTCTTTTGTTGTAGATTCGGTATCCTTTTCTGTTTGGTGCATATCCTACAAAAACTCCAATGTCTGCTTTAGCTTTAAGTTTGCCTAAATCTTGGCCCTCATTAGTTGGATAACACAATGCACCAAACACACGAAGGAATGGGAGATTAGGTTTTCTATTGTGGACAAGTTCATATGGAGTTTTTCCATGAGCAGTGTGAATTAGGGATCGATTTTGAGTGTAGCATATAGTGGCAATGGCTTCACCGAGAAACATTGGAACCTTTGAGTAAATCAGGATTGTTCTTGCGGCTTCCACAAGAGTTCGATTTCGTCTTTCAACTACACCATTCTGTTAAGGAGTTCGTGGAACACTTCTTTGATGACTGATTCCAACACTTTCATAAAACTCACTAAGGTGTTTATTAACAAACTCGCATTCCATTGTCTGTTTGGATGATTCTCGACAGCTTTTGTTAAGTTGAACTCGCAATTTTGATAAGTTTGATGATGATATATGGAGTTTCATCCTTTGTCCTTAAAAACTTAACCCATGTGAATCGAGAGTAATCATCAACCACAACTAACACATATTTCTTCCCAAAGATATTCTGCACTCTCATGGGTCTACATAAATCCATGTGATTTGTATGAAGAACTTCATAATGAGTTTGTAGGTTTGGGTTTGTGGGCATACTTCTTGCTTTTTCCCAATTGGCATGATGAACAAAGATGATCCTTTTCATACTTTAGTCTAGGTAAACCTACAACTAAGTCCTTTCTCGAGAGATCATTGATGGTGCCGAAGTTCAAGTGATTGAGACGACGATGCCATAACCATGACTTTGTTTTGAAGCCTTTGACAACAAGCAAATTGGAGAAGACTTCATCATATCTTCGATAGAGATGGTGTATAGATTTGAACCACGTGTTCCTCTTAAAAATTCTTTACCATCAAGTTCTCTAACGAAACAAGTATGTTTTCTCAAGTCCACTTCTAGATCGAATCACAGAATTGACCGACAGAGAATAAGTTATGACCAAGACCTTCAACGTAATATACCCTGGAGATAACACTATCACCAACAACATAATCTCCATAACCCATAATTGCACCGAAATGATCGTTCCTGAATCTAACAGTCCCGTGAATTTACTCACGAAGTTCATGAGCAGCGACCGGTCTCCAGTCATATGCTTGGAACAGCCTGAGTCCAGGTACAACAAAACGATTTGAACGATCCGCAGTTGAACACAGACAAGAATGGATAACTGGATAATTGGGAACCCCATGCAAGAATGGGTTCCACTTGGTTAGTAAAAGTGATTGGAACACCCACATCAGAGGTAGAAACAATGGACTCCTTAGAAATAGATGCATGCTAGTGTCTCGTATTTGACCTATTCAAAGTATGTTCGCTTCTTAAGGGAATAGTTCTACCAGTAGGCATCCATTTTCTAGTGGGCATTGATTTAGCAACTTTAGGGCAAAGCTCATTAATCTTACGGCCAAAAGGTATCCATTGATAACCTATATTACTAAATTTCCTTCCTGTGGGTTTCCACTGTTTTCTAACTTTCTTTCGCCTTTGCCTTTTAGCCTTCTTAGCTTGAATTTTTACATTAACAGTTTTATCGGGCATTTGACAAGATTAGACAAAACATTCACACCACATTCATGATTAGTAACAGAAATCAAGCAGTCATCATTACATGGTTTACGAATAGTAGCAGAATTCGAATTAATTACAGTACGCTTATAGCTAATACTAGAATCAACACGATTCGTTTTATTCAACTCAAACTTAATATCCCTAGGGTGATCTTCTACTCTCTTCCAATGCACATTCTTAGCTTGCGAGGTCCTATCTTGCTTGGTATTGCCTGGAGGCTTTGACCAGCTTGATTTTATGTCACTGATTACTCCTGTAGAGGGAATTATGGGAACATTAGTTGGTTGATCTACTTTTTGCATTCCTGAACTAGACGTGCAGGGATCTGAACTACTTGAAGGCACATTAGTGTTCACTTTCTTAAAACTGGGCATAGAATGGTTTGTATGCTTGGCACTAGGCATAGAACAAGGCATCACAGCTTTACCTTTCGCACCTAAGGATTTAGGACATGTTGCAATTAAACATTCTAGCAGCTCTTGAGATCGTTTGGCCTGAATGCAAGCAAACCTAATTTCACTATCAAGAGATTTATTAATGAAATCCTCTTCCACAATCTCACAGAGACATTCTAGACTATCCTTAAGGTGAGCACAATAGTTATGAAACACAAGTTCATTATTCCTAAGATGAGGAGGAATGTGTTTAACAGTCATAGTATATTTGCAGTCTGAGGATGACTTTGATGCAACATTCTCATTAAAAACAAGTGGCAGTTTCCCTTTTTCCTGACTCCTTTCTTTTTGTAAAGACGTTATTTTTTCGTTGTTTTGTCACGAGTGACTTTCATTGAATCATATAACTCTTTAAAGTGTTGTTTAACTTTTTCATTTTCTTCTAGAAAACTCTCGTTTTCCTTTTGTACAGCATTAACTAAGTTTTGAAGATGAAAAGTTTGAGAATACTGAGAATCTAAAAGAGAAGGCATTTGGAATCCAGTCACATTGTTCTTTTCACCCTTTAATTGAGAGATTTGGGCTTTCAACTTTCTGATCGTGTTACAATGAGCTTGAATCTGTTCGTCACGTTTGTTTATCTGAAAAACTGCATCAAACTCTAGAACATCTGAGGATGTCTTAATATTTGAGGTTTTGACATTTTCTTTAAGATGTTGATATTTTAGTTGTAAATTAAAATGTTCAACTTCTAGTTTATAAAGATGTTTTGCCACATTATCGTGATCATCCTGATCAATTTTCTCATTTAGTTCTGAGTTTTTGTTTTCAAGCTCAATGACACGATCATGGGAAACTTTCAATGCAATAGATAATTCATGAAATCGAGAAGCAGTAATAGAGTGCTTAGTAACAGTATAAAACACATCTTGAGCAACACAACTTGAAATCAAATTCTCATTTAAGATGTGCAAGTTCTTCCTTTCAACTTCATTATATTTGAGTTCCTGTTCATAATCATTGACCTCAACTATCATTGCATCAAATTCGCTTTCCATTTCTTTAATATCTGAATTTATCCCTTTTTGAAGACTCTCAAATTGACCTTTTAATTGTTTAAAGAAAGGCATGACCTCAGTTAAATAGCATTCTTTAGTTTGCTCAAAACCCCTTTCCCCCTCAGTTATCGCTGTAGGTGTGATTCTCTTCTTACACGTTTTTTCAAAATCAACAAACGGCTGATAAACAACATACAGGCTGATTAAGGTCTTGCTATTAGTGGCAATAGATCTAGGAACTAAATGCATTGGTGTATTAGGAGGATACACAGTTGCTTTAGGTAATTTCCTACAAGGGGGATTCTTTTCAACAAAATTTTCAGTTTTTTTCATATCCATATCCTTTTTCCAGAACACTTGTTCAGGGTTCAATAGTGTCTGAGGCTTAAACTTTTTTAAGGATATCCAATTTTCCTTAGTGTAATCATGGGGTTTGATTGTTATATTATTCATTTTACACTCAGGATCTTCTAGCTTCATATTCAATTTTTCCCTAGTGACTTCATCTGATTTCTTATCTTCCTCAGTGCACTCAGCGCAACTAGGTTTCTGTCTAGGCTTAAGGATTTCATTACCATCATAAAGTACCTTATGAGCAGCTCTAGCCTTTTTAATGACCTCTGGATTTGGTTCCTCAACAAGGGGAATGCTATGCTTATCGCTTAAAACTCTATGCTTAGTGATCAAGTGAGCAGTCTGAATGGTATTCCTTTGTACGTACAATTTATTTTCAAGCTTGTTTTTCAAAGTTTTTAGATTGGAAAAATCATTCAAAAGTTTTGATTCCTTAGCATTGAATTCTTGCTTTAGCATTTTAACATTTTCTTGAAGTTCTTGTTTTTGCTTAGCACTTTTAGAAAGCTTTTCTTGTAAGGAGTTTAACTCTTGTTTTAATACTTCTTCTCTAAAATTACTTTTTCTAATAATTGTACGTATTTGGTCATCCATTTCCTCGCCACGGGTGGTCAACTCAAACTTAGCACGTTGTTCATAAATAGCAACTTGTTCTTTATAGGCATTCAGTTCAGAGGTAACAGAATCATCATGGGCACATGTAGTGTATTCATCAAAGATATAGTCATCATTGACTGCATTAGATACATCACTTGGTTCAATCGCACTTTCACATTGGATCACATATTGATCATATGGGACAATATTATCATTGCCCATATTAGCAATATCTGAGTCGGTTTCTGCGATTGAACCTCATCATGTTTCTTTTGCTCATCAACATCATCAAATAGTTTTAATACCTCGAGATGATTGATTCTTTGGATGGACCAGCTTGTGGTGAGGGACCTTTGGAGAGACCATTGGAGAAATGCTAGCCATGAAGATTGTTTGGGCAGTAGGTTCATCATCGACATCAGAGTCAAATGCATCACCGTCAGCTACTTGAAATGCATTTTGATGATTATGACCTATCTCCTGAATTGGTTCATCAACATCGCATCATAGGTTCGGCATTTCCCTCACAGGAACAACAACTCCTCTTCATCCAAAGCTGCTCCATTATCCTGAGCTTGCACAAGCAGCATCTTGTCTCTGAAGTATTTTGCATTCTGTGGACGTTTTGGATATGTGCAGTTCCAAGAAATATTTCCCTCACTACCACAGTTGTAGCACTTAATTGGCTTTGCTTGACCTTGATTCCCATTCCTTCCCCTATTCTGATTTACCTCATATCCTCTACCAACTCCTCCTCTTCCCTGTTCATACTGCCTTTCTTGAACTGGTTGCACCATAACCTTCCCATCTCTGACATTGCTTGATTGTGTGGATTGGATGCTGTTCGAGGTTATTGTTGGTGTGTGGAAGAGAGTTCATGTTTTGACTGACCATGAGAGACAGTTGATTGATGAAGTTTTCCATGAATGTGTTTGGGTCTGGAGGCTTATATGCTGGATCAGGAATGAGTTTGTAATTACCATCACCCATGGGAATGACTTGAGAAGCTTTGGTAGTAATACCAACATTTGTGTAAAAGTCATTTGAGGAACTTGTTTCTCCCTGGTTGGTTTTGAACTGTTCTAGAATCCTTTTCTCAAACATAGCATGTCTCTCATTCTGGAGAAGGAAGGCATACAGTTGCTCATAGTTGGTGTTCTTCAATCCTTTGGTTGAAGGCATACAGTTGCTCATAGTTGGTGTTCTTCAATCCTTTGGTTAGCTTCACAGAGGTGACAAACTTGTGCCATTCGGGATTCATGTTGTTCACAAACTTTGAGTTCAGCTGAATGTTTGGCATGGTCATTTTGATGTTCCTCATGTCATTCACAAGCTTATGGAATCTCACGTAGTACTCATAGACACTCTCATCTGGTTTCATCTTGAAGTGCTCAAACTCATCATACAGCTGTGATTCTCTGTCTTCCTTAGTTAATTCAGAACCCGAGAGAAGCATCTTGACATTATCCCAAACAGCCTTGGCTTCAGTGTTGTGATTGATAAGCTTGTAGATGTCTTTTCGAAGACCCTGTAGTATGATGTTTGAGGCCCTGATATCAGCTTCGAATCTCTTTTTCTCCTTATCACTGAGCTCATCATACGTCTTTGGTCTGTCCAATCCAAAGATCATGGTTCCATTTGCAGCAGTATCAATTATGTCCCTTGTAGTCTCAATCGATAAGGTCCTTCATCAATGGATTTGAGAATGTTGACCCCATTTTCCTTTCCAAGACGGTACAATCTGATTCGTTGAGCCCAAGAGTCGTAGTCAGTTCTGTCAAGCAAAGGTGGACGAGTATCGACCACGCTTGAACATCCTCACAACAGTGGAGATGATTGTAGGTACGTTGATAGACATGTTAACAGATTACACGGGATTTTATAACTCTATGATTAAACCGGGAAATAGATTCTTTCACGGGATTTTACTAAATCAAGAGAAAACCGTATTACAAACAGAAATCAACCAAGTCGCTAAGAGTTATTGAACCAAGTCGCTAAGCCCAAGTCGTTAAGACCCAAGTCGCTGGACACAAGTCGCTAAAGCACTAAGTCGCTACACAGTCAAGTCGCTAAAGAGCAACTCGCTAAGGTCCAAGTCGCTAACACCAAGTCGCTAAGAATTATGACAACAAATTGTTAAGCACCAAGTCGCTAGACACAGTTAAGTTGCTAAAGAACAACTCGCTAAGATCCAAGTTGCTAGTATCAAGTCGCTAACAATTTACACTACAACTCGCTAACAATTTCTGAAGCAATTCGCTAACCTCACCAAGTCGCTAGCCGTAGTGGAGAATCCACTAACTTGTACTATTTTTCGGCTTGTCTCAATAGACAAGTCGCTAGGCTCAAGTCGCTAACAACTAACACTGTAACTCGCTAACTTTTACTGAAGCAAGTCGCTACAATGAAAACACAACGAGAACCAAGTCGCTAGCAAGAAAAACTTCAAAAACACACTTTTCAATCCAAAACAAGCTCAACCACAGTGATTCAAGCTTACCAAATCAAAACCCAGGAACTTACAATGATTCTAAACACAAAAGTACACCCAAGATTCAAACTTTAACACTAGAAATGATCCAAATGATGCAAAAACCACTAAACTTTTTCAAACTCAAAAACCATCTAAAACCACTAGAAATCCAAGACTATGTAAGAGAGATGATCAAACCATGGCTCTTGATACCAATTGTTAGATATTGGATTTCATAAACACACTAAACCAAAGATCAAAGAGGCGTATACTATGGTTTTAGAGAGAGAAAGAGTTAGAGGTTTTGGGAACTTAGTGAGAGAAAATGAAAGTATTATTATGAGCTCCAACTCTCTACCTTGGAAGGTAGAGAGTATTTATAGTTCTTACATAAATCGCCACCTACGGGCTGTAGATCAGGCATACAGTGGGTAAAGACCCGTCCGTCCTCCACGGTGTTACTTAATTAAATACTACTTAACATTAAATAATCTACGACTACGAGCTTTCTAACGATTACATATACTTGAGGTGACCGACTCTTTAATGACTGGATTTACTAAATCCTAACATAGGAATTTAATTCAAAATTAGTTTATGTCTTTTAAATTAGCTGTAATGAGGTTTTTTTTTTTTTTTTTTTTTTAATGAAAAGCTTTTTTTTTTCTACTTCCCTGTAGTGGTTGTTATTGTGGTGGTAGTTGTTGTAGCAGTGGTTGTTATTGTGGTAGTAGTTGTTGTAGCAGTGTTTAGTTCAGCAGTTGAAACTTTTGAACTAGCAGTGGTTTGAGTTGTATTAGCAGTGGTTTCAGCAGTTGTTGCAGCAACACTAGCAGTGGTTGCAGCTTCAGCAGTGGTTACAACCTTAGTTACTTGGCAAACTAAAACTATAAAATAAGCAATATAAACCAATGATTGAGCAACACAGTTGTAAACTTGTAAACTAAGATTATGCCATCAAAAATCAGCTATTTGGACAGCAAAGACTAACTAATAATGGGAAGAAAAGCAGTTGGACATAAAGCTTATCTAGGGGGATCCTAAGTTACTAAAAGGAGGCAATAAGCAATAAAAGGACTATGAATAAGCAAAACTAAGCTAAAAAATGAATCTATCCTACCCTAAGTATACTAGAGAGCAATAAAAATCATAAATAAGCTAAAGTGAGAACCTGATAAGCACTTTAAAAGGGGAGAATTACTGTTGTTGTAGTACTTCAGGCCAAACAGCCCAAGGGGGCTGATTTGAGCTTATTTTTAAGCCATGAACTGCAATCCAAAGACAGAAGCAAGCTGAACAAGGGAAGTTAGCAATACCAACAACCTAAAAAAACTAAATGGTGTGTAAATTGGACCCTTTAACAGCTTAAAAATAAGCTGTGACCAGGGTCACTTGGGCTGCTGAGGCTACTGAGACAGAACCAAAAAAGGGCACAGTGGTGCTTTTTAAGATCATAAAAAGCTATTAAAAAATATTAAAAATAAACTAAAAATACTGGGTTAAAGACTAACTTCCAAACTTCAAATTCCTCAAGTTTCAACAAGTTTGAGCTTGAAATGAAGAAATTAAAAATGTAAAAATGGACCTATTTAGAAACTGTATTGGATTTTTTTTATTTTATTATTATTTTTTTTTTTTGAAAAGCTATAAAACTTTAACTAAACCTGTCGAAGACTCCTTGTGCCACCTAAATTGATCAAACTAACTAAAACGCACTTTGACTTTAAGAGTCAAAGTGGGTGAGAATGTTTTTTATACCCAAAATGAGCTTAAACCAAACACCCCTTCAAGGGTGTTAATTACTTGAAACAGATTCTAAAAACAACTGAACTTGGTTTTTTTTCTTGTAAACATAACTTAACAACTTAAAAATTGACACTTTTGATATCTTAGAATGAGGAACAATAAAAAAAATTAAGTGCTTATTTGAACATTAATAGAATATTAAAACAGGGAAGTAGAAAAAAAAAAGCTTTTCATTCAAAAAAAAAACTCATTACAGCTAATTTAAAAGACAGAAACTAATTTTGAATTAAATTCCTAGGTGCCATTATACTTTGGCTACAAATTCTTTTTATACTAAGTCCTAATGTCTTGGGGTCTTCATCTGATTCTTCTTGTGTGCTTGTTTTGAGAGACAAAATGAGACTGAGATTCCTTCAGTTCCCATCGGATTTGAGATGGGATTTGAGTTCACGAAATGAGGTTTTGGATTTGGGTTTAGGTTTGGATTGGGTGATTGTACGGATTTGGGAATGGGTTTGGGTTGGGGTTTGTGAGTTTTCTGAGTCTCAAAATGCGGGATGAGAGTGACATTTTTGTGATGGTGTGAGATTGAAGAAGGTGAAGAGGATTTTGAGATGTTGAAGAACCCTATGTGTGTTTATTTAGGGGATTTTGAGATGTTGAAGAACCCTAGATGGAGGAGGACGGTGGTGGTGGTGGCGGGTGGTGTTGGCAGGTGATGGTGGCAGACTCTTTTGGTGGAGGGGGGGGTGGTGGACGGTTGTGGAGGAGGGATGGTGCATAAAATGACTCTACCAAATCAAGGACCAAATATGTAATATACTAACGAAGTGGGTTAACGGAAGTTAGTAAAAAACCCAAATCAGCAAAAAAATTTGTTGGCAACCTTTTTGTGCAAGAAAAAAAAATGTCTTGATTGAATATGGACCCTAACTTTAGTACTTTTTTGTGTCATTTGCCCTTTAATAAAAATGTATAAAGAAAAGTTTTTGTTTTAAAAGTTGAGAGTAAAAATTAAAATAAAATAATTATTATTTTAATATTAAAAAAATATGCCACTATCACATATGTGGCGATAAAGACACTAACCAAATAAAATAAAATACAAACGAATGATCATAAACGTGGGACCACCATGACAACTAGTTTTTACTTTCATACCATATGTGTTGGTGGGTTTTCTTAAACCCTATGCAGAAAGGATTACTGACATATTCAAATGTCTGTTCAGACCAACCAAACAAGAGATTCTACATAACTTTCAACCTAAACCCCTATAAACCCACTTACCAAACGGACCCTAAGGGATGGTGAAATGGGTTTTGCTAGCAACTAGGTAATGGAATATGATAATGGTATCAACTTTATTGTGTTTGTTTGATTTTATGCTATTAATTAAAAGTATATTAAAAAAATAAAAGAGAAAATGTAAGAAACAATTAAGAGATGGTGAAATGGGTTTTGCTAGCAACTAGGTAATGGAATATGATAATGGTATTAACTTTATTGTGTTTGTTTGATTTTATGCTATTAATTAAAAGTAAATTAGAAAAATAAAAGAGAAAAGGTAAGAAACAATTAAGAGATTGAACGAAGAAGATAAGTGAAGTGAAGATGTATTTCAAAAATAGAGACGTGGAGGACGCACGATATATGTATTTCATAAAATAAAAAAGAACTTGAAATGTTGTTTTAGTATAAGTTTATGGACGAACAATTTAACTTACTCTTTTAGTCTTTTTGTTATATATGATGTTAGACCATTAGGTACCTATGTGTCATTTTTTTGGGTAGGGTCGTGGTTTTAGTGGTTTTCTTATGGTAGAACTAGAAAGGTTACAGGTTGTGCATACGCACATGCCATGATATTCGACATTCATCTATACTACATATAATAAAAAAACAGTCAAATGTTGAAAAAGTGAAAAGTCAGATGAGAGAGAAAAATAAAAATGTTACAAACATATGCAGAACTCTTTCTCTCACACACGCACTAAACCCTATCTCAAAATACTCTCATCTCTTCCCCTATTACCACCACTGCTACTCACACAATCGCTCAAACGCCACCACCACACGACGCCAACTGTGACAACTCGCAATTTCAAGTCATTTCTCAAGTTTCACTATTTCAACATTTATAGTAAACTTGGTTTACTTGTTTCAAATTCGCGTAACCTTGGAGGTTTAGCGGCGAATTCATGATCATGACATCACGTACATTTCATATGGACTATGATTAGTCTACATTTCATTGACATCATGTGCATCTCATTAGTACATTCACGACATTTCATTTTACCTTCAACGCGTAATTTTTATTAATAATTTTTATCGCGTGAGTTATTATTTTAAATATTTAATCCGTTACTTTCAAAAATGATCCCGGGGTATTTTTAAACTTACATTTAGTTCATAAAAACTATATTTTTAGTTTTCCTAATGTTTTAAATTTATTTGGTACTTAAATCGTTAAAGTTTAATTATTACGTCGTTTTTCTTAAAAATTATACGATAATTATTTTATCACTCAATTTTCACAAGGAAAGTATTTTTACAATTTTTATCATCTCAATACAATCTATTTTGACTTATTAAAAACTTACTGTACCAAAATTTCCATTTACCTTTACTTGTACATTTCCTACACAATTTACTTACACTTTCTTACCAATTTATACAAGTAAATGCTTATACATTTTAAAAAAAAAAAAAATAATAAATCTTTGAGGAACATGATCCCCAAATTTCGGCAAGGGGTGGATTGCATTTAAGAGTTTGGTACAAAATTTCCAATTAAATATATGTATACACTTCATCTTAACTTGATATCTCATTCATTTTCAATTCACAAGTCAAGAAAAATTGCTTCTCTCTTCTTCCTTGCTTCTCCTAACCGGCCAAACATCAAGATCAAAAGGGATCAAAAATTTTTGCTTGATCAAGTGTTAAAACAATCTAGTGTATACTCTTTTTATGGTTTTGAAATAAAAACCAAGGGTATTTAAGTTTAATCCTTGTTACCTTCACCTCATCACTATCACTTGTAAGCATGTTTTTATCATTTTCAAGTTTCCTTTTCATTTTCATATGTTTCTTTTCATTTTTGGAGATATTATGCATGTTATGTGATTTATACCATTTATTTCATGATTTATTAAGTTATATATTTATTGGTCATCCTATAATTACTCCCATGGTATTCTTTGGTCTTGATGGTGATTAGGAACCCATGACACCCTAAGAAGGTGTATGGTAGGATTAGATTAGTTTTGGAGTTGATTTGAAGGGATTAGAATAGGTTTTGTCCGAGAAAAACTATTTTCGATAACTATATAAATAGGTTCTGTCCTTGTTTCGAATTTCTGGAAAATCCGACATTTGGTACAAAACTTTGGCCTTGATTTTTAGAAAATATACTTTAAAACGAATCCGTGGCCGCTTGAACGGAATAAAACGGACTTATAACGAAAAAGTTATGGATTTTACAAGTTTGACGACGAAATATATTATTTTCTGAAATTTCAGCATGCAGTTTTTAGTTTGTTCGGGTCAAAAACGAGCCTTAAGCTTCACAAATTATTTCGACTTCTCAAAAATATATTAGTTTACTTCAATACGAAGCTAAGGACATATTAAACGTAGAAAACGGATTTGAAACGACAAAGATATGCACTTTTTCATAAACTTGCCGTAACTAATTTTCTGCACACAATTAGCCAAAAACCACCATCTTTAACCCTTATTATCTTTATGTTCGAGACCTTTTGGACGAAAACTCCTGAACTGAAACTTTTAGATATCGATACAAACTTTCCAAAACCGTCGAGTTCGTTCTCTAACGATCGACGTACACTGTTTTACGACTAGTTTTCCGAAGCTATTTTTGTTATTTTCATAAAAATTCCGACGACATTGTTTTGCGACGAAAAGTGGTAATTTCTCTAAAAATCATTATAAAACCAGTGTAGGATGACAATTTGACGTAAATATTTGTAAAGTGATTTAAGATTGGTCAAGACGTCAAAAGAGTATTTTTCGACGAAAAGTATTATTTTTTCCAAAAACTCGCAAATGGTATAAATAACATACGAAATGCATGCATAACATTACATTGCAACTCATTACACATCATATCATTCATAATAGGTCATTTTCAAGATTCACGCTACATTTCGGTGAACTCACTTTTGCCATCGCATCATTGTCCAAGTGAGTTTTCATAGCCCCACTTTTAATTGTTTTTATACTACTTTTGGGGGAGATACATGCTCATCAACAACTTTTATGACATTCATGATTATTTGCAACTACATGTTTATCTAAACTGAATGCTAGTCATACGAAGTAACATTATTGCCATACTTAGAATTTCTATATCATATATTCATTGGTCTAACGGTCTTGGTATATTCATTGGTCTAACGGTCTTGGTATATTCATTGAGCTAACGGTCTTGGTATATTCATTGAGCTAACGGTCTTGGTATATTCATGGACTAACGGTCTTGGAACGATTTGAACCACACTCATATTCATTTGAACATAAACTATACATATTTTGGCAGTGGGTTGTGAACACACAGGTTGCAAGTTTTGTATGGGCGGGACTTGGAACTGAGTGGATTTACAATGCCTTTGCTGCATAGACGATTTCGATACATTGAGCCATGCACTATTATGTGAATTCATTTGACATCCTGCACTTGAACATTAACGCTACATATTCTGGCAGTGGGTTGTGAACACACAGGTTGCAAGTTTTGTATGGGCGGGACTTGGAACTGAGTGGATTTACAATGCCTTTGCTACATAAACGATTTTGAAAGTCTTTACATTTCAACGATTTACAATGCCTTTGCTGCATAAACGAATTTAGAAAGGCTTTACATTTCAACTCAAACTCTATGAACTCACTCAACCTTTGTGTTGACACTTTTAGCATGTTTTATCTCAGGTATCTAAGGCATTCACTTCATGGCATGCATTTGGACACCTCATGGAGTCGTGGTGACGACGCGTCTCACTTGGGTTTTACATACTTTAAAACATCGTTTGAATTGTAACAACTTATTTCCGCACAAGATGATTTTCAATTGGGACCTATCTTTGTAAACTCTGATTGTTTTATTAAATCAAACGATGTATTTTCCAAACGACACTTTAGGTCGTTCAATATAACTGTGATTGTGATGCTATGACAGTCAATCCCCAGGAATTCCATTCCGCTGCAAAACAGGTAAATTGGGGGTGTGACAGATTGGTATCAGAGCTTCGGTTATAGAGAACTAGGTTGCATCATTGACCCTAGACTATAACTACATTATCATAGTATCTCATCATTTCATCACAAGTACATGTTCACTTCACATGCGGTCATTAAGTACATTTTTCGAGTTATTCATTTTCATTTCACATCGATTGTCACATGGATGCCCATCCCATTATCTTTTCCCCATACTCTAACGTGGAGAATTCCTTGTCATTCCCTATCACAATTTTTATATCAGCTGATTCATCATCGATAACGACGAATGCCGAGATAAACGTTTAAATAGGACGAAGTCGCTCTCACTCCTTTGTTTCACCACTAACATGTCGAGTTACACGTTATTCACACATTAAGCCACTAAACCACCATACATTTGAAGCATTTACAACATCTCATAACCCATCTTTTCGGAACCCGTCGATTATTTTGAAAAATAACCTCAAACTTACCATTTCTTATCGCATCTCTTTGGAGCGTTTATTATTAATATCGGATTTTTGCTACGTCTCACATTTCCTCTTGTTTTGAAGAAGATATGGCACCGAAGAAAGCCACAGCTGAAATGACCCAAGCGGCTATTCAAAAGTTGGTGAATGATAGCATAGCCGATGCTCTAAGAACTGAAAGGGAAACGGTGGCTGCTGCTGCTGCCGAGGCCGCGACTGCTGCTGTAGCCGCAAGGCTTGCTACTGTTACTGGAAATGCAGGAGGATCCGGAGTTAAAATCTGTTCGTACAAGGATTTCAAAAGTGGTGAGCCCACGAAGTTTAGGGGGAGGAGCCACGGCCATGGTACGATGGTTTGAAAAGTTGGAATCCGTGTTTTTGCTTTGTAATTGCCCGGATGATAGTAAGGTCAAATTTGCTACAAGTACATTACTCGATGGAGCGTTGTCGTGGTGGAATTCATATGCTCAACCGATTGGAATGGAGAATGCTTTCAAGCTTACTTGGGAGCAATTTAAGGGTTTGGTGACTAAGAAGTTTTGTCCTCGTACGGAAGTGAAAAAGTTGGAGACGGAGTTCTACGAACTAGTAACGATTGGGTACGATATTGACACATACATTCGGAGATTTCAGGAATTGGCCGCGTTATGCCCGTCGATGGTACCGGATAACGAGAAGTTGCTAGAGGCTTTTATCGGGGGACTTCCCGAAGTTATTCAAGGAAATGTGACTTCGTTTGATCCACAAACAATCGAGGAAGCTATTAGGGTGACTCAAAAGCTCATGGCCCAGGTAGTGAAGAGAGGTAAGTACACCAACACCAACCAAAACAACAACAACAACGACGATAACCAACTCAACAACAACAAAAGAAAATGGGAAAATGACCAAGGAGATGACAACAACAACAACCAAAACCGCAACACTAACCATCATCAACAACAGAAAAGAGGGCAAGAAACTGCAATAGTATATGTTGCTGCGCCAATAGAAGGCAGAGGTTATGCTGGAACCTACCCACTATGTAATCGGTGTAAATATCATCACACGGGTCCTTGTCCTGTTAAGTGCTACAAGTGTCAAAAACTAGGACACCATGCCAGGAATTGTAGAGGCAAGACCATAGTTACGTGCTTCGGATGTGGGGAGCAAGGACACTATCGAAGTCAATGTCCTCAAAACCAAGGTCAACAAGTCGAAGGTGCTCATGGGAATGTATATATGTTAGAAGGAGCTCGTCAAGGTATCAACGACGCGGAAGACTGAAGAAGTTCGGAAACTAACAGTCTTATTTCTCCTTATGTACTATGTCGTACCAAGTTTATGTCTAATCATCGTATCCGAATCTTTATAACCTAAGATGTACTACTTTTGATAACCACTCGTTGTAACATATTCTCATCTATCGTACTTTATTTTCTTTCCGATTTGTTATCATTTACGAGGATTTCAATTCTTTTTACTTTAACTATCATTTTAACGACACTTCTCCATGTCTTCTCTCCTCGATGTTCATCACAATTTTAACATCAGTTGACTCAACACCAAACAACATATGAGTCGATTAGTCCAAGCATTGCATAGTTACTCCTAAATTATACATAGCCTGATCACCTATGTCTAATTCGGGAAGAATCATGCAATGAAGGGAGTAGTAGGCTTATATGTGTAAGCAATTTCGTAATCGAGCCAAATTTTCAAAAGATTTTCTTCAAACCACTTGTTTCCAGTTTGATCCGCGTGACAGTTCTTGTTTGATGAGTTGCAAAGATCGGGCTAGAAACAAGTTGTTACCTAAACCGATTTAGCCTAATCTCATGACAGTTCTTGTTTGATGAGTTGTGAGATTAAGTAAAAATCGGTTACCAAAAAGTCCTTTGAGGGTTTTGCTCGGGAATGGGAAAGTTTGCCACATCAAACCCTAAACCCGATAGACTAACACGAACTGAATTCAGGGACTGAATTCCTTTTTGGATGGGCGAATGTGACAACTCGCAATTTCAAGTCATTTCTCAAGTTTCACTATTTCAACATTTATAGTAAACTTGGTTTACTTGTTTCAAATTCGCGTAACCTTGGAGGTTTAGCGGCGAATTCATGATCATGACATCACGTACATTTCATATGGACTATGATTAGTCTACATTTCATTGACATCATGTGCATCTCATTAGTACATTCACGACATTTCATTTTACCTTCAACGCGTAATTTTTATTAATAATTTTTATCGCGTGAGTTATTATTTTAAATATTTAATCCGTTACTTTCAAAAATGATCCCGGGGTATTTTTAAACTTACATTTAGTTCATAAAAACTATATTTTTAGTTTTCCTAATGTTTTAAATTTATTTGGTACTTAAATCGTTAAAGTTTAATTATTACGTCGTTTTTCTTAAAAATTATACGATAATTATTTTATCACTCAATTTTCACAAGGAAAGTATTTTTACAATTTTTATCATCTCAATACAATCTATTTTGACTTATTAAAAACTTACTGTACCAAAATTTCCATTTACCTTTACTTGTACATTTCCTACACAATTTACTTACACTTTCTTACCAATTTATACAAGTAAATGCTTATACATTTTAAAAAAAAAATAATAATAAATCTTTGAGGAACATGATCCCCAAATTTCGGCAAGGGGTGGATTGCATTTAAGAGTTTGGTACAAAATTTCCAATTAAATATATGTATACACTTCATCTTAACTTGATATCTCATTCATTTTCAATTCACAAGTCAAGAAAAATTGCTTCTCTCTTCTTCCTTGCTTCTCCTAACCGGCCAAACATCAAGATCAAAAGGGATCAAAAATTTTTGCTTGATCAAGTGTTAAAACAATCTAGTGTATACTCTTTTTATGGTTTTGAAATAAAAACCAAGGGTATTTAAGTTTAATCCTTGTTACCTTCACCTCATCACTATCACTTGTAAGCATGTTTTTATCATTTTCAAGTTTCCTTTTCATTTTCATATGTTTCTTTTCATTTTTGGAGATATTATGCATGTTATGTGATTTATACCATTTATTTCATGATTTATTAAGTTATATATTTATTGGTCATCCTATAATTACTCCCATGGTATTCTTTGGTCTTGATGGTGATTAGGAACCCATGACACCCTAAGAAGGTGTATGGTAGGATTAGATTAGTTTTGGAGTTGATTTGAAGGGATTAGAATAGGTTTTGTCCGAGAAAAAACTATTTTCGATAACTATATAAATAGGTTATGTCCTTGTTTCGAATTTCTGGAAAATCCGACATTTGGTACAAAACTTTGGCCTTGATTTTTAGAAAATATACTTTAAAACGAATCCGTGGCCGCTTGAACGGAATAAAACGGACTTATAACGAGAAAGTTATGGATTTTACAAGTTTGACGACGAAATATATTATTTTCTGAAATTTCAGCATGCAGTTTTTAGTTTGTTCGGGTCAAAAACGAGCCTTAAGCTTCACAAATTATTTCGACTTCTCAAAAATATATTAGTTTACTTCAATACGAAGCTAAGGACATATTAAACGTAGAAAACGGATTTGAAACGACAAAGATATGCACTTTTTCATAAACTTGCCGTAACTAATTTTCTGCACACAATTAGCCAAAAACCACCATCTTTAACCCTTATTATCTTTATGTTCGAGACCTTTTGGACGAAAACTCCTGAACTGAAACTTTTAGATATCGATACAAACTTTCCAAAACCGTCGAGTTCGTTCTCTAACGATCGACGTACACTGTTTTACGACTAGTTTTCCGAAGCTATTTTTGTTATTTTCATAAAAATTCCGACGACATTGTTTTGCGACGAAAAGTGGTAATTTCTCTAAAAATCATTATAAAACCAGTGTAGGATGACAATTTGACGTAAATATTTGTAAAGTGATTTAAGATTGGTCAAGACGTCAAAAGAGTATTTTTCGACGAAAAGTATTATTTTTTCCAAAAACTCGCAAATGGTATAAATAACATACGAAATGCATGCATAACATTACATTGCAACTCATTACACATCATATCATTCATAATAGGTCATTTTCAAGATTCACGCTACATTTCGGTGAACTCACTTTTGCCATCGCATCATTGTCCAAGTGAGTTTTCATAGCCCCACTTTTAATTGTTTTTATACTACTTTTGGGGGAGATACATGCTCATCAACAACTTTTATGACATTCATGATTATTTGCAACTACATGTTTATCTAAACTGAATGCTAGTCATACGAAGTAACATTATTGCCATACTTAGAATTTCTATATCATATATTCATTGGTCTAACGGTCTTGGTATATTCATTGGTCTAACGGTCTTGGTATATTCATTGAGCTAACGGTCTTGGTATATTCATTGAGCTAACGGTCTTGGTATATTCATGGACTAACGGTCTTGGAACGATTTGAACCACACTCATATTCATTTGAACATAAACTATACATATTTTGGCAGTGGGTTGTGAACACACAGGTTGCAAGTTTTGTATGGGCGGGACTTGGAACTGAGTGGATTTACAATGCCTTTGCTGCATAGACGATTTCGATACATTGAGCCATGCACTATTATGTGAATTCATTTGACATCCTGCACTTGAACATTAACTCTACATATTCTGGCAATGGGTTGTGAACACACAGGTTGCAAGTTTTGTATGGGCGGGACTTGGAACTGAGTGGATTTACAATGCCTTTGCTACATAAACGATTTTGAAAGTCTTTACATTTCAACGATTTACAATGCCTTTGCTGCATAAACGAATTTAGAAAGGCTTTACATTTCAACTCAAACTCTATGAACTCACTCAACCTTTGTGTTGACACTTTTAGCATGTTTTATCTCAGGTATCTAAGGCATTCACTTCATGGCATGCATTTGGACACCTCATGGAGTCGTGGTGACGACGCGTCTCACTTGGGTTTTACATACTTTAAAACATCGTTTGAATTGTAACAACTTATTTCCGCACAAGATGATTTTCAATTGGGACCTATCTTTGTAAACTCTGATTGTTTTATTAAATCAAACGATGTATTTTCCAAACGACACTTTAGGTCGTTCAATATAACTGTGATTGTGATGCTATGACAGTCAATCCCCAGGAATTCCATTCCGCTGCAAAACAGGTAAATTGGGGGTGTGACACCAACGTACCACCGAAGTTCACCCCCACCACCACAGTAGCGATACCACCGAGAGCAACCACTAAGACCTACGACCATCAAAACGGTTTTTCAAGTTTTGAGGTAATCTTTTGAGTTTTTTAATTGATCAATGAGTTTTGAAGGGTTTTTTTTTTTTTTTAATTTATAGATCTATGTATATCAACAATTTTGGTGTTTTTTCCTGTGCCGCCGCTTTTCGCTGGAAAAAGTCTTCGCCGCCGGGAAGTGTTTCTACACAAAATCCACAACTAAATATTGAGGTAATTTTTGTTGAGTAATTTCATAAATATATATATATATATATATATATATATATATATTTTAAGGCTTTAGTTGATTGGCAATTTCTTGATATGGCTTTTATTTTTGGCAATTTGTTGTGGCAGAGTGTCAAAAGGGAGAGATGACTCTCAAAACGCAATGCCAAACTCCATATAAAACTTTGAATTTAAGCTCTTTAGGTTGCCTAATATTTTGTTTTTAGAGTTGGGGTTTGCATTGTTTTGATGAGTTTTTGAAATTAGGATTTTCATTTTGTATTATGTGATTTGCAGCTACCTATATAATCTTTGGTAACCTTCTTTAGGTGTATACAACAAGCGCGTTGATTTAATTAATAGCGATATTACCTAAGCTTAAGCAGTTAGTTACATGCCTATTTTTGGTTCCACTTACTTTAAAACAGGTTAGGTTATGCTAAACCAACTTCACCTACCAGCCATATTGTTAACATAAGGCACATTTAGAAATTTAGTTGTTTGACCCATTTTACATATTCTCAGATATGTAGTGAAAAGTTATGATAATTATGAAAAATGAAAAATAATAGGTTTGGCTCTCTTCTTTTCCAATTGTCGGTCGTTATATCTTGTGGCCGTTAGCAGATTGGGTTAGAAGGCGAACATCTTGGTCTGTATGACACTGATGCTTCAAAAGATGTCAACTGGATATCAGTTTCACAACCGCCTAAAAAACAGCCCTTAACATGGTACAAGTTAAGCAACTCAAGAAGCCTGCATGAGAAAATGCTTCCGTTTATTTGAAGCTTTTGCAACCATTTTCTACGTCATGTTCTTTTTTCCACTGTAGTTTATCTGAAAGTGATCTTGAAGAAGAATGGATGATTAATTATTGATATCCTGCAGGCTGTTGTGAATGCCCCTTCAGAAATTGAACCCTATGGAATTGACATGGTTCACATGAGAAAGGGCTTGGCATGGCTGAATAGGAGCAGATTGGAAGATATTGGCCCCAACCGACAAGTATGTCAAAAATAGTTTTACCAGTTTCTTTACCCTTAATTTTTTTCACATTGTTTTATTAAGATGTTTGAAATTATATATATGCTATTGAGAAGCTTAATAAAGAACTCCCTAATGCCTATATTATATTCTGTGAGCCTGCTTTTATCTCGAGTCCTCCTATCTACTATGATCAATCTCAATGTGGATCCAACTCAACGCGTCTTCTATTTCATTGCCACTAGCATCAGTGGTGCTGGACGAACGTATGATATATTAAAATAACTTTAGCTTGTTGCACTTATAATTCATGTAGCTTAAACATTTCGTGACACTTTTTTTTATTATGGTGTAGCAGATCTTGTATTTTTTTAATGCAGAAGTCAGATGTGTTCAAGGTCAAAATCTGTGGCGCAACAGCGAATCTGATATTATCGATGATCTATATGTTGGACACAAAAAGGGAAACCCTAAGAAGAAAACAAATGAGATATTAGCAGGCTATAATCTAAGCTTTTAACTTTTTTTGTTAAACATTTCCACAATTCCACAGGCTATGATTTCTTGAACTCGGATATCAATAACTATCATGTGACGGTATGGCACTCTGCCCACAAGGATCATACAGGAAATGGTCCATATAGAATCGTCCGGGTTCCTTGCCTAATAAACTTGGTACAAATTTAAAAACTGCAACATCATAAAAATGTTACCTTTTACTATGAATTTTCATCTTTTAGTGTCTATCTTAAATAAGAATGAAATTAGTTCTTTGTGGAATGTATAAAGTATACAAATTCTAACATCTGCAAGCCACACATATACAGGTATCAAATGCTTTCCTACAATTTGTGGTTGGGCATTCTACACAAATGTTGTTTGATTTTGTAAAAGAGATGCCTAAACGTGAAACTCAGACCAGGATGGATTTTTCTTCTCCTTGGGCCATTTACATGGGTCATTTTACAACTATTCCCTGTAAGTAATTTTCTCATCTCAAGATATTTAGATTCAAGTGCCAACAAAATGAGGTTTTTCTGAAGTTTTTATTTCGTTATATCTGTTCTCATATCTACTGAATCAAACTTGTATACTTGTGAGCTCAGAAATTTAGTTGATATTTGTTTTATACTGTCTCGTGAATGACTAAATCTGTAGAACCTTGCTTCAGCAAGCTTATATGGATGGCAATTATAACTGTCTCATGTGGACTGGTCTAATCAACCTTCTTTATAACGTTATGTATGTTTACCAGCTAACATTCTGTAACATTATTTGTTGATACTATGATGTTTTCTAATGTTAGGATCATTGTGAGGCTGTCTATTATTATGCCCCGCCTTGCTTAATGAAGCTTATAGCATGCCTTTTTATTATGTACTTTACTTATTCTGTAATGACCTCTTAAAAATAAATTGCTACTCTTTTTGCAGATTGTACTAACTACTTTGGTGTATGAGAAGCAACAAAGCTTAAGGATCATGATGAAAATGCACGGGCTTGGGGATGGTCCTTATTTGATGATATCTTATGCGTACCTCCTTGCCATATCTTTGGTGTATATGTTCTTCCGTTTCTGATATAAAGGAGCTATGCTTTGAGGTTTTGGTCAAATGGGTGATTTTACAATCAAAAAGATAGATAAGTGTCCAAAACAAAGCATCAACATTTATGTAAAAGTTTTACTATTTAGAATTGATGCTGGTATAAAGGGTTGTACTAATAGTTTTGTTAATATTAGTTATGGGACTATGCATTGAAAAGTTTTTAGAATTTCACATTGAAGTACAACACGTTATTAATATTAAAAGGTTTGGTTTCAAGAGGTTTATATTTGGAGTTGTTTATGGGTTGGTGACGAGAAGAATTAAAGGTGTTTGTTTTGGTTGGTGATGAAATAGATTTTTGTTATTGACGCTCCAATTATTTATTTACCTTGACGTAGTAATCACAATTACAGCTTTCCTACTACATTCTTCATAGATGGTGAATTTGCAAATACAATTTGTAAAGAAAATTATTCACCGCCAAATATTGTCGAAACTAGACACCGCTGCCGCTAGGCGCGGGTACCCGTCTATTTTATTAAATTGCTTAAAAAATTCGTTAACTATTTATACTATTTACAAAGAGTGAATTCTCATTTTTGAAATTTGAAATTTTAAAAGCTCAAATTAATGTAGTTTGCTTAAATTACACTTAAGTATTCTTAAACTTAACAACTTAAATTATATATTTTTTAATCAATTTAAATTGACAACTTTTCGAAATACATTATATTAATTTTTAAAAAACACGCATTATATTTCAAAAAGCACACGCTTTACATCAAAGATTTTACAATCAAAATGATAGATAAGTGTCCAAAACAGAAAGCGCATCAACATTTATGTAAAAGTTTTACTATTTAGAATTGATGCTGGTATAAAGGGTTTTACTAATAGTTTTGTTAATATTAGTTATGGGACTATGCATTGAAAAGTTTTTAGAATTTCACATTGAGGTACAGCACGTTATTAATATTAAAAGGTTTGGTTTTAAGAGGTTTATATTTGGAGTTGTTTATGGGTTGGTGACGAGAAGAATTAAAGGTGTTTGTTTTGGTTGGTGATGAAATAGATTTTTGTCATTGACGCTCAATTATTTATTTACCTTGACGTAGTAATGTCACAATTACAGCTTTCCTACTACATTCTACATAGATGGTGAATTTGCAAATACAATTTGTAAAGAAAATTATTCACCGCCAAATATTGTCGAAACTAGACACCGCTGCCGCTAGGCGCGGGTACCCGTCTATTTTATTAAATTGCTTAAAAAATTCGTTAACTATTTATACTATTTACAAAGAGTGAATTCTCATTTTTGAAATTTGAAAATTTAAAAGCTCAAATTAATGTAGTTTGCTTAAATTACACTTAAGTATTCTTAAACTTAACAACTTAAATTATATATTTTTTAATCAATTTAAATTGACAACTTTTCGAAATACATTATATTAATTTTTAAAAAACACGCATTATATTTGTGTCATAAAATTACTGCATGTAATTAATTTATCAAAATATGCAAGTACAAATACGTTACTTCCGAATTTGTATTACAACGCGCATTTGGTAAATACCTTATTGATTTTCTAAGCCCGTGAACTATAGAATAATTGTTAATATAAATTGACAGTAAAATAACAATAAAGAAAACGAGAGTTAGTAAAATACGAATAATAAAGATGGGATTTAGGTGGAGGTTAAAGTGATTAGAAAGGGAGGTGATACTCACACCATATTTTTATCATCTGCTTATAAATTGTGTATTACGCATTGTTATGCAGTGTATTGCATCTGCAACTGCCCATGAACAATAGCGTTCATCAAAAATGTGGTGTGAGTTAAAAAGGGTGTTTTTATATATAACGTGTCACTTTTGTGTAGGGTTGTGGTTTTAGAGGTTTCCTTATGATAGAAGTGGAAAGATTACAAGTTGTGCATACGCACAACTCATTATGAAATTGTTTATAAAAAGTTCGTTAACTATCACATTGAAATCAAATTTGTGTCATAAAACTAGTGTATTTAATTTATATGTTATTTCTGAATTTGTATTACAATATGCGTTTGATAAATACTTTATTGATTTTTTAAGTGTATTCAATAATTATTAGAGCACTTGGTATCAAATGTCATAGAGCATGTTATTGCTCTATAATGCAAACTTATAGCACCATCCCATACTATACCCTACCCCAAGTTATAAGCTGAACGTCAAATTCGCCAGCCAAGTTACAAAGCTTTTTTACTTTTTTTTTCATTTTGCGTTTCATTTGTGTTTTATCTTAAAAATTGTGGCTTGAGGATGTCTTATAACTTATGATGGAGAAACATTTTTTGGGTTTAGTTATTAGTGATGATTTTCACACTTCATAAATTTATTCTCACACTTTAATTTATGATGTTTTGACATTTATATCATTACATTACTTTTATTTATTTTTACTTTTGTAAGGTTATAAATAGCAATACATCATTAATTGGAGTGCACAAATAAATTTGTGAAGAATGCAAATCGTCACTTTTAAGTTATAAATTCTCAATTATAATGAAAAAACTGAAGTAGTAACACCTTTTACTATAACATCATTGGATAACTGGATAACTCAATGTTACCTAGTGCTTTTAGTGTAAATTGATAGTAAAATAACAATAAAGATCTAGTGTAAATAATAATAAGGATATTTCGTATATGATGGGTAAAGATCTAGTGAGAAGTAGGGGTGTGCACGGTCCAAAAACAGGATCGGACCGGCCAAGACCGGACCGGACCGAGACCCGATTTCAGCAAAAATCATGGACCGAGACCTGAACGAATGTGGTCGGTCCGGTCTCGGTCTGGGTCGGTCCATCGGTTGGTCCGGTCCAACAAGACCAAATTAGTCTAAATTCGTTTGTTTTGGTCCGGACCGGACAGGGACGGACCATAGCCAAAGCGAGAACCCGAGGACCGGAGAATGTAGTCGGTCGGTCTCAGTCTCGATCAGTCCGGTCCGTTCGGGTCGTATGCTCACCCCTAGTGAGAAGAAAACTTAAATAATAAGAATGAGAAATTACTATAACTACATGTTTGAGATGCATCGACTTGAATTAGATGCATTTTTATTCATTTAAATGCATGCCAATTAGTTTCGAAAATGATTTTGAAGTGAAAACGATACAAAGTAGTACCAGCAACAAATTTGACCTGCGGAAAACAAAAAATACATATATTTCGTCTAACTTGATAAAATGCATATAATATATCTATATGCTTCCAATCTTTTGCTAAAAATTATGTTAAAATGAATCTAATTCAAATCGATTAATCACTAATGTGTAATTATTCTTATTTATCATCCTTCTCATTTAATCCAATTTCATAAGAATAACCCAGATAGGAGTGTGTGCATTACTGCATTATAGTGGGTGGGTGAAGATCTAAAGAGTTTTAAAGGGGTGTTTGTATATATTTGTAGGCGGTGGAGGTCAAAAAAGCTTAGAAGAGGGTGTTTGTAGGATATATTTTTTATAGAATGACATCTCATAAATAATAACATCGGCAAATCAAAAATATCGACCACATATTTCGACAATATATTGACTACTACATTTAATAAAATCCGCATATTTCGACAATATTTTGATAGGCAAAAGTTCAATATAGATCCAAAATTTACAATAGATCCAATGAACCAATAATAGTCATTCATTTTTTATTATGATAAACTTTCAACCATTTTTTAAAAAATTAAATATCTCGCAAACCGTTAATCGTTATGCGATAAAAATTATATCATCGACGAGAATTAAATTATCTTTCTATAGATATGCACTACTATATATTTTTAACAACTTTTTTTCAAATTTGGACAACAAAAATCATATATGATTTGTGAAAATCATATATGATTCGATTTTTACGAATCACATATGATTTTTGAGAATCATATATGATTGTAAAAATCATATATGATTCCTAAAAATCGAATCATACATGATTTTTTAAAATCATATATGATTCGTAAAAATCATATATGAATTTTTCGGACGGAATTTTTGAAAAAAAATGTTTGTCGAAAATATGTAAAAGTGTATATCTATAGAAAGATAATTTAATTCTCGTCACGATGGTGTATTTTTTATATTTTGAAAATTTACCGTTTGTAAGATATGTTGTTTTAAAAAAAAAGGTGGAAAATGATTTTGAATTAATTTAGATAAAAAATGGAGGGTTATGATTGGTTCATTTGTTCTATGACAAATATAAATTCTATATTGATCTCAACTCTATTTTGATAATATATTAGTTTAATCTTGACAATATATTAGGACTACAATATATTTCGACAATATTTTGACATTGCTATGAATTTAATAAAATCCGCATTATGCGATTGAAATACATTAGTTTAATTTCGACCGTTTGCATGTCAAATAAAAAATATCTACAGGATTAGCAAAATGTTTCACTATTTATCTTTCTAACATAAGAAAAGAAGCATATAACGTTATGATCCTGTTTAATAAACCTTGTAACATTAGCATACCAAATAAGCAACAGAATGCGAGACATATGACAGTGTTTTTTTTTTTTTTTGGAACAAATATGACAGTTGAAACTAACAACATAATACAAGAAACATGAGAGTTGAAACTATAACTAGTGACGACTGTTAACAATAAAGACAATAAAGATCTGGAAGGTTTACAAAAATGAGACAATGATGTATTGTGGAGTACCAATCGCGCGCGTATAGCCAAGAGAAGAAGTAGACAAATAGTCGCATTCAACAAAGATGAGTATGTAGGATGCAATGCAGTCATGCAATATGCAATAGATCAGGCCTACGTAATCTTACATTTTTTTAACATGTTTCAAAAGTAATGCTATGTGTAATTGTGTATAATTTTACATTTTTCTAACTAGTTATAATATCTGTGTGCACACGGGGTTTTAAAAACTGTTTTTAGTTATGTATTATTAACGATTAAGAAACGAACAACTTAACGTATGTTAAATAGTTTTACTTGGTGGATTGAAAAAAAGAAATACTATGTTATAATCTTTTTTTTTTCTTTTTTTTTTTTTTGTAAAGTAATTATAAAGATGAAACACCCATCAATTTCTTGTATGAGTGACAAAATAGGCAGGATATTTTGGCCGGGTAACGAGTTGGAGACGGTTAGTTTTTACAGCTTGAAAAGGTCATACTAAATCATAGTTATTTATAATACTAATACTAATAATAATGTAAATAATAGTAATAGTTGTTTATAAAAAAATTTAAAGTATACGAGGTTTTTTTGTTAAATATATAATTTTTTTAACAATTATGAAAATTGAAGTTTTTACACTTAAGTTCATAAAATTATATTTAAGATTAATTTTTTAATAAAAGTTTAGAGCTTAAACATTCAAAATATAACGTTTATTTACAGTTAAGTCCGAAAGTAAAAAAAAAAAGAAGAAGCTCACATAATCATGCATGTTTTAAATTCTTTTCTCCACTATATTTCTCTACCAATTTTTTAAAAATTTGACGAAACTAATTCAATCTTAACTTTCATTAACCAATAACATTGCTCAATTTTGTTTACATGACAAAATCAAGCTCTCATATTAGTTATTTTTTTCAATAAGAATATTTGGCAAATTATTTTGAAATAATGTAATTTTTTTATTATATAAAAAATAAGATGTACTTGTACGGTTATATCAGCAATGATTAAGGGCCCGTTTGGTTTGTAGATGGGTTTAGGATTTGGATTTGGATTTGGATTTAAATTTGGGTTAGGATTTAGATTTGGATTTGATATAAGAAAAAGAAAATATATATGTTATATAATATTATACTGTAATTATAAAGATATATAAAAATAATAATAATTAATTTTATTTGGAGAAAATAAGTTTTAAACTAAAAATGAGTGGTGTAAATGAAGCCTGGGCCTACTACTTAAGAAAAGAACAAAAAATGGCAGTTGGTTTCATGTAAAACCCACCTATTGGTAGAGAATTGGTACATGCTATATTTTTGGCATCCATTCCCAATATTTGGGGCCCACATTTGTTACCAAACATCATATTTTCACTTTTGAATCTAAAACCCACGTCTAAACCGTGAAACAAAGTACCCTTACTTTCCTCAAAACGTATCCTCGTCTCCAAGATGAGATGTGACCGCTTGAATTATGACATTAGGATAGTTGAATAATAAAGTTAGCAATATTGAACAAGCGGTCTACTCAAAGTATTTGATAATAACTATCAGGGCCCGCTTGGTTCAAAGTGGGGAAAGGGAAAGGGAAAGGGAAAAGGAAAGGGAAAGGGAATTTGAAAAGAATGAGTGAGATGGGTAATCAATCTCTTACTCTTCAATTTATTCTATAATGGTTCATTACCCATTACGGGGTAATCAATCCCTTACCCCTCTCTAACCAAGCACTATATTATGAGTAAGGTAGGCTTTTAAATAACTTACCCATTCCCCACCTTCCTTAACCCCTAACCAAGCACGCCCTCATTTTTATATTGTTGCTCAACCACCATTGCAACACATATTATTCTCTTTTGGTATTTCCTCGGTTCTATATTAAACGCGTTTTCTTTTACCATCTCCTACACGGTTTCACACACAAATCACAAATGCATTTCTTTCTAGTTTCTATCCTGTCTTCAAGCAATGTTACAAGTTTACATTTTTACACAACTATAGGCTTTTATGAATCTTATCATATTTGGCATTTCTTTCCATTTCACGTAGCAAAAATAATTAAGGTGCGTTTAGTTGGGGGAAAACACCCTTGTTTTTCACAAAATGTTTTGTGGAAAACAAGGAAAATAGAGATCGCGTTCAAATTATCATTTTCCAACAAAATATTTTGCAAAACACAAAATTCCCTATTCCTAATCTAACAAGAAAAATTAGAAAACAAATTTTAGTTGTTTTCATTGTTTTCCTTTTTAACCCCCAACCATCCCTCATTTTCTTCAAAATAGAAAATACAAATATCAACTAAACGCATTTTCTATATTTTCAAGTGTTTTGCGGAGATAAATTTTCGATTCAAATTTTTACAAAACTAGATATAGAAAACAAGAGAATTTTTTCTCCAACTAAACGCACCCTTAAGTTCCCATGCGTGATGTAGAGAAAGTGAAACAATACGAGTTATTGAGTTTTTCCAACGCTAATTTTAGAGCTAAACCGAACTAAACTAGCTGAAGTAGCCTGTTAAATTTTCGATATTTACTTATATGATTTTTAGTCGGATTTTGTTTTACTTATATGATTTTTAGCCTTCTTAGGGCAAATGACAAAAAAAAATGCATCGAACTTGACACTTTTTATGATTGTGTGTAGCCAACTATTTTTTTTCTTATTGTATGTACTGAACTTTTAAAATTCGATTATTGTGTATATTTTGTGACCATTTTACCTTTAATTTTTCCAAAATTCGAAGGGTAAAATGGTCATTTTATACTTGAGAATAGTCACAAAATACACATAATGATGAAATTTAAAAGTTCATACATAATAGAAAAAAATAGTTAACTACCCATAAAATCAATCGAAAGTTAAGTTGCCCTTTCAGTAATTAAAACCATGTTCAATAAATTCACTTGCCCCTTATGTCCTCTCCCTACTTCCGCGCATTATGCATATGTATCCTTGCAAAGAATCAAAATTGTATGCATGCTAAAACACATGAATGAAAACCGTTATACTATGTCTATTAAAAAATATATAAAAATATATATTATGCAAATATTTACTTTTTAAAGCGACAATTTCTAGTATTTTTCTCCGACAATGCACAAAATAATTTTATTACACATTCAATTCCGGCTATTTGGAAGTTGGAACTTTTTTTCTTCGGTTAGTGATGGCACATAAAATCAAAAAGAGAAATGTTATTTCCTCCTACACATCTTTCTACTTATCCTCTTATCATTTAGGTGTCAATCATCTAACGGTGAAAGAGAAAATGAGCCATGTTTATAAGTTTATGAATATTTGACACCTAAATGGTAAAAGAATAAGTAGGAGGTTGTGTAGGAGGAAATACCATTTTTAAATCAAAAATTATCTGTGTCTATGTCTATGTTTATAGTATCTATTTTTATTTTCCTTTCAAAGTTTCTTGTCACATGGGATACACAAAAGTAGGGGTGGAAACGAGCCGAGCCGAGCTCGAGCTCGTTAAGGCTCGAGCTCGGCTCGTTTATATATATAAAGCTCAAGCTCGGGCTCGAGCTTCAGTTATACTTTGAGCTCGAGCTCGGCTCGTGAAAATTTTCACAAGCTCGAGCTCGGGCTCGACTAATTTTATGATGTTTTGAGCTCGGCTCGTTAATTACATAAAGCAGCTCGTTTACTACTTTTAAGCTGGTTTATCGTTATAGGCGATATATACACGCATATAATTCTAGGGCTCGTTTAGGCTTTCGAGCATCTTCGAGCTTTTTCTGAGCTTCAGTCGATTATTAAATAGCCCAAATTAGGCTCGACTTTCGGGCTCGAGCTTCGTTTAAACTTCGGCTCGTTCGAGCTTTTAAATCCGATCGAGGAACTAGCGGCAGAACCGTTTTACCTTCCCTACACAAAGCATCTTTTGCCCTTTCATTAATCAGCAACCATTGGGGCCGTTGAGGACTTGCGGCTAACCCACTTTGACACTAATCACATCAAACTATATTTTTTTGTCTCATACGGTTAATATTTAAAACATTATGAAAATTCTTCTTCTTTTCTCTTTGAGTAAATTACACGTTTGGTCCTCAAAGTTTTTGCAAATTTCAAGTATAGTTTAAATTTCAACAAAATTACTGCGGTCTTCTCAAACGTTTGAAATGTTACTCGTTGTTAGTCCAATTTTGTAACACCGTTAAATATCTCTCGTTATCTCATGTCACGTGCCAGGCACATGAGAGAAATTTGGCAATTTCACTTGTCATTTATCTTCATCGTCTTTTGTTATTGATTTTTGTTTTCTTTTAAATATTTTTTTTGCTATTTATCTTCAAATGTGAGACACACTACTTAGGTTGTGTTTGGCGAAGGGCCTATGGGAAGCTTATGGTGCTTGGGCTTTTAAAATAAGTCGGCTTATAAATAAGTCTCGTTTGTTATGCAGGCTTATGAAATCATAAGCCCCTAAAAATAGCTTAAAACTTTAGCCCCATAAAATAAGCTAAAAACTTTAGCCCGAAGCTTTTGAACAATAAATTACTTATTTACCTACAAAAATATCTAACATATACAAAAACTCATTTAATTGTGTCCGTTTTAGTAATTTTGCAATAATAAGCCTAAGCTTAAGCCCATTTGCCAAACAAGTTTACAAATCTACAATTTCAACTTGAACTTATAATAAAAGCCCACGACCTTTGGCGGCGCCATTCGACAAACATACCCTTATCCTCACTACCACCACCATGGACAAGTTTGGCAAAAGGCTTATATAGGGGCTTATCGGGGCTTGGGCTTTTAAAATAAGCCAACTTACAAAATAAGTCTCTTGGTCACACAAGCTTATGGAGGTTAATTGTTTATAAATAAGCCACAAGCTTCCATAAGCCCAAGCCCAAAAAATGAAGCTTATAGGGGCTTATGGATTGTTAAATTACTTAAATACTTGTAAAAATATAACGAACTATCACGTAAAAGCAGAAAATATATGTTAATTTAATTTGATTTATTTTTATGTGATTTTACATTAATAAGCTTCAGTTCCAACTAATTTGCTAAACAACTTTAACAAAATAGAGTAAACTACACCATTCGTCCTTGTGGTAGGCGTTGACCGACAAGTTTCGTCCTTTAACAAAAAATATGCACCGTCCATCCTTAACTGCTGCGGCGTTATGTATCGTTAGTCCCTCACTCTAACTTGCATGACTAACGGTCGTTATACCTCATCCACTCGAGGGTTAAAAAAAATTTATTCGAAACTTTTTTTCCGAAATTTTTTTTTCCAAAATTTCTTTCCGAAATTTTGTTTTCCCAAACTTCTTTTTTCCGAAAATCGTCATGTGAAAAAAATTAGTCACCGCGTGAAATTTTTTAAATCAAATGAAAAAATTATTAGAAATTCTTTTATCTAGATTTTTTCACATATAAAGAAAAATGTGAAATTTTCGTCATATGTGAAAAAAAATTCACTATGTGATGGATAAAATTTCCAATTTTTGTTTCACATGTGACAAAAAAAAATTCGAAAAAAAAATCAAAAAAAAAATTTGAAAATACAAAAATTTGGAAAAAAAAATTTCAAAAATTTTTTTCAAAAAAAATTTTCAAACTTTTTTTTTTCGAAAAACAAAATTTTTTCGAAATTTTTTTTCAATTTTTTTTTTTTGTTTTTTGAAAATTCTTAGAAAAATTGGTTAACTTATATTAGCCATTAGATTAAAATCGGATAAAAACGTTAAAAACATACGAAAAAATTTTTGAAAAATTTTTCGAAAAAAAAAATTGGATTTTTTTTTCCCGAATTTTTGTGTTTTCAAAAATTTTTTTGATTTTTTTTTCGAAACTTTTTTTCGTCACACGTGAAAAAAAAAATTGGAAATTTTTTCCGTCACACATGAATTTTTTTACACATATGACGAAAATTTCACATTTTTCTTTCACATTTTTTTTCATGTGTGACGAATATTTTTTTTTTCACATGCGACGATTTTGGGAAAAAAAAATTTAGGGAAAAAAAATTCGGGAAAAAAATCTGAAAGAAAAAAAATTTGGAAAAAAATTTGAATTTTTTTTGGTTTTGAAATTACACCGTTGGTCCTTATGGGTGGGAAAAGACTGAAATACTCTCGAGTGGATGAGGTATAACGACCGTTAGTCATGCTAGTTAGAGTGAGGGACTAACGATACATAACGTGTCGCAGTTAAGGATGGACGGTGCATTTTTTTCGGTCAAAGGACGAAACTTGTCGGTCAGCATACCACAGGGACAATGGTGTAGTTTACTCATAAAATATATAAACAACTTTAACTTTCGACTTATGATATAAGCCCGGCCCGGCTTCGGCTAGGGGTGTCAAATGGGTTGACCCGCCGGCCGAAGAACCGAAAAAGCCTTATAGGGTCGGGTTCATTCGGGTTCAACTCGGCTTATCGGGTCAACCCGACCAACCCGATAGCCTTATAGGGTCGGTTTAGGGTTATATTTTTCTTACTTTATCGGGTTCGGGTTCAACCCGATAACCCGATAAATATATAAGCCTTTCTTGTTCTTTTTTCATTTTAAGCCCAATAACATTTTAAATCCTTACCTGATGATATATCATCACTAAGTTTACATTTAGCCCCGGTCCAGCCGTTACTCCAGCGACTTATAATCGTGTGGAGGCGGTATGGTTTCCGGGCGGACGCCGTTATTAATCCCCTCTACGCCAGCGTGGAACCGGTTAAGACAACATAGTCTGGGTATGTGGTGGATGAGGGCCCATTGTTTGGTGGGTGTGACTCTAATCCAAAAAATGAAAGTCACCGTTCAAAAAAAAGTTTACATTTAGCCCAATGTGTCTATTAGAAAGAAAAAAAAATGCAACAACTTTTATTTTCTCAATTTGACGGTATGTATTCTCTAAAACCTATCACTTATACCATCTAAGGTTTTCTAGAAAAGTGTTGTTAAGTATGTCGAACTGACATGTTTAGTTGATATCTTACTTGGCCATAGAATCAGTAAGCTTAAGATCCTATATGTTGTAAACAGTTTAAATACTTATAGTCTCATTGTCCTATCTCTTAAAGATAGTTTTTAATAATCTTGTAATATTAATTTTTAATAATCTTGTAAAAAAAGAATGATTGATTAGTTTTATTAAAATAACCTTGTAATATTAATATCACCAATCAAAGATTGTGTTTTGCGAATCAGTAGGACAGTGAGGACAGTGAACTCGCTACAACCCGATAGCAACCCGAAAACCCAACCCCGATTCAACCCGACCCGTTTTGACCCTAAACCCGATAACCCGACTTCTTTTAGGGTCAGGTTAGGGTCAATATTTAGAACACCAAAACCCGATTCAACCCGACCCGATAAACCCGATAACCCGACCCGATAACACCCCTAGCTCCAGCCATAGCCTCAGCCCCCGCCCATTGCGCCAAACATACCACATATCCATAGCAATAGACACAACTCACCACTCACTACTTTTTAAATAAGCATTGAAAAATTATCTTTTTTAAAAATTAGCCAAAGCTCGCTGCTCTTTTGACAAACGACCACTAAAACTTAAATTGCTCATTGCTCACCGCTACCGTCTTCAAAAGCTCCACAACACTCCATGCCAAACATACCCCATATCCACCTCATTATCCACCGCAACATTCTTTTTTCATGTACAAGAGTACTAAATTTCCAAATCAAGCCAATAGAATATATAAGAGCACAAATACACCGGAGCAAATAAAAATATTAAAAAGCTTAATAATTCTTTTAACATTGATGTTAAAATAAGGGATGTGATTTGCACACTCCATTAAATATTTTGCATACTCAAATTGTTTATGTTATAATATTTATACTTTTACATCATCTTTACTTATATTCATTATTGTAAGAGCACTGGGTACAGTGGTGCCAAGTGTGGTCCAAGGCTCGTCTTACGGCTACTTGCGTCAGCCGGTTTTTGAGTTTGGCAGAAGCTGTTTGGCACCATTTACAAGGTATCCGTTGGCACCGAATTTCGGAGCCAAACTCAATTTTATTTTTATTTTTTATAAAATTTAAAAACAATATATCCTAAAATTACTTTATTCATAAAAAAAACATTACAAGAAATAAAAAAAACAATAAACTTAAAAAACCATAACATAATTATTCTTGTGAATATTTTGCGGTCCGGTGCTTGTTGTTGGCTCTCACGATTGACGCGTTCATCGGATCGGCGTGCTTGTGTCCATAGATAGCACCGCATATCTTCGGCTATCCTTTGAGTTTGATTAATCGACCCTCGCTCGAGACTCCGCTCGAAACATCTTGCTTCATTTTTCGCTCCAACTCGTATTGTTTTTCCATCATTTGTGAAAACATTTCGGGTTTGAACGGGAACGCGGTCGAGTTAGACGACGTTGGCTCTTTGCGATCCGTTACACCCGTCCGGCCTTGGCAATGCGTCGGGTCCAAAATGCTCGGATCCTCTTCAGTAACCCGAAGACGATTACGTCTTGCATTTGTTGAGTCCGGCTTTTTCCACTTATGCTTGTCCTTCAACTTCCAGCCGAAGAATGTTTAAAATCGCCATGATATCGTTTGTACAAAGTGTGGCAACGTTCCATGAAATCCATATCGTTCTCCCCACCCATAACAGCCGTTTCATTCACAATCGAATTAAACTTCCCGACACAACGATTCATCGGAGTCCACTTTCTGGTAAGCATGTTCTTGGTACGAGTTACAAACTTTTGTTTTTGCTTCCTTGTTGTAAGCTTCCAAAACTTTATACCAAAGCGTTTCATTACCTTGATCCGCAGCGACTTTTGGATCTCGGATACTTCAATGTAAGTTTCGCCAAAGTAGTTCTTCTGTGAGTCCATGCGTTCTGCGATCGTTCTTTGGTCTCGGCTTCCTCTTGGTTGTTGGTTGCTTTTTTCGTTTTCTTTGCCTTGCCGGTTCCTTCATTTTGTTTTTGGGCGTGGGGTCGGGATGACCGCTTCCTCTTCGGATTCGGATTCGTCAACAGGTGGAGCGATTGGTGGGACGATCTTGGTTGTGATTCGTTTTGTTGTTGTTGTTGTTGTTGTTGTTGCATTTTCCATTGAGAAAACAAAGCGTATTAATCGGGATTGACGCATGAGTTTTGTTGAAAGAAAGAAAGTATTGTTGTTGGGTGTTGGTTAGATTCGAGCGAACCGATCATTTGTTCGATGGATCGTTAAGCATTCGATTGATCCAAGGGGTGTTGTTGGGATTCATTTTCTTGAAAAAATATTGAAGTTGAGATGTATTTGAAGTGTGTGTGAAGTGGTATAAGTGATAAGGTTCATATAGGATTTGAAAGTGGGTAAAAGTGGTAAAAAAGAGGTCAAAAATCAAAAACTGTAGCCGTTTGCCCAGTACATATTTTTGAATCAACGGCCACATTTTAAAAAAAAAGAAAAAAAAACCACGAGAACATTGGGTTTGGCATGGCTCTTTGGCTGATGGTAGCGGTCTTGTGGCTTGGCGTCCTTGGCCATTTCGTTAACACAGTTTGGCACCACCGCCGTCTCACTCTACAGAGTAAAAGTAATAATAATAATAATAATAATAATAATAATAATAATAATAATAATTAAAGTGTGCAAATCCATTTATAAAATGTGCAAATCACCCCAAAAAAACCCATCACCACCAGTGTACCACTATCAATTTTATTCCCTTAACCCACCATAATTACAAAAACGCATCCTTCCACACCACCCCAACACCATAACCTTCATCATGTCATAGCTTTTCTAACGAGTCACGTCATTTTGTTTTGATCAACCAATTTAAATCTTGCAGTAAACAACAAAACCCAAATGAATTTTGTGGTTATGATCTTCTGGTATCAATTTATTTATGTATTACAAGAAAGAGATAAACATAAGAGAATAAAGAAATCTATCTAGTTGAGGTGAAAGGTAGAACAAATGGCCGCCACCATGACGTACGCCGTCGGAAAACGCTAAACGCCGCCACATCTTAACCTATAGATCTGTTTAGGGAAGAGAAATCACGAATTTTTTGGTGGAAATCTAAAGACATATAACTATTAAAAAAATGGATATTCAATAGGATAAAATAAGCTATGTGTTTGTGGGAAGGGAAATATGAAAAGGTAGACAACTTGTTTAGAAAAGAATGAAGAGGTAGGCGGAAACCACCTGTCAATTTGTCGCGCAAAATGATTTTGTGGGTGGTGGTTAGGGTGCGTTAGTTAGGGGAAAATATCATTGTTTTCTCCAACTAAACCCACCTTATTGTTTAGTTTGTTTTGTTTTCTGAATGGTTAATTGAATTATTTGATTTTATGAGTGGGAATTAGCTAGAAAAATGAGGTAGATATGATGTTGGTGGGACTGGGGTTGAGTGTAACTTGGATTCGAATCCGTGTTGGTATAGAGGTTTGTTGTTTTGCATAATATGTAGTAGGTAGAGGTAAAATTAATCGAAAACCGATGTGACCCGACAAACCGAGAATCGACGAACCGTCAAGCGAACCCAGAAGCGCTTATTTGGTGCGGTTTTGTATAATAGTATTTTAGTTTT
>OU343219.1:231865434-232331892 GCA_910596185.1 Chrysanthemum makinoi | reverse complement strand
AAAATAATGCTACATGTCAGATGTCAATAATAAAACCTTAATTTTTATAGAGAAATACTAGAATCACACAAAATTTACAAAAAAACTTTCACACAATGATGTGTAAATGTGTAATAAAATGATTTGTTATAAAAAAGAGAGTTATGAATGAAGAGAGTTAGTGATTGGTCCAAGTGTCATGCCACATAATCATGGATGTTTTTCAGAATCTTCATGTGATTCTAAAGATACCTCATTTTTATAATTTAGTTATTTTATTCTTCTTTCAAACTATTTTTCTTTAACATTGTCCCATGATTCTTTACATACATTTGAATATCATAATCGCAAGCACAACATAAGTTATCAAATGACTATTAAACTTATTAGTCCATTTATTTTGAGAAAAAAAATAAATAAATAAATTAAAAAAAAAAAAAAAAAAAAAAAATCCATATTTCTATACACACTCTAATTGTATGTATGTTATATACATCTTTGTAATATCAGGCAATGCACTCAAGATATGTTACATGAACTTCATTTTGGCTATGTAAGATATAAATATCGAATGTCTGTACACTTTTGTGATTACTTTATTCGATATCACTTTACACGTTTTCTTTTGTTCCTCAGAGGGCCACAAAAGTGACATTTCTTTTTGTTTTTATTCAGTGACTTGAGTCATTTATAAACCCTTTAAACACACACACTCGTACCAAAAAAGATCAGACAAACAAATTAACTGTTATGCTCATGGTCTTAATCTAAGTTTGGTTAGTGTTTTATCTCTTTTACTCAAATACTTCATGTATTGTTTTTTTTATATTTATGATTTTTTACTTGGTTATACAAATTCTTCGTTTTGAGATTATGAATTAATGAAACTTTTGCTACTATCGTTTTTTAAATAACTTTTCGATGCTATATTTGGCTATGTTTATTTTTTGATTAGTTAATAACAAACTATTGCATTTTGTGATTACACTTTCATCAAATAGTCTTCTTGATCTATATGATTTTGGAGAGCTACAACACTCATTTTCTGTCATTTAATTTATTCGTTCACACTTATTATATAGTATCTTGTATTCAAAGATGAAACCAACTTTAAAGCATCTAGTCTTTTATTCATTTGATAATTATTACTCAGTATCTCATTAGGCATATTCTGACACTAACTTGAAAGCTGCCTAAGTTCTATAGACCTGTTTGGGTAATTTCAGTGCACTGCTGATTCCACAGATAGAGACAAATCATCAGGTGTATATTCTGTTTTGTCAAGGGATCAAATGACAGACTGCAAGATCTTTTTAGAACAGCCAGTTCCAGGTTTTGGTGAGTCAAGATACCTGACAAAGCTTTGGGTGTCTCGAAAAGAAGAATCCCAGGATGGACTCTATCAATCTGATTTGTCTCAATCCATAACCACCGGTATGTCTTATTTCCTTATTTCATTTCTAGCTTGTTTAGATATTAACTGAACTCCCTTGGAGTAAAAGCTAGTTCTGCTAGATTTTTGTGTGTGCTTCTGATTTGTGCTGTTAAAACTACAGGTTTCGAGCCGAAAGCTGAAGCTGTTGTCCTAGGTCATCAGAGAATAAATGAGAAGATAAGAGCTGCATTAAAGCTCTTAACCTTCCGTGAGGAGCATGTTCTGGTTCAGTTTTGGTCAACTTGTGATGTTGGGAAAGGCCAACAACTTACAACTTTAGATCAACCATTTGGTCTTGGTGTACCCTCTGAAGAACTCTATTTCTATAGAAGAGACTCTGAGCAGAATGCATTTTTCGTGGATAAGCATGATGAAGAAGAAGTTGTTAGTCCTCCTGCTCGAGTATTTAAGCAAGGATTACCAGAGTGGACTTCTGATGTAACTAGTTACAATCCAAAAGATTTTCCACAACAAGGCTGTGCTTTCCGTTGCAATCTGCATGGGTATTTGGCTTTACCAGTCTTCGATTGTACTACAGGATTATGTGCTGGTGTGATTGAGGTCTTGATGGGTTCCAAGTATATGACTTGTGATTATGAGGTTAAACGAATTCATGATGCCCTAAAGGTTTTTGTCTTACCTCTTACTGTAATTAAATGTGATTACAATTTTTTTTAACGGCTTATATTCACAATTTTTTTATTATTGATTATGCTTTGTTGTATTCTACTTTGCATCATCTTTTATTGCTGTTCATTTCCAAATTTTTGCTATCTTGCAGACACAAAATCTGGCATGCCCAAGAAGTATTTGATTCCGCTGCTCCAGAAGTTCATAATGAATGGAGGCAAAATGAGTTGGATAAAATATTGAGCATCTCTAAAAGTGTGCGTGACATCCACAATTTACCTCTTGCTCAGACATGGGCTGTCTCTCCATCCACTAGTTTTGTTTCACATGATAGAATTATAGAGAAGAGTTGCAGTAGTTTTCACACCAGATGCATCGGGAAGGTCTGCTTGTCCACAACTGCTCTACCATTTTATGTTCGAGATTTGAGTGTGTGGCCTTTCAGGGTAGCATGTAAAGATCGACACTTGGATAAGTCCCGTAGCTTTGTTGGCAAGGTGTTGTCATCCCGTGGTTCATGTTTTTGTAGAGATGTAACCAAACTTAATGAAGAAGAGTACCCTTTGGTTCACTATGCACGCATTTACAAGTTAACTGGCTGTTTTACAATCTTTTTGCATAGTGTTGAAGGCAATGATGACTATGTCTTAGAGTTTTTTCTTCCGTTCGGTATGGAAGACATTAATTATGTATGGCATTTGGTGCAAACATTGAAACAGAAATTTGATGTCCATTCTGGATTTAAACTCGGTGACACATCACCTCTGGGTTTGTCAGGTAAAATTGAACCTAAAATTATTCAAAAAAATAAATAATAAGATCAGATGGCTAACGATTAATCTTTTCATGCAGTTTTATCAGATTCAGAGTCAGCTGTGACGGATATTTCAGACCAAGGGTCGTCCACCAATTTGAGTAAGGGGAAAAGACGTGCTGCTAGTACCTTTACTGATGATGAAGAAACAAGCAGCCCTTTGAAAATGCTTAGAATAGACTCTGTACCAGTACCATCAGTTACAGTGGAGGTAACTTGTGAAGAGGATGTGACAAGCTTCCACTTCCCTATTTCACCCGGATTGTTGGAAGTGATTAAAAACAAAGTGGCACAATGGTTCAAGTTAGAGAATAAGGAGTTTACTCTAAAATATCTTGACGACGAAGATGAATGGATATCTATTTATTGTGATGTTGATTTGGATCTCGCAATCTCAGACAGTGACAGGATCAGCCTATCTGTGAAATGGAATAATTTTTGACTGTTGGTCAGCTGGATTCTTGATCAAACGCAGGTACATAATCTTTCTGGATTTTTTTTCCTCAAAAATTTATGTATTCCCTTCCTATATATCCTCTTACACAGACTATCTTTTCATACTTAGTATATTTTTTTGACTACAGGTTAACAATCCTCAGAAAATTACTGATTTCAGTTGTAGCACAGGTGATTAGTGTTCTTAGCTGAGGTGGCAAGTCTCTGTCTCCCACTCCAATAATCGTGGTGATTTTGTGACTTTTGAGCCCTCATTATGTCTAGTTTATAGTTGTTGCTTGCTTTTGGGATTGCATAGTTTATGTGCTAAATTATTAGCATATGTACAAGTCAGAAAGTGATTTTGGAATTGCATAGGTTAAGTATGTATTGGCATCTGTACAAGTTTGAAAGTGTTTTTCGATTGCATAATTTATGTTCTGTTGGCTTATTTGCGTCTGCTGTTAGAAAGTGATTAACCACACACGGCATGCCACTAAGCCATATGTACAGGTTAATAATACGTAACCCCAAACACCTCCAATCACTTTTCACTTTTTACGGAGTAGTAATTTTCTTTTCAGGAAAACTATTACCACACCTACCCCTCCAAGGGTATTGCTAAATGTTTTTAGATACCCTCATTTTTTTGTGCAAAGGTGAAAGAATTATATTAATCTCCAAAAATATTACAATCATAAGAATATGAACTAGATTTGGACATCTCCCAAATCTAATACAAACAAACCATACAACTCACTAATATTCAAACATAATACATCAGAAGCAATCCTATATCAGACATATCAACTAAGTCTGATATACACAACTTATACACTAGGATCAGAGCATTCCCAGCTTCAATTATATCATCAATCAGTCATACTTTCCTCATCAAATCACCTTTATAGCACCAACCATCTACCTACATTTCCTCTTTTCCACTCTACCATTCCACTCAACCAACAACCATAGTAGACATGGTAGAAATGGATAGAGGCATCACTAGGGATCCATAACCCATCCATGGGGGGGGGGCTCTGCCAATCATCCTGCATTTCCCTCTCAATGGAAGGCTTCAGATGATTGGGAACACACTCCCTCCATGATGACCACCATTACCTCCTGTGAAGATGTATTGAATGGACCAAGAAGGTTCATCTTTCACACCTCTCTATTCCATTCAACATACACCTTCCTCCAAGACCATTTACCCTCCACAATGGGGACCCTACTTTATGGTACATTCATATCAGTTAGGCCTCCTACTTAGCCAAACAAGACTCTCCAATTCCCTCCCAAGGCCAAATAGGACAATCAAGAGGTTACCATAGGTACAGCCATACTGATTAGAACTCCAAGATACAAGGAATCACACCATTGTAATGGACTGAAAATTATAGATCAGAAGTAAACATATGCCATTACCCCTTAAATTCACTACTCCTAATTGCCTTAGAGAAAAAACTGCATTAGGAGCATAGCTATTCCTGCGATACTTCAATTGGAGACTAATTCTGCAGCATCAATCACTCAAATTAGCATCCCACAACTCAAATACTTCCTTAACACTATCTGTCTTTTTAGTTTTTAGGCTTGACAGTTTTTGTCTCACACTATTTTCAACAGCAAAGCAGACCTCTTCCCAATTTCTACTTTTATTTTGGAATATCCTACCATTCCTTTCTTGCCACAAGAAATAGACACAAGCCGCATAGGCTATTTTTTTGACAATTATCCAGATGCTTTTGATCTTTGGAAGTGCAGCAATCTCATCAAGTACCTCCTTCCAATTATTAACCATAACCATAATTCTGCATTTATCCCTTATAACATGCCATATTCTACTAGAATACTCACAGTTGAAGAAGAGATGATCATGGCTATCCATTCCATTGTTACACAGAGAACATTGCATACTCTTATTAGGAAACCATTTGAGGAGTCTGTCTTGAGTGGGTAATCTTTCATGCATTAAGAGCCATAGTATGAATGCATGTTTAGGAATTAGATTTGAAAACCAAACTACACTACACCATTCCACTTCCTCTCCTTGAGTATTCAAGTCCTTCCATGCTTTATTAATACTGAACTTAACCATTGAGTTTCTTTTATGCCACCATTTCACATCATCATGTTTATTATGACATAAAAGGGTATTCTGAGTATCTTTAAGGACAGGAAACTGGTCATACCATTCAGATGGGAATTGTACTTTGCCATTAAAACTGAATTTATCAACTGTGTCCTCATTAAGATAACCAGCACTGAAAACTTGTCTTCTAGACAAAAACTTATCTAAAGGGCCTCCATTGCACCAGGTATCATGCCAGACATTAGTCATTTTACCATTACCTAAACAGTGTCTGATAAAAGGTCTCACAATATCCCTGAGATTTAACAGCTTATTCCACCCCCAACTAGCACTTTTATCCTCATCAACTTCCTAAATACTCCTCCCTTTGAGTGTGTAGATGTTTACCCATTTGACCCATAAGGAGTCTTTTTTGCTTGCAACATTCCAGAGGTGCTTACTCATTAACACATTGTTCCAGTGATCAAGAGGCTTGAATCCTAGACCACCTTGTTCTTTAGGCTTGCATACACTTTTCCAGAGGGAGGCAGACCAGAGTATGTTTCTGGCTTTTGGGTTTGAGACCAATCATAACTTTCTATTTTTGGCCCACAAAAGAAAGGGAGGAGACATCCCATATTCATTATCTAGTTATCCACAACCTGACAACCATATAAATCAACTCCAGTTCTCAATCTATTAACTTGCATAGTTGCTTATGTTTCATAGTCATATTTTTCTATTTGATCTTTTACTATATATTCAAGTGATGACGTTCTGTCCTTCTGCTTTACTTTATTGTGTTTTTGTTAATGATTTATTGGATACAAACTAGTGATGAAGAAGGTAAAGTAGCCGCAGTTATCATTCTAGTACTAAAAAATAATCAAACCAAACCACAAACATAGATTTGATACCATACATAATTTCGTATCCATCGTGGTTGAAAAATTCGTAACCATTACAACGAAAATGCCTAGAGGTAACGCATATAACGTTTTCTCAATCAAGTAGTTGATGATTTAAGTTTGAAACAATTGAATAGTTGATTATTCGAGGAGGTCGTTGATTAAAGTTCTGAAGTGGATATTTTGGCATTTAGACTGAATTATACATCAATGGTGGGGGTAATAGACACTTTGTCATTTGTCACTGATCATGTATCCAGCTAGGGCCAGAGCCTAGCCTTCTAGCAGTACACATATAGCACTCGACGTGATTTGGCATAAAGCCTACTAGGCAACGATAAGGGAATCCGCCAATACACAAGGAGCCTACCTCATGAAGCCTTACCCTCCAAAGAGCTACAACCTCCGAAAGGACTTGGGCTCCGAACTAAAAGACAAACATGGAATATTGCGTAGACCCTACTACAAGTGACGGGTTTCCTATGGCAGTATTCTCATAGAGAGGTAAATTAGTAATTATCTAGGGTTAATTATTTATCTGAGAGACATATATTTAAGCATTAAAGGCAAAACCATAACCTTTAGGGTTGTGGTATATTCGGACGACCCCTAGGAGGGGAGTTTGATTGTATTGCTTAATGGATAATTACTAGAAAATGACTTTGTATCTGGAATCACCCAAGGAGCAAAATTCTCCTTGTGAAACCCTAGTTCTATCGACCCAAGGAGCAAAAGAAAGAAGAAGGCGATTTCGTGCACGTAGACTGGTCTAGAAGCTTATGCAACAACATGATCAAGTAAGTATTCTCTGAACACCATTTATAGGTGTTAACTTAGGTTATATAACTTGTTAGGAGATCTGTAATCAGGGATTTTGATTGCATGGTCAATATGTGTTTAGAGTTAAACAAAAAGAAAACATAAACTATAACATAGAAAAAAAGTGAGGAAACTATTATGATGATTTTACCGCATAAGTGAGCTAGCTGGAATCTACCGCCGATTACACCCTTTATAAAATAAGTATACTATTATTTTTGTCCTGTTAGACTCATTAAGAATGTTCATGCTACTCAAAGAATCCCTTTAACTTTTGAAAAAATGACCATAGCAGCCCAACTTTTTTCCATATGGGCAGACTTTGCAACCTTTAAAATATAGATTAATTGAGATGCGAGTTTTGATTTTGTGTGAATTTAGGTGTTTGTGTTGTGGGTACGAGGGTGGATAATGAAGATTTGGTGTTTAATGGAGTTTATGTTTTTTAGTGGAGTGGAAGAAGATGAGATTTAAGAATTGTTTTGTGTTTGTTGATAAATTGTGGTGACGAGATGATGGGGATAGTGGTGGTGTTGCTGAGATTATCATGGTGGTGGTAATAGTTTGTAAAATTTGTTTTAGTGTATGGAGATGAAATTGGGTAAAAAAGTTATTATTTTTAGAGAGGGAAGCAAGAAAGAAGCGGAAAGAGAGATTAGAAGGCATGTGTGAGTTAAGAGAGGTTTTTTTTGCAAAAGTGAGTTATATTAAAACTTTCAAACAATTACATCATAAGATAACAGAACAATGATTTGGACAGATCCCAAATCATATACAAGTAAAATGCAAACATCGGAAATCTGATAAAACTATACAAGACCAAAATGCAAAGTTTGATGATGATCTCAGTCAGGCTTTAAAGAGGACCAAACACCGGTCTTTCCTTCAATTCAGTTTTATATTCTCATGCATTTATTCACCTTTTAAAGCACCTACCATCTAGCTATATTTCCATCACTCCATTCTACTAAGGCCACTCAACCTGCCACCACAGTAGCAAAAGTAGATATAGAGAATGGCATCACTAGGTACCATATTAAAATGACTATTTTACCCTCATGTGCAAGTCACATAAGGGTTTTAACGAAGATTCGTGATGATCATTAAAGGGAAGGACGAACGGCAGATAACGTTTGACAGTTAGTGACAAATAACGTTTTTTTTATATCAAAAGACGAACCTTTACGGTAAATGCAAAATGCAAGAACGAACGGTGTAATTTACTCTTTAAATAATGTTAAATTACATAATCTTACAAGAACTTTATATTAATAGCAAACTAATTATATATCAACTTAGAGGAGAGTTATTTTACATACCAAACTTTTCTTACATACCAAAGGACCCATCTCCACCATCCATCTAAAAAGAAATCAATAGCTGAGATTAAAAGCATTTTATTATTTCACCTATTTTTTATAATTTAAATATCTCTTAAACCGTTAATCGTTAATAAAAATAATTACACCATCGCGACGAAGCATTAATTATCTTTCTATAGACGGGCACTTTGATATACCTCGAAAAAGAAAAACATTTTTTCACGTTTTTTCGTCTTCTTTTTTTCGTTTTTCTTCGAAACTGGAATTTGCATGAAATATCATATATGATTTAACACTAATTTGAAGATCACATGTGATACTAGTGTTAAATCATATATGATAAATCACATATTATATACATATCATATATGATTTAACACTAATATCACATGCGGTATTCAAATTAGTGTTAAATCATATATGATTTTTTCATGCAAATTTCAGTGACGTAAAAAAACTTTAAAAAAAAACGTGAAAAACACGAAGAAAAAAAAATTGTCGAAAGTATATCAAAGTGCCTATCTATAGAAAGATAATTAAATGCTCGTCGCAGTGATATATTTTTTTTTTTCTTGACGATTAACTTTGAAAAATATTTATATTTGAAAAAAAAATGAAAGTGAGTTTTTTTAATTGTTGAGATTAATCTCATCCATTAGATCTAATAAAAATGGAGGGTGGAGATTGATCATTTGGTATGTAAGGGTGTGTTTGGTATGCTGCCATGAATGACAATGGGTATGAGTTTGATAGTAGTGGTGGGTCCCTCACCTATGAAAGATCTATACCTAGCCCTCTTAATGCATATGGAGTATGAATAATATTTATCATTCATTACCATAATAGTGGGCCCCCTCATCTTAAACAAACACCTTTAATCACTTTCATAGTCATAGTCTCATTCCCAGGATACCAAACGCACCCTAAATAATCTTTTATCAAATGATCCTAAATCATAAACTTAAAGATTGAGATTTAAGTTACTTGTTTTAGACCACGAAATTCCTAACTTAATGGACCTATACTTTTAGTCATTGATTTTATTCGACACAAAACCAGTGAACCTTTTATTTTATTTAGAAAAAATTACACGTTTGGTCCCTATGGTTTGCCCAAAATAACAACTTTAGTCGCTAAGTCACTTTTATTACATCAGCAGTATCTAATTTTGAAACTATGCATGCTTTTGGTCCCTAAAATGGACGGACGTTTATTTCTCCCGTTATCTCATTAAAATACTAGGGTAAACATGTCTTTTCTACTCATCTTTTATAATAATAGACACCCACCCTCGTTGACTTCTTATTTCCCTCCCATTTCTCAACACTGCTACCCAAATAAACCCAAATCCCAAATCCGATCAATTATAAACCCTAGAACCCCCAAATTGATCATCTGAAATTAAATAAATGGTTGGTAATCATTGGAGAATACGAGAGAAGCATGAAGGAAATGAACCCCTGAAAGCATACAGTAAATAAACCATGAAAACTAATGTGTTAAATAATTTATTTCATTGACATTACCTTGAAAACATGATATTAATTGTGGTTTTGTTATTGCATTTTCAGAATGACACCCTACTATGTTTTCTATGAAAATACATCATGCTGGAAAGTTTAAAGACCATGATGAAAGGAGGTATGTTAATGGTTTGGTTGCGTATGTTGATGGATTTGATATGGATGAGTTTTTACACGAGTTGAATGATGTAATGGCTGAATTAGGTTATGTCAATGAGGAAGAAGTTATTTACTATCATTATCTGATTCATGGTACTGATTTAGAATTTGGACTAAGAGCTTTAGGAAATGATGTTGATGTGCAAGGTTTAGCTAGGTATACAAAGGACAATAAGTTGATTAAGGTTTATTGTGAACATGATGTATCAAAACTGCTCATTCATTTGATCCCCACAGTTAGAAAGCATTGTTATTGAAGAGCTACCCTCTGAAACTCCCATTCCCTCCCCATCCAAAAAAAAGTCCCCATAAAAAAAATCATGTTGTTAGAATACCATAAACCCTCTACCCCTGCTACTACCAATGCCATTCCCACTCCCACCCCCACCATTGCTACAACCACTGCCATTCCAACTCCCACCCCCACTCCCACTCCCACCAATGCCACTACCAGTCACAGTATTCCTACTCCCAACGATAGTGTACATGAAACTGTGGACTCTATTGTTGAAGAAATTTTGAACATGAATGATTATGATTTTGATCCCTTTGATGATAATTTAACTGAAAGGTATAATGAAAGGGTGAATGAAGGGTCAAGTGTTCATGTGAATGAAAGGGTGAATGAAGGGTCAAGTGTTCATGTGAATGAAAGGGTGAATGAAGGGTCAAGTGTTCATGTGAATGAAAGGGTGAATTATAATGAGAGTTTTGAACCTTTAGAAACATTGGTAGAGCATGATGAACCTTGTGAAACACTGGATGTGGAAGACCTGGATCATGATGATGATAGTAGTACAGATGACATAGATCACTTTGATGATGAAGAGAACAATGTAGAAGAAGTTAATGTTGATATGCATGATTACCATTTTGATATAGATGAAGATGTTGAGTGGGTGAGACATACAGTGCAGGTAGAAGAAGATGATTGTACACCAATAGCAGAAGATGTTGAGGTGGTAGATAATGAAATTCTTGAAAGTGCTTCAGATGAGGAACATAATGATATTGAAAAGATTAGGAGAAGGAAGCTTAAAGAAATCCAAAAGGCAAATAAAAATGAAGATAAAATTGTGTATAAGCATTACTTTTATCATGGTTAAACTTTTTCTAGTGTCTGCTTGAAAGAGAGAGAGGTGAGACTGCATTCAATTGAAACTAGGAGAAAGTTGCAGTTGATAAGGAATGATAAGGCTAGGGTTAGGGCAAAGTGTATGGGCAAAATTCCAGTGTTCACACTAGAAGGTGATGGGCCTAATGACCGGCAGTAAAAAAGAAACCAGCAAAGCCCAAAGGCAAAACAAGAGTTGGGCCTAGTAAGCCCAGTAAGAAAGGTATTACTTTAGGAGGTAGAGGCAGGCCCAAACCACTAGCATAAGATGAATGTCCATGGGTCTTACTAGTGTCTAAGGTTAAGAATACTGAGACTTGGGAAGTTAGAACATATTTAGACAACCACAAGTGCCTTCAATCAAGAGAAATAAAGGCTTGCACTGCCCAATTCTTGTCTAAGGGTATCATTGACGAAATTGAGAAAAACCCAGATGTTCCAACAAGAGCTCTTCAAGACCAGGCAGAAGCTATGAGGTTGGTGTGTCAATGATGAAAGCTTTTAGGGCTAAAACCACTGCACTCAATCAAGTTAAGGGATATTACAGTGTACAATATACAATGTTGCGGGATTACTGTTTAGAGTTGAGAAGGGCAAATCCTGATACAACTGTTAAGATTGAAGTTGAAAGAGACACAGATCTTGAACTAGAAACAAGAGTTTTCAATAGGATCTACATATGTTTAGGTCCATTAAAGAAAGGTTTCAAATAATGTGGAAGGGATCTATTAGGCCTTGATGGTGCATTCATGAAGGGACCATATCCTGGACAGCTTCTGACTGCTGTGGGATTGGATGCCAACAATGGCATATATCCAGTAGCATATGCAATTGTGGAGAAAGAAACAACTAGTTCTTGGACTTGGTTTTTGGAGTGTCTAGGTGATGATCTAGATCTGAGGAGGGAATCTAACTACACTTTTGTAAGTGATAGGAAAAAGGTAAACATTTGACTTTTTATTTCAACTATGGTCCCTATTCAGGGAATCTAAATACACATTTAATATTCTAACATTTGTCTATTTCCTATAGGGCCTCATACCTGCAATGGCTAAGGTATTTCCTAGTGCAGAGCACAAGTTTTGCCTTAGGCATATACATGAAAATATGAAGCTCAAGTGGAATGGACAAGCATATAAAGATCTGCTTTGGAAATGTGCAACTGCAACAACAGTATTTCATTTTGATCATGCAATGGCGGAGCTGAAGAAGTTTAATAAGGATGCATTTGAATGGTTAGCAAAAATTCCTGTTGATTCTTGGTCCGATCCCATTTTCGGTAATATTTGTTGCATTTTAATTAAGTAGCTCATAATTATAGTTAAATAGTTGTTGCTGTTTACTTAAGTAGTTTAAATATACTGACATGGTAGAGCTAAAACTGATGTATTGTTGAACAATATGTGTGAGGTTTTGAATGGAAAAATATTGGATGCTAGGGATGCACCTAATCGTGCCTTAGAATACATTAGACAGTACTTGAGAAGGAGTATTGTGAATGTTCTTGGTGTTATAGCAAAACAGGATGCCTCTCACCCCTACTGCAGCTAGAATATTGAAAGGTGCTATGGACCAAGCAAACAATTACTCAGTGGGTTGGAATGGGGGGGAAGAATATGAGGTAAAGGGACCACATGGTGATCAATGTGTGGTGAATGTGGTTAGAAGGGTTTGTAGTTATAGGAGATGGAATTAACGGCATCCCCTGTGTACATGCTGTAGCAACCAACTACAACATGGCACTTAATGGGATTGAAGTGGGTATACCAGAAGAGTGGGTCCATAGGTGTTATTGGTTAGCTACTTGGAAAAAGGCATACAGTCATACTATTGGATGTATAAATGGTAAGATAATGTAGAAGAAATCCCAAATTCCTTCAAAACTGATTCCACCTAAGCATCATTCATGTGGGTAGGCCAGAAGAAAGAAGGAAAACAAAGAAGAGAAGGCAATGGTGAGTGGTGGAAAACTGTCCAGGGCATATAAAACTGTTACATGTTTGAAGTGTGGAAACCTTGGCCACAATAGAAGATCTTGTAAAGGCCAAAAAATGAAAGAAACAGGGGCACCATCTACGATGCTGATACAGTTCATCAAATGCTAGGAAAAGGTCTGCATCAACACAACCTACTGATGCAAGTGCCCCAAAGAAAAGAAAGCTTCATGGAAGTGGGACCTCAAAAAGAACGCTGCAGTGGTGGTAAAGGACCACAAAAGAAAAAAAAATGGAAAAGAGGTGTTAGTGTGATGTATGTTTAGTACTGGTGTGGCTATGTGTCTTTAGTGTCCTGCTTATGTACTCAACTTTTGGTTTATGCTATGTAAGTTTAGTGTCTGTTTGTGTACTCAACTATTTATGTACTGATTAAGTTTGACTTGCATTAGTCAAACTTGTTTTGCTTAATGTATTCACTTTTCAGTATATCAATTATGTCTTGACATATCTGTCTTGTAGTATGGTAACTTCACTTAAAGTATTGACTATTAGTAGTCAAAATGGTTTTAGACAACAAAGTTAATGTTGACTTTTTAAGTCAAACAAAAGGCAAAACATAACAGCAAGTGCACCATTGTAGAAAAATTATACCAAATAGATGTCACAAAACATATCTTACATTAACCCAAAAGACAATACAAAGAAAACCTAACCAACAACCATCTTACAACAACCATACTTGACCCAAAACATATCTTAGAAATCTAATCTAATACATTCATTAACCCAATAGGTAAATGACCACAACACAAAGAAAACCTAGCCAACTAAACATCAAATACATCTTGGTCTTTCTAAGTTCCCTTGTCAATTCTTCAATGGCAGTTTCATGCCTATTCCTAGCCCTTAACAATTCAGGTATAATTTGTACAGACGATCACACATTGGTGGATCAACCCAATCAATCCACCCACATCGTGATCCCGCTGGGGCAACAGAAACGCCGACTGGGTGAGACACCGTCCAAGAAGTCTTGACTATGCAAACTCGCCCACATCCGCAGAATACCATGATGACGAAGATTTTAGGTGTTCTATGATTTTTAATTTGAGTATGTGAGATCTAGGTTTTTTAATGGGAATGTCACTTTGGGAGGGTTTTTAATTTGGGTGTTCTTGGTTAACTGTGTTTCATTTTGGGAAGGTTGGGACAATAAATAGGGTGGGAAAGTGTGAGAAATGGAAAGCATTACATGTTACCCTTGTATTTTAATGAGATAACGGGAGAAATAAACGTCCGTCCATTTTAGGGACCAAAAGCGTGCATAGTTTCAAAATTAGATACTGCTGGTGTAATAAAAATGATTTAGGGACTAAAGTTGTTATTTTGGGCAAACCATAGGGACCAAACGTGTAATTTTTTCTTTTATTTAATAAGTGGGTCCTACCGATAAGTAGGTCCTATTTCAGGATGACAATCTTTGACAATTTGGCTCCAGGCCAACTATCATTTTAGCGAAAATTACTAAAATGGACCGTCAGACTTTCATTTGTCTTGCAGAGGACCATTTTTTCCTGCATTTCTAAAATGTCCAACTTGTTCGTGCCTTGTTGTAACCGAACACCAAACACACCACGTGTCAGCCAAACAAATTAACAAAAAAATAAAAAAATGGTTGTTCGCGCCTCATTGTAACCGAACACCAAAAAATCAACTTTTGAGTTGCATATTAAATGAGGAGAATTAAAAGAAATGCAAATCCACCCTTGAACTATTTAATATATACAACTTTTTTATATAACGAATTTTATTCATCAAATAGCTAGCGAATAACTTGCGAATTCGCTAATGAAAAATATACCGTTGCGAAGAGCTCTTTATTACTTAACAAACGCACGAGCCCAATATCGATATACTTTTGACGACGTGACGATATATTAAAAATATTGAAGTTTGATATATTTTTAAAAACAAAAAAACTTTCAAACACACCGTAAACCACAGGACCAAAGACGTGCAATTCTATAAATAAGAAAAATCATTTGGCGGACCGGAATATCGTTGGAAATAAAACCATAAACATTCATAAACTAAAACTTATCCTTTTATTAATAAAACTAAAAACACCAACTTTTTTCTATATGAAGCTAAAACTTTTATTTATAAATTTATATAAACAAATTTAGTATTATTATCCTTTTATTAATAAAGTTATTACGTGTTTTTTTTTATGAAAACGGTATCCTTTTATGAAACTAAAAATGGTATCCTTTTATTTATAAAACTAAAAACGCCAACTGTTTTTTATATGAAACTAAAACTTTTATTTATAATTTTATATAAATAAAAGTTTTAGGATTATTATCATTTTATCAATAAATTTATTGCCGCGTTTATTTAATGAAAAAGTTATTGTATAAAAAAGTTGTAAATAAAACAAAAAACGGTATCTTTTTTATTCATAAAACTAAAAACGTCATCTTTTTCTGTATGAAACTAAAACTTTTATTTATAAATTTATAAAAAAAATTAGTATTATTATCCTTTTATTAGTAAATTTATTACGCGTTTATTTAATGAAAACGATATCTATAAAACTAAAAACGGTATCATTTTATTCATAAAACTAAAATGCCAACTGTTTTCTGTATGAAAATATAAGTTTTATCTATAAATTTATGAAAAAATTTTAGTATTATTATCCTTTTATCAATAAATTTATTACGCGTTTATTTAATGAAAAAGTTGTAAAAGAAACAATGTTACGTTTTTATTTTCAAACGATATTCCGGTCTTTCTAAACGATTTTTTTATTTATAGAATTGCACGTCTTTGTTCCCGGTGGTTTACAAGTGTGTTTTGAAAGTTTTTTTGTTTTAAAAGATATATCAAACTTCAATATTTTTTATAATGTCGTACGTACGTCAAAAGTATATCAAAAGTATTTCGTACATACGTCAAAAGTATATAGAAACAAGTTGGCGTGCTTAGTTTTATGAATAAAAGGATACCGTTTTTAGTTTATGAATGTTTACGTTTTTATTTCCAAACGATATTCCGGTCATTCTAAACGATTTTTCTTATTTATAGAATTGCACGTCTTTGGTCCATGTGGTTTACGAATTACGAGTGTGTTTTGAATGTTTTTTTGTTTTTAAAAAATATATCAAACTTCAATATTTTTTATAATATCATACGTAAGTCAAAAGTATATCGATACTGGGCTCGTTTTATTCGTAATCCAGAGCTCTTCGCAGCTGTATATTTTTTATTAGCGAATTGGCTAGATATTCGCTAGCTATTTGACGAATAAAATTCGTTATATAAAAATTTGTAAATATTAAATAGTTCAAGGGTGGATTTTGCATGTTTTTTAATTCTCCTCATTTAATATGCAATTCAAAAATTGGAGTTTTTGGTGTTCGGTTACAATGAGGCACGAAGAGTCATTTTTTTTATTTTTTTTTATTTTTTTGTTAATTTGTTTGGCTGACACGTGTTGTGTTTGGTGTTCGGTTACAACAAAGCACGAACAAATTGGACATTTTGGAAATATAGGAAAAAGTGGTCCTCTGCAGGACAAATGAAAGTCTGACGGTCCATTTGAGTAATTTTCGCATCATTTTATGCCTAACACAATAAATAAACAAGAATTGTAACCTTAATATATCAGCTATTCCAACCTATTGATTCCTTGATATTCCAACTTTTATACATCGTATTGTGAATCCTATGAAAGAATAAACATTAATATCTAATAACATATCGGCAACTATTTTGCATCATGCTACACAAATGGACTACTTTAATTTCAAGTATTTACATGTCAAAAGCGAGCGAGGAAACTCCAAATTTTCAATTTGATTAGCATAATATGTTACTTATATGTCTAACATAAAAGGCGTATATAACGTTATACTCCAGTCAATAAACCTTGTGACGTAAGTATACCAAATATATAATCGGCCAGAATGCGAGATCGATGAGAGAGCATGCATTTTCTTTTCCTTTATATTTCTCTCTTTTCTTTTTTGTTAGCATAAGTTGAGATTTGAAAGTTAAAACCAATTTTGTGATGACTGATAATAAAACAAGGGATATATATACCAGTCACCCTACAGCTTATCACTTTATAGACTAAAAATAATTGTAATTTGAAAATAAACAGGGCGACTGGGCAACTTGTACAACCCCTACTCATAAAGCCGACAAGTGTCCCAAGTACATGTTAAGTGTCGGCTTATGGTTGGGAGTTGTACAAGTTGCCCGGTCTATTTTCAAATTAAAAATATTTATGGTCTAAAAAGTGATAAGTCGTAGGACGACGACTGATCTATTTGGTAAATTTCCCTTAATAATAAAGACTTTTAAGATTTAAAATGTTCACGAAAATGGACAATGATGTGTTAGGGAGAACCCAATCGCGTATTAGTCAAGAGAAAACGTTGAACAATAGTTGCATCACATAAATATGAATGTGTACTGTGGAAAACTAGAAGGGGGGTTAAATAGTTTACCGATTAAAAGCTTTGTTTTGAAACTTATTGAAAGATCAATTGATATTGATCTTAGATATGTTAGTGAATGTAATCAATATGCAAACAATATATAAAGAGTAGATAAGGAAAGAAACAATCAAACCACGACAAGTTGTTTATAGTGGTTCGGTCTACAAGGACTTTTTTTCTTTGCCCTACTCCACTCCTTGAGTCTCACACTCGAGAGTTTAACTTCACTAGTCAACAAGCTCCTTTCACCGGCAGAGAAACCTTTACAGTTCGCTTACACACTATTTCCAACACTAAGCTAGATGTCGAGTTCTTTTCAAGGGTACAACCACTCCCACACACAATGTATTTTAAGGACTAAAATACTAACCACTCACACTCACAGGATTATGATGGTTTGGTACAACAATGATGTATGAATCAACACAAGATCATACAACAACAAACAAACAAGACTTCCAACAACTTGTTGAAGCTTGAATATGCCTTGATCTTCTTTGCTACAAAAGAGATCACTAATATAATATTAAATTGAGTTATAAATGTTAGTGAGAAGGAATGTATGTGAATATGATAGAAAGGGATGAAAAACAACTTGGTTTGGCTTTGCAATTTATAGCCAAAATACTCTGGACCACGGATCCCTCAAAAGGGTTCCGTCCGTGTTAAGTTTTGGTGCCGCCGGGGTATGACAGCAAGATCACCAAAATCTTACCAAAGTCAACCATATCTATCCAAGATTGTGTAAGATATATAGAGTCTAAATCTACACAAAGTATCTAGTGAAATCTTCTAATAATTTCAATGATGCACTACATGATATCATGTGTTTGTTTTTATATTTTTAGAAATATGTTAAAATGAAAATACATATGTAATGTTTTGTTTTAAGAAACCAAAACTATCTTGATCTAAAAAATACTAACATACATTATGGTTTAAAGTCATATCAAAATATGATTAATCAAAATGTAAATTCTTGAGTGATGAAGATATTATTTGAAAAGCTTGTTTTAATATCTATCAAACTTGACAAGCTTTAAGCTTTATAAAAATTAAATTTACTTTTGTCGTTAACAAAACTTAGGTAAAGATCATAAAATATAAATAACGTTTAATGACGATATTTGTATTAACAATCTCCCCCTTTTTGTTGAGGACAAAATATAAATTTTATTTTTATAAAAGATGTAAAGATTGTACAAGATTATAAAAATATTAGTTTTAGAACTTGAAGATAACGATGACTTTTCAGATATTGACTTTTCATAAAGTCAAAGTATGTAGTTGACTTTTTATAAAAGTCAAATTTAACCAAGTTCTATGTATGATGTTGACTTTTCAGAAAGTCAAAGTATGCAGTTGACTTTTTATAAAAGTCAAATTTAACCAAGTTCTATATATTTATCTCCCTTTTTGTCTCAACAAAAAGAAGATGTGAGGCGGAATATGTAATGAGCCCGAGCCATTATCTCCTCCTTGACCAATGCTCCCCCTAAATTGGGTGTCAAGAGAAAGATACATGGATTGTGAAAAAACTACAAAAAAAATGTTAGTAATAAGCATCATCACAAGCATTTCCAAACATCATGTAACAATCGATAACAATATAAGAAACACCATTCATTTGTTAAAAATTTTCATGATATAAAAATCATGAAAATGGAACACAATGAAGTGTTAGTACAAGAATAAAATCCAAAAAAAATTATCCTAGAAAATTAAAAAAAATACAAAGAAAAGCCTAAAAATAAAAATGCTTAAAGAGGATAACCTAGGACCCTCCTATTGAGGTGGTGGATGAGAAAGAGTATTAATGCGCTCTAGGATGTGATTGAGGATGAACCACATTTCGTCTTGAAGCTCATGGACCATCACCCGGGTCCTTTCGGCGATTTGGGCGGTCCGCTCACAATTGGAGCAACCATGTCTAGGAGGGTAGTATGTTTCATGATTTTGTGGTGGTGGAATGGTGGAGTTGTTGTTGTTGGTGTTTGGAGTGGTGATTATGGAGGCTAGCAAAGCACTTTGCATTTGCATGGCATCACTAAGATGAGAATCCACCATATTGGAAAATTGGTGGAGATGATTGAGCTCGGCTTCAATCTCTTCTTTGGTGGGGTGATCATCCCACATGGATTCCTCAATGTCCTCTATATGAGAGGACATTGATGTTGTAGGTAGTGGTTGATCCCCATACAAAGAACCATGGATTTCCTTGTGGATGGGATGGAAAAGAAGAGGTCTTGGCCCTAACGGGGCGTTTGGGTCAAAAAATGGACGTGGAGACTCATGAGCTATTCGCTCAATAGTACCAAAAGATGGTAGTGGTGGTGGATGATTGGGCCTAGGAGGCAAGTCCTCCAAGTCTTCCAAAAATGGATTTGGAGATGTAGGTGGTGTAGAGAATAACTCTAATGGGATGAGTGTTGGAGATTTTGGAGGTGATGGTGATTTTGATGTTTGGATAGGAGTCGGTGGTGGTGAGCTAGGAGTCTTTGTTGGTGGTGGAGTAGTGATAATGATAGGTGATTGTGAAGGTGGTGTAGGAGTAGCCAAAGTGAGAGTTGTTTCATCTCTTATAGGAGACGAGATGGTTAATGGAGAGGACTCGGAAGAGGAGCTTATGTTGACAAAGCAACAAGGTCTTACGCTCATTTTAGCGGTTCTTTTGCAAGTCTTGGTTGATGGTGAAGACTTAGTCATTTTGGCTTAAGTTTTTGCTAGTAGATGATAAAAGTTGAGAAGGTGTGAAGATGATCATGGTAAAAGCTCTTAATTTATAGGATTGGAAAATTATGGAGAAATGTGTTTGATTTGATGTTAAACCATAGAAGAGATGAGGTTCCTAATGATTTTGAAGTGGGTTTAATACTAGTTATATCACCTGTCACACCCCCAAATTACTTGTTTTGCAGCAGAATGGAATTCCTGGGGATTGACTGTCATAGCATCACAATCACAGTTATATTGAACGACCTAAAGTGTCGTTTGGAAAACACATCGTTTGATTTAATAAAATAATCAGAGTTTACAAAGAATAGGTCCCAGATGAAAACAACTTGTGCGGAAATAAGTTTGTTACAAGCCAAATGATGTTTTAAAGTTTATAAAACCCAAGTGAGACGCGTCGTCTCCGCGACTCTATGATATGTCCACATGCATGCCATGAAATGAATGCCTTAGATACCTGAGATAAAACATGCTAAAAGTGTCAACACAATGGTTGAGTGAGTTCATAGAGTTTGGTTGAATTGTAAAGCCTTTAAAAAGCGTATCATGCAACAAAGATAAAGTTTTTGGTCATATAGAATAGTCCACAAAGCAAAGGCATCGTAAATCCACTCAGTTCCAAGTTCCGCCCATACAAAACTTGCAACCTGTGTGTTTACAACCCACTGCCAAACATAGTATGTCAATCATGTATGCATGTATCATAGTAGTTAAAAGTATAAATGTCACCACAAGAGTCTTCCAACATATAAATATTGGGATGTTTGTAAATTAATAGCCTTCCAACAACTTAATTTGGAGCCACTAATTCTTGTATGTTTGTAAATTAATAGCCTTCCAACAACTTAATTTGGAGCCACTAATTCTGGTATGTTTGTTCCAAATATGCATATGAAATCAAGTATAACCCAATCAAGTATATAACGCAATCAAGTGTAAAGTATAAGTAATGTTGTTTAGCAAAAGAGTTTAAATGTTTGGATAAATAAGCATATATCTCGCCCCAAATAGTTTATAGGAATTTAAATGAGTTAAAGCGGGGTATGAACTCACAGTAATATGTAAGAGTTTAAATTACTTGTGAAAGTAAAAGCAAGTAGTTGAGCATGTATCTCCCCCGAAGAGTTTGTAAAACAAGTATTAAAAGAGTAGGGGCTATGACTCACCTGATGCAATAATTATGGTGACAAAAGTAGATATACTGAAATGAGGTGCGATCTCTATCCGCAACCTAATATGAATGATATGCTCTAATATAAGTCATGAAACAATGTCGTGCATGCAACTCCATATGATATCCATACCACTTGTACGTTTTGGAAATAATGTTTATCGTCAAAATATATGTTTATGACATCTCGTCATATTATAAAATACTTTAAAAGTATTTACGTTGAAATGATATCCCACGATATTCATTTAATGATTTATTGTGAAATTATAACTTTTCGTCGTAAAATAATGTCGTTGAAATTTTCATGAAAGTGACTAAAATGGCCTTGAAAAGTTAGTCGCAAAATGGTGTAAGTCGAGTGTTAGGAAATGAACTCAACGGGTTTGGGAAGCTTGTATCATTATCTCAAAGTTTTAGTGTTTAAGTTTCCATCCTAGAGGTCTCGATCACCAAGAAAAATATAGGTTAAGTATTGCACTTTAGGCTAAAAATATAGTTTAAAGGATGGTTTTCGGCAAAGTTTGAGTGACTATATGTTATTCGTTACAACTCCGCTCAACAAACGGTTGGACATTTTGGAAAATATGCTAGGCGAACTTACTTTTACTAGAAGACATCACGTTATAAAAAGTTCTACATCATTGTTAAAAACGTCCGCCAACATGGTCCTTTAGTTGCCGTAGTATGTTTTTAATAAAGAATATATTAATTTTGCTAATAGAATAAAGTTACGGCAACTTGGTTTATCGCGTGTAATTTAATCGTTACAAGTCCGCTTACGTTTTCTACATCCTTAGATTCGTGTCAAAGTATACTAATATATTTTTGATAAGTCGACACAATTTATAAAGCTTAAGACTCATTTTTGACTCGTAAAGAGTGACATTTTAAATGCTGAAATTTCTGAAATTAATAGTTTTCCTCGTCAAACTTGAAAAATTCATAACTTTTTCGTTATAGCTCCGTTTAACCGTTCAAGCGCCACGCTTCGTTTTAAAGTGTATTTTCTAAATATCTAGCCCAAAAATATTTACCTACTGTCGGATTTTCCCAGAATTCAAAATACGGACAGACCCTATTTAAAATGTGTCGAAATGAGTTTTTCTCGCGCCAAATCTATTCTAACCCATTCAAAACAACTCCGGAGCTATTCTAATCCTACCATACACCTTCTTAGGGTGTCATGGGTTCCTAAACATCACCAAAACTAATATATAACAAGGAGTAATTATAGGATGGATTATATATATTCATAAATCTTGAAAATCATTGAAAAAGTGGTACAACATCATATGACTTGCATGTTTTTGCTCAAATATGATGAAATGAATATGAAATGAATATGAAAGATGAAAAATAAACATGAGATGCTTACAAGAATACTTGATGAGGTTTAAGGACAAAAGGGTTTTCCTAATCACTTGAGGTTTGTATTACAAAACCTATGCAACAAATGATACTAGTGTATATTAAAACTTGTCTTGAAAACTTGGAAATGATTCTTCCTTATGATCCTTGGCTGCCGAATTTTTTTGAGAGAAAAGAGAAATAGTTTGATCTTGTTTTGTGAATTGAGTAAATGAAGTGAAATGTTAGGATATTTTGAGTATTATACACTATAAGTGTATAAGATATTTAGGACCCAAATGACTCACCCATTGGGGTTGGTCGACATGTATGAAGCAAACAAAAGATCAAGTTGTATTTTGTTGAATTAAATGTATAAGTATTATAAAATGTAAGTTACTTGAAGACTTGTGGTAAATTGTGTACCCATTTGAATATTTAAGGTAGCGTTAGATAAAAATAAATTTTCACGGGTCAAGATAAGATATATTTAAGTCATAAAAATTATAAAAATACATTTCTTGAAAGATTTGAGTGAATAAATATTTATCGGGTTGAATTTAAGAAAACCGTCGTAATTTATATAAACATAACAATTTATATACGAAATAAATTTAAAACACCGGGTAAACTAATAATAATATTTTTATAAACTTAATATGAGTATAAAAATATATTGTGATAAATTTTGGAAGTGTCGGATCAATTGTTCAAAATAATGTTTACGCGATAACGTTTATTTAATAAGACAATAAACGTTTAATGTGAAATGCAAAACCATGTATAAATTGATATGAAATGATGAATATGGAGTTTGAGAAATGACCAGAAATTGAGAATTGTGACATTCTTCCCATGTCAGCGGAATCACGTCCTCGTGATTCGATTAATGATACAATAGTTGGAATCTCGACAAGAGTTCTAAAAGTTTATGCTTGTGTATGGTTTAAATGATTATGTCCATGCTCATGCATATGGGTTCCTCGTTCAACTAAATACGGTCTCATGCTATCGTGACCATTCCCCGTCCTAAATACATGCTCTCTTATGATTAGGCTCGATGAGACAAGCTTTCCCATTCTCAAGCAAAATTTTTAAAAGACCTTTTGGTAACCGATTTTTACTTAATCCCACAACTCATCAAACAAGAACTGTCATACGATTAGGCTAAATCGGTTTAGGTAACGACTTGTTTCTAGCTTGATCTTTGCAACTCATCAAACAAGAACTGCCGCTCGGATCAAACTGGAAACAAGTGGTTTGAAGAAAATCTTTTGAAAATTTGGCTCGATTACGGAATTGCTTATACATATGAGACTACTACTCCCTTCATTGCATGATTCTTCCTGAATTAGACATAGGTGATCAGGCTATGTATAATTTAGGAGTAACTATGCAATGCTTGAACTAATCGTCTCATATGATGTTTGGTGTTGAGTCATAAGTTCGCATGTATAAGGAGTATGCACTTATAATGATATGATGAGATGCTATGATGATGTAGTTATAGTCTAGGGTCAATGATGCAACCTAGTTCTCTATAATGAAGCTCTGATGCCAATCTGTCACACCCCAAATTACTTGTTTTGCACAGAATGGAATTCTGGGATTGACTGTCATAGCATCACAATCACAGTTATATTGAACGACCTAAAGTGTCGTTTGGAAAACACATCGTTTGATTTAATAAAATAATCAGAGTTTACAAAGAATAGGTCCCAGATGAAAACAACTTGTGCGGAAATAAGTTTGTTACAAGCCAAATGATGTTTTAAAGTTTATAAAACCCAAGTGAGACGCGTCGTCTCCGCGACTCTATGATATGTCCACATGCATGCCATGAAATGAATGCCTTAGATACCTGAGATAAAACATGCTAAAAGTGTCAACACAATGGTTGAGTGAGTTCATAGAGTTTGGTTGAATTGTAAAGCCTTTAAAAAGCGTATCATGCAACAAAGATAAAGTTTTTGGTCATATAGAATAGTCCACAAAGCAAAGGCATCGTAAATCCACTCAGTTCCAAGTTCCGCCCATACAAAACTTGCAACCTGTGTGTTTACAACCCACTGCCAAACATAGTATGTCAATCATGTATGCATGTATCATAGTAGTTAAAAGTATAAATGTCGCCACAAGAGTCTTCCAACATATAAATATTGGGATGTTTGTAAATTAATAGCCTTCCAACAACTTAATTTGGAGCCACTAATGCTTGTATGTTTGTAAATTAATAGCCTTCCAACAACTTAATTTGGAGCCACTAATTCTCGTATGTTTGTTCCAAATATGCATATGAAATCAAGTATAACCCAATCAAGTATATAACGCAATCAAGTGTAAAGTATAAGTAATGTTGTTTAGCAAAAGAGTTTAAATGTTTGGATAAATAAGCATATATCTCGCCCCAATAGTTTATAGGAATTTAAATGAGTTAAAGCGGTATGAACTCACAAGAATATGTAAGAGTTTAAAGTACTTGTGAAAGTAAAAGCAAGTAGTTGAGCATGTATCTCCCCCAAAGAGTTTGTAAAACAAGTATTAAAAGAGTATGGGCTATGACTCACCCGTGCAATGATTATGGTGACAAAAGTAGATATAATGAAATGAGGTGCGATCTCTATCCGAACCTAATATGAATGATATGCTCTAATATAAGTCATGAAACAATGTCGTGCATGCAACTCCATATGATATCCATACCACTTGTACGCTTTGGAAATAATGTTTATCGTCAAAATATATGTTTATGACATCTCGTCATATTATAAAATACTTTAAAAGTATTTACGTTGAAATGATATCCCACGATATTCATTTAATGATTTATTGTGAAATTATAACTTTTCGTCGTAAAATAATGTCGTTGAAATTTTCATGAAAGTGACTAAAATGGCCTTGAAAAGTTAGTCGCAAAATGGTGTAAGTCGAGTGTTAGGAAATGAACTCAACGGGTTTGGGAAGCTTGTATCATTATCTCAAAGTTTTAGTGTTTAAGTTTCCATCCTAGAGGTCTCGATCACCAAGAAAAATATAGGTTAAGTATTGCACTTTAGGCTAAAAATATAGTTTAAAGGATGGTTTTCGGCAAAGTTTGAGTGACTATATGTTATTCGTTACAACTCCGCTCAACAAACGGTTGGACATTTTTGGAAAATATGCTAGGCGAACTTACTTTTACTAGAAGACATCACGCTATAAAAGTTCTACATCATTGTTAAAAACGTCCGCCAACATGGTCCTTTAGTTGTCGTAGTATGTTTTTAATAAAGAATATATTAATTTTGCTAATAGAATAAAGTTACGGCAACTTGGTTTATCGCGTGTAATTTAATCGTTACAAGTCCGTTTTCTACGTTTTCTACATCCTTAGATTCGTGTCAAAGTATACTAATATATTTTTGATAAGTCGACACAATTTATAAAGCTTAAGACTCATTTTTGACTCGTAAAGAGTGACATTTTAAATGCTGAAATTTCTGAAATTAATAGTTTTCCTCGTCAAACTTGAAAAATTCATAACTTCTTCGTTATAGCTCCGTTTTAATCCGTTCAAGCGGCCACGTTTTCGTTTTAAAGTGTATTTTCTAAATATCTAGCCCAAAAATATTTACCTACTGTCGGATTTTCCCAGAATTCAAAATACGGACAGACCCTATTTAAAATGTGTCGAAATGAGTTTTTCTCGCACCAAATCTATTCTAACCCATTCAAAACAACTCCGGAGCTATTCTAATCCTACCATACACCTTCTTAGGGTGTCATGGGTTCCTAAACATCACCAAAACTAATATATAACAAGGAGTAATTATAGGATGGATTATATATATTCATAAATCTTGAAAATCATTGAAAAAGTGGTACAACATCATATGACTTGCATGTTTTTGCTCAAATATGATGAAATGAATATGAAATGAATATGAAATATGATCATAAAAATGAAAAGCTTACAAGTAACCTGATGAGGTTTAAGGACAAAAGGTTTTTCCTAATCACTTGAGGTTTGTATTACAAAACCTTTGCAACAAATGATACTAGTGTATATTAAAACTTGTCTTGAAAACTTGGAAATGATTCTTCCTTATGATCCTTGGCTGCCGAATTTTTTTGAGAGAAAAGAGAAATAGTTTGATCTTGTTTTGTGAATTGAGTAAATGAAGTGAAATGTTAGGATATTTTGAGTATTATACACTATAAGTGTGTAAGATATTTAGTACCCAAATGACTCACCCATTGGGGGTGGTCGACATGTATGAAGCAAAAAAAAGATCAAGTTGTATTTTGTTGAATTAAATGTATAAGTATTATAAAATGTAAGTTACTTGAAGACTTGTGGTAAATTGTGTACCCATTTGAATATTTAAGGTAGCGTTAGATAAAAATAAATTTTCACGGGTCAAGATAAGATATATTTAAGTCATAAAAATTATAAAAATACATTTCTTGAAAGATTTGAGTGAATAAATATTTATCGGGTTGAATTTAAGAAAACCGTCGTAATTTATATAAACATAACAATTTATATACGAAATAAATTTAAAACACCGGGTAAACTAATAATAATATTTTTATAAACTTAATATGAGTATAAAAATATATTGTGATAAATTTTGGAAGTGTCGGATCAATTGTTCAAAATAATGTTTACGCGATAACGTTTATTTAATAAGACAATAAACGTTTAATGTGAAATGCAAAACCATGTATAAATTGATATGAAATGATGAATATGGAGTTTGAGAAATGACCGGAAATTGAGAATTGTGACAGTCACCCAAGTCAATCCATACAACAATGATGGAGTGAAGAGACAAAGATTTGCAATAAATGTGTTCTAATGATTATAGGATCTCTAGAATCAGATCACCCACGGATTGCAAGGAACCAAATTTTTGGTTTCTTCCTTTATGAAAAAGGGCTCCTTGGGTGGATTTTTGAAATTTTTGAATTTTGGTGGGAAATGGATATCCTATATGCCTAAGTGTGTTACACTAGTTCTAATATGGGTAAGAACTAGTTAAGATTAACCTAGAAGCAATGTATGGTAATTTGGAATGTTGAAATAAGTGAAATTTAGAAAATTACCTGTAGGATCCACGGCATAACCAAAGTTTACACGCGAACCCTTAAATTGTGCCGTCCTCCCAAGCATGTATGGCGGTACCATTTCATAACATGACGAACCAAATTAATGGTGCCGCCTCGATCCGTGGAGACGAAATATTCACGACCCTATTTTTAGGGGTCGGGGACTTTTCCGAAACCTGAAATTTTGCTTAAAATATGGGACATTAATTATTTCTCGTTAGGAAAAGTCGATAACACATATACAAACATAGTGGAGCATAGACTTTGACCAAGGGCTAACGATTTTCAAATAAAAGTGAAAATGGGTAAAATTTGATAACACACTTGTGCTATCCCCCTGCATAAACCAGTTAGCATACAACATTGTTTTAAGTCATATTATCATCCTACAAAGTGAAAACAACCAAATTGTATCATACACCATAGTTATTGTCTTGTTCCAAACACTCCTTCAAATAAACCTCACTTATCCAACTTCTTGTAGATCTTTGTCATCATCCTACCAAGGCACTTGAACATCCCCTTGGTTTGCTTGAACTCCGCCGATTCATTCTTATTCTCGGGTAAAGATGCATAGTACTTTTGAGGTGGAAGGCGAGAATTTGGGAGACCGTCCTCGGAGCTATTTGATGATGATGATGAAGGAGTTGGAGGTTTTGCTCTTTTGCCTTTAGTCTTAGCCACTCGCTCGTCACTCAAGGGCACAAATATGTGAGGGATGAGAGCATAGTCAAGCTTCAACCCTTTTGGGCTTGGTGGAATGGGTGCAAATGCTCTATAGAGACGGGTGAGGAGCATCCCGTAATGAAGAGCGACCGATCCTTGAGTTGGAATGTCTATCATTCTCCTAGCAATGTAGTAGGCTAAATTGAATGGTTGACGGGTGGACAAGTTGTAGAGCATGTGACAAAGGCAAGCATTGATATGGTCCCTATTTCCTATAGTGCTAATGACATTGGCTCTAAGGAGTTCCTCCCACTTCTTAAATTCGGGCTTAAGCTCATTGAGCTCCATACCATATGGATCTCGGTTCACTTCCTTTCCCTTTCAGGTGACACGGGTTGGAGCGGCCCTTTCGTTAAAAAGGTGCTCACGGATGACATCCTTATCCGCTAAAGGAGTTTGGTAGGGAAGAGAGCGGTCATTGATTGCATCAAGGATAGTGAGTGACCACTTATCCGAGTAGACACATTTACCTTGGTTAGGAATTCCTAGCACTTGAGCAAATTGGCTTAAGGAGATGGAGTAGTCTTTTTGATTGATCCTAAACCTAAGAGCCATTTCATCGTCCTCATTAGTGAAAGCCGTAACACTAGCATAGAATTCTAAAACAAACCTAGGACAAATGGGTTCATCGATGTCAAGGAGACAATCGAAGTGAATGGTGGCAAGTTCTTGACGGAGATTGGTTCCGTCGACAAAGGAGGAGTGAATGGTTCTACCCTCATGGAAGTACCTTTGCTCTAGACTCTTAAAGAGTTCGACTTGTTCTTTGGAGAGGCCCTTGGTTTTGTGGTGTTTGGGAATGTAGTTAAGAGTATCCTTGTGCTCATAGAATCTTGCGGCTACCATGGTTATTCCTATGAGTAATAATTTACATGTTAAAAATTAGAATAAACTTAGCGTTTTGGTTCTAGTGTGTGCCTATATGAAAACGATTTGGAGTTGCGGTTATCTCGACTCATTTTATGCATAAAATGGTTTTTAGTGTGGGTGTTTGGCAAAAGGCATGAGATAACCCAAACACTCATAATTCAATGTGGCTTCATTTGAATATACCCGGGAATGCATATTAATTATGCATTACCTTTAGTATTCAAGAGCATTATGCAAGTGATGAAAATTTACGTTTCTATTTGTATTAACAATGAAAAATTGTTTTCCTACAAGTGAGAAGCTTTTCAAATTTTTTGACATGGGGTGTTTGCTTATTTAGAATAAGGCCTTATAGTCATTATCTTTTGATTAGTGGGAAACATGATTTGTTTATGCAATGTGACAATGTAGTACCTAATTTCAATAACTAGTTATGCAATTTGCCAATTGAATCCATGTTTTGTACAAGAATATACATAATCCCCATGTAATGATTTTGTGCACAAATTGGAATCCTAGACTCAGAATTAGGAGATGTAATGTAGTTAGGATACTGACAATGATGTTGTCTTCAGTGATTAATGGGTGAGAAAGTGTCAACAATGAGTCAGGTATGATGTTGAAACATTTTGGTAAAATGGGTTGTGAGGAAGAAGATGTTTTGTAGTATTTTGTTACTGTTGTCACCACGGACGCATGTGCACCAAATAATTGGTTCCGTCTTTGTTGTCATTTGGTGCGGGGAACAAAGGTGATTAAACTAATTTGGTTTTGTTTTGTTTGTTCTAAGGTTTAGACTATGTTTTAACTACATGTTTGGTTCCATTAGCCCTAAACCAAGTCTAAGAAGATTAAATGGTTCTTTTTTGACAGGCTTAGTTAGAATGTCGGCAATGTTGTGTTTGGAGGATACTTTCTCAATTGAGATGTTTCCTTTTTGAACATTGTAGCGAAGAAAGTGATGGCGGATTTCAATATGCTTCGTACGAGCATGTTGGACGGGATTTTTGCTGAGATCAATAGCTCCTTTGTTGTCGCAAAATATAACGATATCGTTGAGATGAATTTCGTAATCCACGAGAGCTTGCTTCATCCAAAGAGCTTGTTGACATGCTTTCCCGGCTGAGACGTATTCGCTTCAAAGAGTTGAGATAGCTAGAGCCGTTTGTTTCTTTGCAAACCATGAGGTGAGACAATGTCCCACAAAAGTGCAAATACCACTTGTACTTTTTCTATCGACATAGTCACCGCATGGTCTCGAGTCTCGCATACACTATAGTTTCTACACCCGTTCCTTTGGGATACCATAATCCTAAACATGTTGTTCCCTTAATGTATCTAAATATCCTTTTCAAGGCTTCTAAGTGTGATACCTTGGGATTTTCTTGAAAGTTTAGGGCATAGAAAACACTAAACATAATGTCGGGTCTACTAGCCGTGAGATAGAGTAGGCTACCAATCATTCCTCTATATTTAGTGTTATCTACCGATTCACCTTCCTCGTCCTTGGTAAGTTTAGTGTCCGAAGACATGGGTGTCTTAGTTGTTTTTGAGTCTTCAAGACCAAATTTCTTAAGCATATTTTTTATGTATTTAGATTGGTTAAAGAATATGTCATCTTCTAGTTGTTTAATTTGAAGTCCTAGAAAGAAGTTTAACTCGCCCAACATACTCATCTCAAACTCATCGTGCATGATTTTAGAGAAATCATCACATAGCTCTTGACAAGTTGATCCGAATATGATGTCATCAACGTATATTTGAACAATGATAATGTGTGATTCATTTTTCTTTGTAAAAAGAGTATTATCTACTAATCCCACGGTGTATTTGTTTTCAACAAGAAAAGTCTTAAGTCTATCATACCAAGCTTTTGGTGCTTGCTTAAGACCGTATAATTCCTTCTTGAGTTTGAAGACATAATGTGGTTTCTCAAAGTCGATAAAACTGGCAGGTTGAGCAACGTATAATTCTTCGTTAATAAACCCATTAAGAAATGCACTCTTAACATCCATTTGAAATAATTTAAACTCATAAGCACATGCATATGCAAGTAAGATTCTAATAGACTCGAGTCTAGCTACCAGTGCATAAGTTTCATTATAATCAATCCCCTCTTGTTGATTATAACCTTGTGCGACAAGCCTAGCTTTGTTTCTAGACACTACACCATTTTCATCCATTTTATTTTGAAAAACCCATTTCGTTCCAATTATAGTTTGATCTTTAGGTTTTGGGACTAACTTCCAAACATCATTTCTAATGAATTGGTTTAACTCTTCTTGCATAGCAATTACCCAAGATTCATCTTTTATTACTTCATTTATGTTTTTCGGTTCAATGGTAGATACAAAAGCAAAAATGATTACTTTGATTTTGGGCTTGTGATCTTAACGTTCTTTGATTTAGTTGTCCTATGACTTTTTCTAAAGGATGACTTTTGGATTCTTTGATGTTTATAATTTCATTATTTAATGGTTCATCTTCCTTGTCATTTTTAATTATTTCTTGGCTTTCTACAAGTTGACTTTCAACTAATTCATCATCTACCAAAGGTGATGTCTTAGAGGGAGGTGGACTGTAACATATAGGATTTCACAAACACATCAAATCATGATTACAAGTAGGCGTATAACTTGAGGTTTTAGAGAGAGAAATAGTTAGAGGTATGGGAACTTAGTGAGAGAAAGTAAAAGTATTATTATGAGCTCCAACCATCTACCTTGTGAGGTAGAGGGTATTTATAGTTTCTTACATAAACGCCACCTACGGCTGTGGATCGCATACAAGGGTAAATACCCGTCCGTCCTCCACGGTGTTACTTAACTAATTACTTCCTAACATTAAATAACTACGACTACGAGCTTTCTAACGATTACATATACTTGAGGTGACCGACACTTTAATAACTGGATTTACTAAATCCTAACAATCTCCCCCTAAGGGAGGTCACCTCAAATTACATTGAATACAAACAGATATTACATTAAGATTGTTCTTGGATTCTTGTTAAAGTTCTTTGCTCTGAAGCCCGTAGTAATTGATTTTTCATTTTTGCATGTTTGGTTAATCCAAGTGGAGGTCTTTAACTGATCCACGTGATAATGAGTTTTGAGCCAGCATTGAGATCATCAGCTTAACATGAATCTCTGACTCTTCCATTGTGGTGTTGTGACTTTTGGACCGACATGCTCACATTCTGGATCATGATATCTTCTCATCAGAGTAGCGGAAGCTTTAGTTGATTCATGATATTTGCAGCAGCGTAGCAAAAGCATGGAGTGAAAATATCATAGTCTTTGATGCACTTATCATGATTTCTTTAGAAATGAATGTGTTGTGTGAGCATGTGGCTATGGATTGACCTCTCCATTCTGATCAACTGCAAACGTCGGGTACACCTGCATACAACAGTTAGCAATAAAACACACGAAAGTGTCTTTGATCAATTTCGTTGAATTGAGGTACACGGCCCACGGTTCCTCGCTGATCAGCAAGTACGCCTGGATCGTATAATTCAAGAATCTCCTTGACAGGTTTCGCACCGCTCTAGCCGTTTCTCAAACCGAACGTCTCAACGAAGACAACACAGAGTGAGTGAACCAGCGAATTTGAGATTCACTAATTGATGAAAAGAGATTTGAAAAACAATCGTGTACTTCTCAATAAAATGTTTTTGCAATACAACGAAGGTTTTAAGGAAAATCAGTTATCAATCATAAACACCTTTTATTTTTGCAATGATAATACACAATCGATGTGCTAAAGAAAAGAATTTTTAAGCACAACGACCGGTTTTTCAAAAGTATCCGTCAATCCATAACCTGAACCAGGATTGATTCATAAGTTTGAATCGCCCAATTGTTTCTATTCAGTTGTCACATGGTTGATCCATTGGATAGATCTCACATGCCACCTACCAAGAGCTTGTTTGATGTTGGCTCTAGAAGGCTTTCCATCTTCATCGTGAGTATGTTTGCATATCACTCAGATGTTCTGGCAATACCACAAGGATAATGCGTAGGACTCTTAAGATATAATCTCTCTTTCCACATTGTGTGAAACAGAGAGTCTTCATTGACAGTTTCCTAAAGAGATTTATTAGATGATCTCGTGGCTCTAGACTCAATTGTGCACATTTGGTTCCTATGTCGGAGACTAGGGAGAGGGTCTCCTTCTTCAATATCAACAATCTCTAAGAGAAAGTCGATAGATTATGTAGGTTCCCCTTGAGAATGAAACAAGTTCCTTTTAAGAGAAACTTGAGTAGCTTGGGAAGTTGTAGTGAAAAGGCCACCGGGTCCATGACGCCTTGTCTTCAATACGGTGTTACCTTAGTAAAACCAAGAGTACATATGTATTGAACCCGGTTGCCGCCCTAAGGTTGAATAATTGGAGGGCTATTTATTTTCACCCTTTTCTCATTCAATTCTTTTTCATTCTTCAACCCCTTCTGCTTACCGAGACTTCATAACTAGAACCTTGTTGGGTTTATTCCAGCTTCTAGCTCTTTCAACCGACTCTTCCCATATCTCACTTTTCTCCTTTTTCATCATACCTAAGGACTCTACACTATCTAGTGGATTATCCCTAGGTAGATCCCTCCGGGCTCAAGAGATTGTGGGAACGTAATACCTAACCTAATCATCCTTATATCACCATACATAAAGTAAATTTGGTCGGTCTATTTGGTATTGTTCATCCGCCATTGAGCCAATTGAAAACCATTTGAAAATCAATCCGGATACTTGTGATATATATCAAAGCATTTTGTAAATTGAATTGTTTTTGATATTTTTAGAAAACAAGCTCCCCCTCAACATGTGCATCATGTATTTGAAATCGCTTACACACCGGAGGTAAGAGGAAGGATTCACTTCTTTGATTACCATTTTCTAAAAGATATCAACATCACTTTCCTGATCAAGATTAGTATTTTTCATACTTTGTTAAGGATAATTTTGGAAAGGATGTGGTTTTCAAAAAGTAGCTCCCCCTCAATCTGTGCATAGAAATTTGAAAGTGTTTTGCACATATTATGAAAAACCTGCACAGTGAAACAAATCAATCACGTTTCAATCCTTTTTATTTTTGGTTCGAAATAGATGCTCCCCCTCAACATGTGTGTGTTAAATTTGAAATCGTTTGGCACATGTGGGGAGGAAAGCTTGTAAATCATTACAAAACCATTTATCGAATTATCAGTTTAAATCCAATTTAAATCACAAATTCTCCCCCGATCACAATTTTCAAATCATTTGAGATTTGTGATCTCTTGTAGATTTAAATTGATTTTGAAAGCTTTTGAGAAGAATTGTGACTTGCTTTTGAAAACATTTAACCGATAAGGATCAAAGCTGAGACTTTAAACTCCAAAAACATGCTTGAGTATCTTTTGAAAACATGACATAAACCTTGGTCTGAACCAGTTGTATGACAAATAACCTTTTGATTTAAATGAAATCATTCTCCCCTCAATCAATGACATAAGTTGTTGATTGAGAGATAGAGATTTTGACCAATGTCAAGCCCAGATTATTTTCAAAAATTGAGACCGAGTTATTTTTATTAGTTTTCAATTAGATAGCAAATATTTTTCGTAAGAATTTTAGAAGGAAAAATACTTGTAAAGGAAACATTTGTCGTTTTAGTGACAAACATTTGTTTTTAGAATCAGAGCATGAGATGAAAAAAATAAGATAAAGCATGTCTCTGTTCTTTCTTAAAAAAAACGGGTTATAGACTGAAATAACTATAAGCCTTTGTTTTACTTTCTCTCAATTTTTTTTTTGTTTTTTAAACAATTATGTATATTCAAGAACATCTAAAACCCGTGACATTCTTTGAATGTCAACACAAAGTTCGTAGATGATATCGAATAAGGAAAACATGACAAAATAGCAATATTTTTGGGATTTTTTTTCAAGATTTTCTATTTTTTTTTTTTGGATTTTGAAATTTTTATATTTTTCTATTTGCTTTTTGTTGGTTTTGTAATTTTGTATTTTGCTTTTTGAATAACTATTTACAAGAGATGGATGAAGAAAAACCTTTTACTCTTCTTCTTCCTCTTGAGACGCGGTGTTTCGGTTGTATACTCTTTAGACCAAGTCGTGGGAGGATAAACTCAAAACGTTCTCTAGGAAGAGCTTTGGTGAAGATGCCTGCTAACCGGTATTCACCCTCACAAAATAAAGTTCCACCACACCGTTTTCCACTTGCTCCCTGATGAAATGATGTCGAATGTCGATGTGCTTTGCTCTTGAGTGTTGTACGTTGTTGCATGAGAGAGCAATGACACTTTTGTTATCACAATACAGAGGGATTTTGTTGAATTCAAAGCCATAGTTAGATAATTGGGATCTCATTCATAGGATTTGAGCACAACAAGATGACATGGCTATGTATTCAATTCTCTGTAGAGGATATAGAAGTACTCATTTGTTTCTTAGAAGACCAGCTCACAAGCTTATCACCTAAAAACTGAAAGCACCTCACGCACCGACGTATCTTCACATCCCGCATGATCAAGACTGCGATAGGTTGTTAGTGACATACCGTGTCCTTCGGTACCAAAGTCCCATATTGATGGTTCCTTGGAGATACCGAAAGACCCGTTTAACCACTTCAAGGTGCTTTTTGGTAGCTTAGCCTGGTATCTAGCACACATGCATACAAAGAAACGTAATATCCGGCTCCATCGGGCCGTGAGGTACATCGTGGATCCAATCACACTACGATATTTCATTTGATCTACCATGATCCCTGAGTGGTCCTCATCCAGTTTGGTATGCTCTATCATGGAGTGTCAACAGTGGTCACAAGAATCAAATCCAAATTTCTTTAAAATCTCATTTGCATATTTAGATTGGTTTATAAAAATACCTCCTGACTTTGTGAAATTTGTAATCCCAAGAAAAATGACATTTGTCCCATCATTGACATTTGAAATTTGGAGCCCATCTCCTTAGAAAATGGTCACATTCATTGGGGTCACGAGGTAAAATAATATCATCAACATAAATTTGAACGTGAATTAAATGTTTTCCTCGACCGTGAACAATGTCGATCAACTGCTCCTTTGTCTGAATCCAAGATAGAAGAAGAAACTTTGATAGCGTATCATACCATGCCCTTGGAGCTTGCTTCAAACCGTAAAGAGCCTTCTTCGATCGATAGACATGAGTAGGATGCTATTTATTCACAAAACCTTCAAAGTTGGCTGAGGTATACCACTTTAAGATCTCCGCTAAGAAAAGCCGCCTTTACATCCATCTGATAGACTACCATGTTCTTACTTGCAGCATTAGCCAAGAAGATTCCGATTGCCTCGATACGAGCAACTGGAGAAAATGATTCTTCAAAGTCAATACCCTCTTCTTGACGGTATCCTTTTACAACCAATCGAGACTTGTTCTTTAATACATCACCATGCTCATCAAGTTTTACTTTGAAGATCCACTTTAGAGCAATGATCATAGCACAGTCAGGAGCAGGTACTAATTCCCATACATCTAGTCGATCAAACTCATGCATTTCTTCTTGCATGGCATTGAACCAACTGTCTTCATTCATGGCGCGTTTTAACGCCTTTTGGTTCGACCTTGATAGTAACGGAGTTGAAGAAGCACCATAAGGCATCAGTTGCAAGTTGTTTACCAGTGGATACTGGACGAGAGGGATTTCCAATGATGTTGTCCAATGGATGATCATGTGTCCATTTTCTAAGGTGTTCGTGTGGTGGTTGTTGAGGAACTGAAGTAGCAGAGTCGCATTTCTCCCGATGAAGATGGTTCGATGATGATTCGGAGCAAATATGTTTTCAAAGGAGGTATCTTCGTGAGTAGCAAGGGATTATCTCCATCATAGGTGCCATACACAATTCCATGATGTACACTCGATGATTGATGATTTGTTGATGAGACAAAGTGATTAAGCAGCGCTATTGTCTAAATGACATAGAAACTAAGGGTTAACTTCATTGATGGATAGGAAAACTCGTTGATGGAATTGACGACATCAAAGCAATTGGCTCATAGTATTCATCAAACATTGGATCAAACAATTTCTTCAAATCATCTTCTGAAGGATGTACATAAGGAGTTGTCTTGGTGAGGATTTAGTACAAGAGTAGAACTAATGGGACTACTTGATGAAGGTTGAGATACGGGTCCAAAACCGATTGTCCTTGAGCCATTTGCCCTGACAGCTCATCGAACGTGACGTGAATAGTTTCCATGATATCTCGAGTTCATTTGTTGTAGATTCGGTAACCCTTCTTATTTGATGCATAACCTACAAAAACTCCAATGTCCGTCTTAGCTCTTAATTTACCTAAATCTTGACCGTCATTCGTTGGATAGCACAACGCACCAAACACACTAAGGTAGGAGAGATCAGGTTTTCGTTTATGGACAAGTTCGTATGGAGTTTTTCCATGAGATGTGTGTATGAGGAACAATTTTGGTGTAAAGCGTGGCAATGGCTTCAAGCCAGAGAAACATTGGAACCTTTGAATAAATTAGCATTGTTCTTGCGGCTTCCACAAGAGTTCGATTTCGACTTTCAACTACACCGCTCTCGTGAGGAGTTCGTGGAACACTTCTTTGATGATTGATTCCAACACTTTCATAAAATTGACTTAATTCTTTGTTAACGAACTTTGCCATTGTTCCGCTCGAACAATTCTAACCGTATTGTTAAGTCAAACCGTAAGTCGCTTGATAAGTTTGATGATGACATCTCGAGTTTCATCCTTTGTCCTCAAAAACTTTACCCAAGTAAATCGAGAGTAGTCATCAACTACGATTAAAATATATTTCTTCCCATTAATCGTTTGCACTCTCATTGGTCCACACAAATCCATATGAAGGGTATGCGAACTTCCATTACGAAGTTTGTGGGTTTGGGTTTGTGGGCATATTTCTTGCTTTTTCCCAATTGGCATGCTTAACAAAGATGATCTTTTTCATACTTTAACTGTAAGCCTCTTACAAGATCCTTTCTAGAAAGATTATTAATGGTGCCGAAGTTCAAGTGATTGAGACGACTATGCCATAACCATGATTTTGTCTTTGAAGCCTTTGACAACAAGCAGATTGGAGAAGACTTCATCATGTCTTCGATAGAGATGGTGTATAGATTTGAACCACGAGTTCCTCTTAACAGTTCCACACCATTAAGTTCTCTAACAAAACAAGTGTGTTTTCTAAATGCCACTTCTAGATTGGAATCACAGACCACCAACGTAAAACAAGTTATGACCAAGACCTTCAACATAATATACCCTGGAGATTACACTTTCGCCAACAACATAGTCTCCATAACCCATAATTGCTCCAAAATGGTCGTTCCCGAATCTAACATCGATGAATTTACTCACGAAGTTCATGAGTTTTATGCGGCGATCTCCAAATGGCCATATGCTTGAAATGAGTCTAGTACCATTAATCCGATTTGAACGATCTCAAGTTGAACACATACAAGAATGGATAATTGGATAATTGGGATCCCCATGCAAGAATGGGTTTCACTTGGTTAGTAACAAGGATTTGGACACCCACATCGGAAGTAGAAACAATGGAATCATCAGAATACATGCATGCTAGTGTCCGTATTTGCCCTATTCAAAGTATGTTCACTTCTTAAGGGAATAGTTCTACCAAGAGGGCATCCATTTTCTAATGGGCATTGACTTAGCAAATTAAGGGAAAAACTCATTAAGATTAAACTTACGGCCAGTAGGTATCCATTGATAACCTATATTACTAAATTTTCTTCCTGTGGGTTTCCAATGTTTTCTAACTTTCTTTCGCCTTTGCCTTTTACCCTTCTTAGCTTGATTTTTGACATTAACAATTTTGACTGGACATTTAACAGCATTAATTAAATCATTCACACCACATTCATGATTAGTAACAGTATAAAACACATCTTGAGCCACACAACTTAATACTAAGTTCTCATTTAGGATATGCAAATTCTTCCTTTCAATTTCATTATATTTGAGTTCCCGTTCATAATCATTGACTTCAACAATCATTGCATCAAATTCCTTTTCCATTTCTTTAATATATGAGTTTATCCCCTTTTGAAGACTTTTAAATTGACCTTTTAATTTTTTAAAGAAAGGCATGACCTCAGTTAAATAGCATTCTTTAGTTTGCTCAAATCCCATTCCCCCTTCAGTTATCCCTGTAGGTGTGATTCTCTTCTTACATGTCTTCTTAAAATCAATGAATAGTTGATAAACAACATATTGGCTGATTAAGGTCTTGCTATTAGTGGCAATAGTTCTAGGAACTAAATGCATTGGTGTATTCTGAGGATACACAGGTCGCACACTTCCTAAGGGGAGTGTTTGTTTCAACAAGTATGTTTGCTTTTTGCTTATCCATGTCTTTCTTCCAAAAAATTTATTATGTGGTTAATTGAGTTTGAGGCTTAAACCTCGTTCAGGAGATCCAATTTTCTTTGTGTAATCATGGGGTTTGATCGTTATGTTATTCTTTTTACACTTAGGGTCTTCTAGTTTCTTATCCATTTTCTCCCTAGAGGCATCTCCTAATTTTCTATCCTCTTCCGTGCTTCCAATACATGAAGGTGATTGCCTAGGCTTCAGGATCTCATTGCCATCATATACAATCTTATGGAAAGCTTTAGCTCTTTTACAATACTCGAGATTTGGTTCCTCTACAAGGGAATACATGCTTATCGCTTAAGACTCTATGCTTAGTGATCATGAAAGCAATGAATGGTGTTCCCTTTGACGCATACAAATTATTTTCTAGCTTTTTTTTCAAAGTTTTTAGATTAGAAAAATCATTCAAAAGTTTTGATTCCTTAGCATTGAATTCTTGTTTAAGCACTTTAACATTATTTTGAAGCTCTTGCTTTTGCTTACGCAGTTTAGAAAGCTTTTCTTGTAAGGAGTTTAACTCTTGTTTTAACACTTCTTCTCTAAAACTACTATTTCTAATAATTGTATGACCGGTCATCCATTTCCTCAAGCCACGGTAGTTAACTCAAACTTAGCACGTTGTTCATAAATAGCAACTTGTTCTTTATAGGCATTCCGTAGATAACGTAATCATCAGAGGCACATGCAGTGTATTCATAAAAAAACATAGTCATCATTGACTGCAGAAGATACATCACTTGGTACAATTTTACTTTCACTTTGTGTCACATATTGATCATATGGGATAATGTTACTATTACCCTTATTATCAATATCTGATTCATAAGTTTCAAGAGATTGTTCTTCGTTATGTATCTTTTGCTCATCAACTTCATCATATAGTTTTAATACCTCTGAAATGATTGAATCTTTGGATTAACCAGCCTGTTGTGGTGATGAGACCTTTGGAGAGACCATAGGTGAAATGCTAGCCATGAAGATTGTTTGGGAAGTAGGTTCATCATCGACATCAGAATCAAATGCATCACAGATCGCAACTTGAAAGGCATTTTGATGATTGTGACCTATTTCCTGAATTGGTTGCTCATCCACATCAAAGATCATATGTCTTAGCATTTCCTTCTACAAGAAACAACAACTCTTCATCCAAAGTCGCCCATTATCCCGAGCTTGCACAAGCAACATCTTGTCTCTCGAAGTATTCCTCGCATTCTCGTGGACGCTAGAGATGTGCAGTTCCGCATATGTCCCTCACCACCACAGTTGTAGCATTTGTTTGGCTTTGCTTGCCCTTGATTGGCATTTCTTCCACGATTTTGATTAGCCACATATCCTCCACCTACTACGATACCATAACCGATCCAATCATCCCTTGTTCATACCGCCTTCCTTGCACATTCTCGCACCACTACCTTACCATCTCTCGACGGTAGCTTGATTGTGTGGATTGGATGTCGCTCGAGGTTATTGTTGGTGTGTGGAGTGGAATTCATATTTTGACTAACCATGAGAGACAGTTGATTGATGAAGTTTTCTATGAGTGTGTTTGAGTCCGGAGGCTTATATGCCGGATCGTGAATGAGCTTGTAATTACCATTACCCATGGGTATAACTTGAGAAGCTTTGGTGGTAATTCCAACATTGGTGTAGAAGGCGTGAATCATTTGATCTAACTTGTTTCTCCTCGCTTGATTTGAACTGTTCAAGAATCCTTCGTTCAAACATAGCATGTCTCTCATTCTGAAGAAGAAAAGCATACAGTTGCTCATAGTTGGTGTTCTTTAATCCTTTGGTTAGCTTCACAGAGGTGACAAATTTGTGCCATTCGGGATTCATGTTGTTCACAAACTTTGAGTTCAGCTGAATATTTGGCATGGTCATTTTGATGTTCCTCATGTCATTTACAAGCTTGTGGAATCTCACGTAATATTCATAAACACTTTCTTATGGTTTCATCTTAAAATGCTCAAATTCATCATACAGTTGTGATTCTCTGTCTTCCTTGGGTAATTCAACCCGAGAAGCATCTTGACATTGTCCCAAACCGCCTTAGTTTCTGTTGTGATTGATCCTTGTAAATGTCCTTAGGTAAGCCCCTCAAGTATGATGTTAGAAAGCCGATGTCCTGCATCGATCTTCTCCTTATCACCTTCATCATACATTTTAGGTCGGTCCGTCCTAATATCATCATGCCATCAGCAAAGATCGAGTATGTATCTAGTTGTCTCAACTTGATATGGTCCTTCATCAATTGACTTGAGAATGTTGACTCCATTTTCTTTTCCCAAACATTACAACCTAACCGCTGAGCCCATGAGTCATAGTCGGCTTCTGGCATAGATTGGGAAAGACCGATCCATGCTTGAACGTTCTCGAATGAAGATATGATTGTAGGTATGTTGGTAGACATGATTACAGATTTCACGGGATTTTACAACTCTATGATTAAACCTGAAATAGATTTTTTCACAAGGATTTTCATGAATCAAGAGAAAACCGTGATAGAAACAAAATCAACCAAGTCACTATAACCCTTGAAGACAAGTCGCTAAGTTACCAAGTCGCTAAGTAGCAACTCGCTAAAGGCTCAAGTCGCTGTGGATCAAGTTGCTGACACAATAAAGCCTATGAACCAAGTCGCTTAAAGAAATCGCTAAGCGACAAAGTCGCTAAAGAACAACTCGCTATGTAGACAAGTCGCTAGGAACAACCGCTGAGGTCAAGTCGCTAAAGAGTAACTCGCTAGTAACAACAAAGACAAGTCGCTAGAAATAATAAAGACAAGTCGCTACGTCAACCAAGTCGTTTGTCGTCTTGTCTCAATAGACAAGTCTCTAGGGCTCAAATCGCTACCACTTCAACTACAAGTCGCTACCAACTAACGAAGCAAGTCGCTACGAAGAAAATTTATCCGAGAACCAAGTCGCTAGGAAGAAAAACTTAAACACAACCCTTTTCAATCTAAAAAAAGCTCAACCACAGTGATTCAAGCTTTCCAAATCAAAGCCCAAGCACTTACAATGATTCTAAACACAAAAGTACACTCAAAATTCAAACTTTAACACAAGAAATGATCCAAATGATGCAAAAACCACTAAACTTTTTCAAACCCAAAAACCATATAAAACCACTAGAAATCCAAGGATATGTAAGAGAGATGATCAAACCATGGCTCTTGATACCATTTGTAACATATAGGATTTCACAAACACATCAAATCATGATTACAAGTAGGCATATAACTTGAGGTTTTAGAGAGAGAAATAGTTAGAGGTTTGGGAACTTAGTGAGAGAAAGTAAAAGTATTATTATGAGCTCCAACCCTTTACCTTGTGAGGTAGAGGGTATTTATAGTTTCTTACATAAACGCCACCTACGGGCTGTGGATCAGGCATACAGTGGGTAAAGACCCGTCCGTCCTCCACGGTGTTACTTAACTAATTACTTCCTAACATTAAATAACTACGACTACGAGCTTTCTAACGATTACATAAACTTGAGGTGACCGACACTTTAATAACTGGATTTACTAAATCCTAACATGGACTTTCGTCGAATGTTATGTTCAACGATTCCTCGACTCTCATTGTTTCTTTGTTTAAGACAATGTAAGCTTTACTAGTTTGTGAGTAACCAAGAAATACACCTTCATAAGACTTTGGGTCAAACTTGGTGAGATAGTCTTTAGTATTAAGAATGAAACATTTACATCCAAACACTCTAAAATATCCTAAAGTAGGCTTTTTACCTTTATATAGTTCATATGGTGTTTTGTTTAAGAAAGGACGTATTAAGACTCTATTTAAAATATATGTAGAGGTGTCAATGGCGTTACACCAAAACTTTTGAGGAATGTTTTGTTCATTAAGCATTGTTCTACTCATTTCTTAAATGGTTCTATTTTTCGCTCTACAACTCCATTTGATTGAGGTGTTCGAGGAGACGAAGTTATGTGTTATACCATTTGTATCACAAAAGTTTCCAAATTGAGTTTCATTGTCAAATTCAATTCCTCGACCATGATCGTTCGGATCGACACAATGTTAACACCTAGTTGATTTTGAATTTTCTTGCTAAGAATTTCAAATTTATCAAAAGCTTCATTTTTAGTTTTCAAAAATAATGTCCAAGTAAACCTTAAGAAATCATCTACAATGACCAAAGTGTTTAAGTTGCCTCCATAGCTTCTCATAGCGGATAGACCAAACAAGTCCATATGCAAAAGTTCTAGACACTTAGATGTGGACACCATGTTTTTAGCCTTATGACTACTATGAGTTTGTTTTCCAATTTTGCAAGCGTCCGCAAAAAGTTGGTCATATTTAAGCTTTGGCAAATTCCTAACTAGCTCTTTTGAAGATAGGTTTTGGATAAGTCTCATATTAGCGTGACCTAAGTGTCTATGCCAAAGAGTTGAGCTATCATCGAATGTTGGTAGGCAAAGTTTGTCATTAGATGTTTTATCTATTTTCATGACGTATATGTTATTTTTCCTAACTCCTTTAGCTATGGTGATACCGTCTTTTAGTATTTTAACCATTTTCTTCAAATAGTACTTTATACTTTTTATCACATAATTGGCTAATACTAAGTAGATTAAATCCTAACCTATCGACATGAGCAACATTTTCAATAGTTAGGAAGTTATGAGCGATCGTACATTTGCCAATGATTTTGCTTTTGAGATTGCTACCAAAAGTAACATTACCTCTGTCATACTCTTGGTATGTTGAGAATAGACTTTTGTTACCCGTCATGTGTCGTGAGAATCCACTATCTTTTATCCACTCATCAGGTTCCAATCCAACTTTCAAGCATACCTAAGACACAAATAACTCAAGCATTTGGTCCCCAATATCTCATGGGTCCGTTTGGGTTAAACATACAATTTACTTGGTTCATATATGGAAATGATGGGTAAGGGTTCCATGGCATGTAATCTGGAGTTTGATATGGTCTAGGGAAGTTTTGATTCCAACCGTTATGTTGATAGTTGGGTTGTATGTTGTGGTTGCTCTTAGGAAATGGGCGTTTGGCAAAAGGTGTTTTATGTCGTTGTTGAGTAGTTTTAGATCTAAATTCATTTCTAGCAAGTCCTACTCCTTATGTAACAGCAGGTTTTAGTTTAACATTATCCTTGGTTTTCTTTGTTACTTTGACAAATTAACTACGGTCCGTATTACAAACATTTTGTCCTCAAGCATACCCCCGTGACCAATTTTTACAAAGGACGGAACCCTATTTTTGGGTCCGTTCGTCCATGCTTTATCAAGCAGCCAGCTTGTTTTTGGACGCTTTGTTTGTCTTTTTCGCCGCTTTGTTTGACTCTTGGAATTAACACTTCATTAAATCCTAGCCCATTCATGTTTCCTGGTGTTTTTTGAATTCTAACTATTTCATAGGCACAAGCAATGTTTTTGTTAAACCTTTTAAATTTAGAATTATGTTCGATTAGAACATCTTGTGTGAGCTTTAGTTTTTCTATTTCAAGATTAAGCTCTTGACATGATTTGCAACCATCGTCATATGCTTTTCCATTTTCTAATCGTTTTGCCTTTTCTTTTAACTCATAGACTTCATTTTCTTTTTTAGTTTTTAAAAACTTATTTTTAGTTATGATTTTTAGACTAAGTTCACACAATTGATTTTATTGTTTTTGCAAAGTGTCATCATCAATAGAGGAATAAGATGAGTCAGAATGTACCTCGTTTGACTCATGTGCCATTAGAGCGATCTCATCCTTGCTTGATTCTTCATCATTCTCACTATCACTCCAAGCACCACTTACAAAAGCTCGTTGAGTTTTGCTTTTAGGTGGCTTGGGACAATCTCCTATTAGATGACTTGCATCATCGCATCTAAAACACTTTCTTTCACCTCTACCCTTTTTGTCATCCCGATCTTTTCGAATGGCTTCTTTTCTTCTCGAGGTTGTCTTACAAACTTTCCTCTTCTTCTAAAGAACTTTTGAAATCTCTAACGGCCATGGCATACTCCTCATCTTCACTACCAGAGCAAGATTCATCATCATCACTTGATTCCGTTCTTACTTTTAGAGCAACGGATTTGATTTTCTCGTTTTTTCCTTTGATGATTTCCTCAATCTTTTCCCCATCACCATTTCTCGTGGTACTTTGAGGTTTCCGCTTAGCTCGCCTAGTGACATTTTTTAGAGATCTTTTGATTCCTCAAAGCCGCCACTTTAGCTCTCCACCTTCGGATGGAGTGCTCTAAGAAATTTCCTGACAAAGTTCTTACTACGAAAAGATTTATTAAGTGCTTTAAGAGATGTAATAATAGTATTAAAGCGAGCAAAGCCATAATCAATGGTTTCATCTTTCGTGGATAACAAATTGTTCATATTGTTGAACAAGAAGATCAATTTTGTTATCCTTGACTTGTGAATTTCCTTGATGTGTAATAATCAAATATTCCCAAATGTCTTTAGCGGTTTCACACATAAAAATTCTTTCATATTCTTTTCTAGGCAAAGCATTATAAAGCATCATTTTAGCTTCATTATTTTTGGCTATTAATTTCTTTTTATCATCAACAGAAATATCTTTTGTTGTAGAGCTAAAGTCTCCTTTAACTATAACAAACCGAAGATCTATATCTTTTGATTTTACATATGTTTCAAAACGGTTTTTCCAATAGATAAATCCATTGGTTTCAAAGAGTGGTGGTCTTTGCATAGATTGCCCTTCTTTAAAGTTTTCGGAATCCATGGATCGTTTCAAGTTTTATAAAATACAATATATTTTAGAAATTCTTGAGCAACGAGGCTCTGGTACCAATTGTGGAAAACTAGAAGGGGGGGGGGGGTTGAATAATTTACCGATTAAAAGCTTTGTTTTGAAACTTATTGAAAGATCAATTGATATTGATCTTAGATATGTTAGTGAATGGTAATCAATATGTAAACAATATATAAAGAAAGTAAGATAAGGAAAGAAACAATCAAACCACGACAAGTTGTTTATAGTGGTTCGGTCTATAAGGACTCTTTTTCCTGCCTCTACTCACCTCGAGTCTCACACTCGAGATTTTAACTTCACTAGTCAACAAGCTCCTTTCACCGTGGGAGAAACCTTTACACTCGCTACACACTATTTCCGACACTAAGCTAGATGTCGAGTTATTTTCAAGGGTACAACCACTCCCACACACAATGTATTTTAAGGACTAAAATACAAACCACTCACACTCACTGTGATTATGATGGTTTGGTACAACAATGATGTATGAATCAACACAAGATCATACAACAACAAACAAACAAGACTTTCAACAACTTGTTGAAGCTTGAATATGCCTTGATCTTCTTTGCTACAAAAGAGATCACTAATATGATATGAAAGTGAGTTAGAAATGTTAGAGAGAAGGAATGTATGTGAATATGATAGAAAGGTATGAAACAACTTGGTTTGGCTTTTATTTATAGCCAAAATACTCACAAGGCACCACGGACCCCTCAAAAGGGTTCCGTCCGTGTTAAGTTTTGGTGCCGCCGGTCCGACAACAAGATCACCAAAATCTTGCCAAAGTCAACCATATCTATCCAAGATTGTAAGATATGTAGCTCCAAATCTACATTGAAATTATCTAGTGAAATCTTCTAATGATTTCAATGATGCACTACATGATGTCATGTGTTTGTTTTTCTATTTTTAGAAATATGTTAAAATGAAAATACATATGTAATGTTTTGTTTTAAGAAACCAAAACTATCTTGATCTAAAAAAATACTAACATACATTATAGTTTAGAGTCATATCAAAATATGATTAATCAAAATGTAAATGCTTGAATGATGAAGATATTATTTGAAAAGCTTGTTTTAATATCTATTAAACTTGACAAGTTTTAAGCCTTTTAAAAATTAAGTTTACTTTTGTCGTTAACAAAACTTAGGTAAAGATCATAAAATATAAATAACGTTTAATGACGATATTTGTATTAACATGTACGATTCACGAGCACGATTCAAGAGCGCGTTGCTAATGCAATATAATATGTTTTAGGCGTCAAGTAATTTTACATTCTCTTAAACATATCCGAAGAATAAGTATTATGTGTGTAAGTAGTGGCGGACCTAAAATTAAAAGTTATTAGCTGCATTTCATAAGATTAAAGAAGATATGTAACACATTTTTTAAGACCACGTTCATTTTTCAAAAATCGATGTTTTTAACAGTTTATTACACTGAGTGGGATAAATCCATGAGGTTCCTGTGCATCTTCTGAAACCCTTTCGGTCCGCCTTGTGTATAAACTTACATTTTGTTATGTGCAAAAAAAAAATAATAATAGCAATCATATCTAAACTTTTTTTTTTTGGGTAAAAGAGTTACTCCGGAAAATACAACCACATCTAATTTTTTTTAAAAAGAATTCATAATTCCTTTTATTCAATATTAGATGTTAATTACTACTTGAATAATGACAATACAAAGTATAGCATCGACAATTCTCAAGCTATCTAAATTTTATCATACAAAGTTAATTCATTAAATACAACTCAAATACACAAAAGTTCATTATAAAGATTCTTTAGTATATTTACTCGTACTATATAAAAAATGGTTTTCTATTATTATTATTTTTTTAATGTAAGATCGCTTCTTGGCTTTAAAAACCTTATGCTCAAATCATTGATGATCAAAGTTATTTTTCTAATGAACTTTTTTGATAAGAGAATACCTTTGTTCAAATGTTCACCGGTGGCATTCTTTAAGTACTCATTTGATACTCCATTCGTCTCAAAATAATTATTTGAAGACAAAACATACGAAATTTAAAAAAATCCCACTAAGTAGTACTATTTTATAATAAAATGACACTTATGCCCTTTTAATTATCAATATTATTATTATTGCTAATTAATCTAAACTAATCTAAATATTTTGCCATCAAATATATTTCCCACCAATAAATTTAAAATTTGAATACCATCATTAAAGATAATGATGACGGCATATCACTAAGGGCCTGTTTATTTAGCACTTAATGGATTCTTAGCTAATATATGGACCCACAAAACATAATTTAGACCCCACGTCTCTATTGTTTCATCTGGATCTACTAGGCATAAAATATGAACTCTTCCCCCACAATAAGTTGATTGCCATGCATTACATGAACCATACATAGACCTCATATATATATATATATATATATATATATATATATATATATATATATTTATATATATATATATTAGCCACTTAATAAGTAAATGTTCGTTTCTAAGTATCCAATTTGTACACTACAAAATATGTATCCTTCCAAAAAATGACAATTATGACTACTCGTATATCTCTTCAGTAATTAAAATTACCAATACTCATTTTAGATTGCTTTACATTTAGTATTGATAGTACTAAATGGAGTATTTAAAAATGCATTCACTTAAAAAACACTACCGAAGTCCAACGTAATGGTATATACCAATCTTTATTGCAAAAAAATGTCAATGGGGTATTAAGTTTTGGGTCCATAAATATTGTGGCAAGAGAATTTGGTGTATGCGAGGGTATCGTGAGTCGGATTTGGCACAAAGCTAAACATCAAGTCGAGCAAGGATCAACGGTTGATTTATCTTCAAAAATGCCAAATGTTGTTGGACGAAAAAGGAAACAAATCGATATAAATCTTGTTTCGGTGATTCCGTTAAGGTTTCAAACCATTATTCGGTCTCTTGCAAGTTTAATGGATGTTTCAAAAGCAACTATGCATAGACGAATTAAAGAATGTGCACTTAGACCACATACAAGTGCCATCAAGCCGACTCTCACTTTCGAGAATAAAAAAGCGAGGTTAAGATTTTGTTTATCAATGATTAATCATTCTTTGTCAAGTTCGAGTCCCAAATATCATGATATGTTTAATGTTGTCCAAATTGATAAAAAATGGTTGTATATGTCAAAACCATCGAAATGTTATTATCTAGCTCCCGGCGAAGATGAACCGTTAAGAACATGTAAAAGCAAAGCGTTTATCACCAAAGTCATGTTTCTAGCTGCGGTCGCACAACCACAGTTTGATGAATTTGGAAATGAAGTGTTTTCCGAAAAGATAAGTATTTCCCGCTTACAACATTAGAACCCGCTAAGCGTTCAAGTAAGAATCGTGTTGCGGGAGCATTAGAGACAAACCCTATTTTATCGGTAACTAAAGATGTAATAAGGAAATGGTTGATAGACAAAGTATTACTGGCTATTAGAGCTAAATGGCCGCAAGGTCACGAGGGTCCAATACATATTCAACAAGGAAATGCGAAACCTCATATTAATGTTAACGATAGCGAGTTTCTTGAAGCATCATCTCGAGATGGTTTTGATATTCGACTTTGATTTCAACCTCCAAATACTCCGGATTTTAACGTATTAGATCTTGGATTTTTGGAGCAATCCAATCACTTCAAGAACAAGAGTCATTGGGCACAATTGATGAGCTCGTCGGTGCGGTTGAAACATCATTTGAAAGAATTCAATCCCATGAACTTAACAAGGTTTTTTAACTCTAAAAACATGTATGAAAGAAATCATGAAAATTCGGGGTGGTAACAATTACAAAACACCACATATCGGTAAAGGTAGGTTGGCACTAGAAGGTAACTTACCGTTGCAAATTGATTGTGATCAAGACCTCATAGAAGATATTGTTTCGTATTTGGAGCAGTAAGAAAAAAAAGTGAAACATTAGATTACGTAAGAAAGTAGCAGTGGACAAGATGATGTAATAGGTTTTGTCTATCAACCATTTGAGACAGTAAGAAAGATTTTGTTTTGTAGGTTGGCACTAGATGATGTAAAAATGAAGTTAACTTTGGTAGCCGAGGAATTTTTTGTGAAAAAATAGAATTTACTTATATCTAGGATGTCACACCCCGTTAGAGGCGAAAACACGAGGTGTAACTGAGAAAGGCACATTGCATAACATCATAGATTCATACCTTATAATTATTACAACAATAGTTTACAAAACATTCATCGGCTAAAATTTGAAAGTGAAACATGTCTTTTTTGAAATCTTGTCATCTTGAAACCAAAGTATCAATATTCTGAATCCAAAGAAAGTGCCTTCAAATACCTTAATAATGATCACCTGAAAATGGTACTAGAAAACGTCAACATAATGTTGGTGAGCTCGTAGGTTTGAAAGTTAAACCACGAAGTTGTGAATAATATAGCGTAGGACAATAGTGAGCAAGATATCGATTGTAAGCACTTAATGTACCACAAGCTTGCAACAACTGAACCTCATGCTAGATCACTCATAAAAGATCTACATATACTGGGTGCTACTTCCCAAACATTATATTGGGTAATAATTCAAATAAAATTAAAACATTACAATTAAATTCAAATAACATTAAAACATTACAATAATAAAACGAATAAACTAGTTTTGATTTTGACGATGCCAAATGTCTTTCATCAAATCGACTTTTAGACTAAGATGAGTTGTTTTGTCGATTATCTACTTGGTAATTTCCAACGATTCCACATGCATTCTTACAGGATCTGACCCGTGATCACCCTTAAAAAATTGAGCTTTTAAAGTGTGTGGGCAGTTTGCACCTACCAATCACCAGACAATCATGTTTCCCTACCATCCCAGGAAACCCATGCTTTTCATAGTGATAAGCATAGAGAATTTTTTCAATGTCACTAACTGTTGGCTTTCGCAAAAACTCTTTACCATATAACTCCTTGATGGCCTCACAAAATTTTTGGAGACACTCACGAATCCAGAGCATCAGGATTGACTCTGTATGCCAATTGACGAATTGATGAAGTACACTTCATCAATGGTGAAATACCAATTGTGCCCACACAACTAGGAGTTTGTTGAAAATAAGAAGAATGATCGGTTACCTCTCGAACAATTCGTGTGAATAGGTTTCGGCTCATTTGGAAACGTTCATGGAATGCTCTTTCGCCATACACTGGGTTTTGGCAGAAGTAAGCCGCCACTAAACGATTTTGAGCACCCAAACGATCCTTATTAACTTGGTTTCTTGAGATTTTAGATTGTGACGCTTGATAAGCCTCCCAACACTATTCCGCAAACACCAGAAACTCGCTACTAACTTTATTTTCATCATCCGAAGATGATTCGGCAATAAATAGCTCGTAAGAATTCATTATGTAGATTTGAGAGAATGTGTTTGAATGTGTATATAGAGAATGTGTTTGAATGTGTGAAAAAAAAAATAGTGAAATGAGGGTGTTATTGTAAGTTTTTAAAGTTTAAAATAACTTTTTATTTTTTCTTTTTTGGTTTTCAAACGTTATCCAACTGTAACATTTTTATTTATTTATTTTATTTTTTTTTTGCCCAGCCCTTTCAAACGTTACAAAACAACACATATTTATTGCAAGAATGATAGTCGTCTACACGACCCTTAAGCCAAAAATATAGGCGATCGATCGACTGAGATTTAAAGCCACAAAAGTGACGATCGACTAAGACCTTCAAGTCGATCGATCGTTTGGCCCCTACTGTGTGTAGCCTTAGTACCTTTGTTCAAATGTTCATTGGAGGTGTATTTTTTTTTTAGGGATAACTGTTTTATTGAAGTGAGGGTTAAGGTTTGGTCTCTCATATCATGTTAGATATCAAATAAACCCGTAAATATAATTTTATTATTAACTACTAGATACGCTAAACTCATAAACCAAGCTTGGACCTATTTATCATCTAATAGCTATAATAGTTATACGGTTAATTTGATCGAAAAAGCTCAACTACCTTTTCAACTATTATCTATACTCTATGTTAACGCGTTTTCTTTCACCATTTCATTCATTACTACTACACGGTTTCACACACGAATGACATATCATTTCTTTAATTTATATCCATTCTCTCCATGTAATGTTTACAATTTTTTCCCATCGGGATCTTATGAATCCTATCACACATTTCATTCCATTTTATGCAGAAAAAATAATTCCCATGTACGTGATAAGAAAGAAAAAACGCATATTTCTTTTCATTTCATGTAGAGAAATAAATGATTAAATTTCCATGCACGCGGTGACGTGATAAGCAAGAAACAAGACAAGTTATCGAGTTTTTCAACAATAAGTTTTGTGCTAAACCGAAACTAAACTTTACTAGCCCCTTTTGTCCAGTTTTGTGCATCTAAAAATAGTCAAAACATCATACTCCTATAAAAAGGCATGGTCAAAACATTCGCATGAATAAAGTAATCGCTTACTCAATAATTAGCAAATCTCATCACAGATTATTAAGTAAGAAAATTGATTTTCACACACTAGTATTTTATTTTAACATGTACAAGCTAGCAAGGAAGTATATCAATAATATACAAGTAACTAATGCATAAACTGATGTATCTTAATTAATAGTGAATTTGTCTAAATAAATTTTTACCGAGAGGAAGGGGTACGGTGGCATATTATTGTGTAAAATCAGCATTTCACATTTTTACCTTCACACATCCAAAATACTCCTCTTTCATATCACATGGTGTTTGCATGTCATTTTCCAGTTTTTTGAGCCCCACAAATTTTTTCTTCATTTTTTGAACAAACTAAATTTCATCCATTTTAAAACATACAATACGAAAATTAAAATATGATACGGAAATTAAAATACAATTAACGTTTCAAGCTTTTAAATTGCTCTGTAATTCTCAATCATTTCTTCCTCCTCAACAATGCTTCTTAGCAGCTTGTTTCTGGCATCCACCAAGTTGTTAATTTATTAGCGACACCATATTGCCTTTCCGTGGTCCTTTGCGGTGTATGAAAATCGTGACGATCACGGCTGCGGTCTTTGTGGCAAGAATCTTGAATTCAACCGCGTCATTTCCGTACCACGGCTACGCATTTGTTCAAGATAACGATTCAAATCGGTCAACAAATCATTAGCCAGTGCGACCTCAGCTTCAAGTTCTCCCTGTAGTCTCCTAAAGATAGTTCGTCTACATGATTTGGTTCAGTTGCCATAGTATCCGTTGGGTAAAAACATGAATGATACTTGAGAGAGTTTTAAAGAAGGTGTGTGAAAAAATGAATGATGGTAAAAGGGTAATTATAGGGGAAAAAGTAATCGTTGGAGTAATAAGATGTTGAAAACTAGCAGACCTTGATAGATCTTGAGCTTCGTAGATCGTTAGTATTGCTTGTGTAATCACAAACAAACTAAAAAAAAATCTCTACAACTTGTATTCTTTAGCGGAATATAAACACAAGTATAAAACACAGATAACTAAGAACTCTTTGATCCTCTATGGATCGTTATATTAATAATTTGTAAACGTCTAATACATAATTCATTCTATTGTGTTCCTTTTATAGACAAGGAACCCTAACTTCTTCTCTAAGAAACGTAAAACTAAATAAGATATACACAATCACTTCCTAATAAAGCTCATGCATATCCTAACTATAGAAAATAATGGAATAACTATCCGAAACAAACTAATAAATATATAACTTCAGAACTATGTCTTCAGCAGAATCCATACACTTCGCAGAATCCATTCACATAATCTTCAGGCATAATTCGTACTTCACATAATTCCCAACAATCCTCCCTAAACTGGAATTTGACTTGGTTAAGTTCCAGTTTCTTGATAGATCTTTAACCTTGCAGCACTAGAGGATTGTAGTCAAACATTATCAACAAAGAATCAAAACAAAATCATCTCTTTGATGAAGAAACTCTGAAACTCCATGATCTTTGCGCGAACAAATGACAACATGTACATCAAAACATATTAGTTTCATACTATTCTCATCACATCCAGGTGTGTTAACTCCTGTGAGAGGTGAATCATTGAAAATAATGGATTTGATGTCTCTTTTTCAATAGCCATCACTACAGAGTAGCCAAATGTTTAAGTTCAAAACCATGGTACACGATAACCATCGATTTATTAGCAAATCGGCAACCATGAACGGATTTGAAATGTCTTTACCCGTAGCCGTTTGCTCAGGACTAGTCAATTCTTAAAATTGGTGAACTGATTACCAAATATGGTATTCCAATGCCTTTACCACAAGCCATATACATGTGGGCTAGTCAATTCTTGGATTCCAAAAAGGAATAAACCATGGTGAATTGATGACCATACAACACTCAGCAATTAAGCATGGGTGGTTGCAAACCCTATGATTTTGAGCAAACCATTACAGCTATCAACAGATTTGATGTGTCTTTACCAAAGTTGTACCCTTTGGACTAGCCAACTCTTTGACATACACAAGGTATATCTGGTGAGTTAATAACCAGCATGAATATACAACAAACCTGCAATAAAAGTTAGTTAATCAAAGAAAATAGTTTTTTTTTTTTTTTTTAACTAATGAATAAACAAATAAACGAAAATTACAAACCATACAAAGTACCATAATCAAGATGAACCTCTATGTGCCATAAGCTGATTCTTAATAACACAAACACATTGTTCAACATTCAAATTATCATTGCCAACAGGATCCGGAGGAACTTCCAACTTCTGGATAAGCATTCGTTCCATAAGCTTCATAGATAATGGATAAGTTCTCTCAGCAAACATACATACAATAATACCACCCTTTGTCTCAACTACATGCACACGAGGCAGAGGATAAAATCTCCAAGACGTAACCTGCCACAAGTGTGAGTTCTGCCAAATAAAGTATCCTTTACCATTGGGAGATATTGAATCAAACAAAACATGAAGATCACCCAATAAATATAACCCAGAACCCTTTGGTGCATTAGAATGGTAATACTTATTGACAAGATTATACAATGTAACCAAATCCTGTCCACCACGGATGCAAGATCTCCTTCAAAAAGTTAAATTGCATGGTGGTTTGATCCAAACGGTGAATGATATTAAGCTCATCATCTGACAATGACCAATTAACTAAAACATCATGAGACCCACCAGAAAATCACCGCAGCAGATCATTCTTGGATAAAAGATGACTCAAATCAGCCTTTAAATCCACATGATTATCCTTGTGAGATGTCTCAACCTTAATATGCTACGAGATGGCCGAATCAAGTGATCTCACGAGATTTCCTTAAAGAAAGAACTTTCGTTTAGCCATCCTCTTCTTCCTCCTTCCAGGAAGATATATGTTCGAAGATGGAAAATCTTCATATTCTGCTTCACTGCATCCAAAACATTACCACGTATTTCATTCATTCCACAAGCACCTTTCTTGCACGAGTAGATTTGGACAAAGAGTTGTTTCCAAACCGTTAACCCGGATTATCTCCTTCTGATTTTTCACTACCATTCTCATTTTTGCTTTCTTCTGAGCTTCAGTTAGTGGTCTCTCTCTCTCTCTTAGCCTTGATCTTCTGAGCAATTATAGCTTTTTCTTAGCGGTTTCTTACGCCTTTCTTTGTTGTCCACGAGCCACCATTTGAGCTACAAATTGTTCACTATCAAAATCTGCCCTAAAATACTCGAAGCAAGTGAAGGATTAGAAATAGCTTGCTGAGTATAGACATCCCAGTGTTCATCAGGCATCTGAGTAGCCATTGCATCCAATTCTTTTCGTCTCTCAGGTGGCAATGTAGATATAGACTTCAACTTGTTGAGCCAATTCAGCACTTTTCTTCAAATTAGCACATTCATCTAACATTCTCTATTGTGCTAACCTTTCATTCGCTTGACCGGATCTGGACCCTCGGTGTCAACTGTCACTCCTGTCTCTTTATCAGTAGATCCAACAACAACATCAGCTGAAGGAGTATCACTAAAAGGTACTTCAGAAGATTCATCCAGATGTGCTTCAGAAGAAACATGGTGAGATAAATCTTCAACAGGTGTTGAAAATACATCTACTTCTGGATTAAAGTAAAATTCCTTCCAGCAAGAAAAACTTCAGAAGTATCAGTGAAAGGTATAGAAGCAGGTTGAGATAGCACATTTGAAGCTTGACCACCTGCACCAGCAATGTCCATCAAAGGAGTATCAGCAAAAACATGTTCTTCAGTAGTTGAAATATCTTCACTTTGCAATGTATCCTTATGCACAGATTGCTTTCTCCTCCATCTAGTAAACAAAATTGGCTCTTTTTGCTGTACATATGTACCAACCTTTGGAGTAGAAACATTAGATTCTTGAGCCACATTAGCCAACATATCAAGTGACTTAAACTGAGCATCCACATCCTCCTCATCAGAAGAAACATCCAATCTCCTTTTTCTTCTCTGACCCAGTTGTACTTCCAAATCCTTAACCTTTCTTTGCAATTCTACAATCTCACCACCAAGCTTAGATTTAGTCTCTGCAAGCTCCTTCTTGAGATCAGTAACCTCAGCTACATACTTGTTCACTAGAGCATACAAAGATGTAAGTGTAATAGGGTCCTCAGCTCCACCAGCAGATTGCTCTGTGGAAATGGGAGCATCATCGGCCTTTTCGGAAAGAAATATCAACATGCTCAAAGAATGGAACATGATCATCAACTGAATCTCTAATAGGACTAGGAGTAGGCGACTATTAAACTCAGTCTCAACCTCATCAGAGAGGAACCCTGTGTAGGTGGTGGACTAGATCTAGGTGAAGGAGTGGATAAAGGTTGTTCAGGAGCAACAAAATGTGCTTCAACAGCATTAGAAGGGCCTTCATCTATTGTCAGCGATGGATTCCCATCAGCACAACATGTAGTAGAAGGTGGAGAACCAACAACATTCCCTCATCACAGGTTCATTGCCTTGAGGCAACATAGCCGCTAGCAAAGGATGATGTGCCCCCTCATACTTAGTTCTCATTGAAGCAAAAAGTTTAGCAGATAAAGCTCCTATGGGATAAAAGGCTTGGGTTTGGGTAGTAATGTCTAATATTATTTGCAAAAACCTAGGGTACATTTAAAACTTGTTCTTTTTCCTAGTTATATTCTCAACCATATTATCAAAAATAAACTTAGAAAAATTATAAGTTAAACCTTGAGATAGACATATAATACCACATCCCAATTGAGTAGAAAATTGGTCCCATCCTCCTGATTTATTGCTTAAACACTGAAGCAATGTATGAACCAAAACCTCCACATAGGACAAAGCTGATTCTTTAACCACATGTCTGTCCTTGTACCTTGATATCCAATCGCTCTTAGCCCATCAAGTACCACTGCAGCATTCTAATGATAAACCCCATTCTCATCATTCAATCGAAGTCGACTTCTGATCAACTCCTCTATCACAACATACTGTCCGTCAACCATAGCTACAATCTCGTATCATTCCTCTTTTCAGAATGCCAAAATTGTTTAACCAACGATTCATAAATCACTTCCGGAGAATGCGTTAAAGCATAATGAATCTTGGACCTCTTTAAGAATTCCACCATGGGTTTGTACAACTCATCACCCTTAGCCGTTCCCAGAAAAGCAACTTTATTATGATCGTGCTTGAATTGAAGTGCCATGAGAACTTTAGATAATGGGTGAAGATTCAATCAACTGAAGGTGTGTTTGAATCAAATAAAGAGAGAATCGATTATTATTAGACGAAGATATGCGAATAGGTTATAAGTAGAAGTTTCCCAAATTGTGGTCAAATATATTAAGTTGTTGACCAGCGCTGACGTGGAATGCAATCTTTTACCCAATTCAAATTCCAACTTCGGTAGAAACAATAGTCAATCTGCTGAAGTGATACAATCAGCAGAAGCAATTCACGTATTCAAGAAGCTTCAATAAATATCTTTTTACTGTTTCACAACTTCGCATTAAATACCATTAAGCCTTGAACCCGTCTATAAAACAAACCCCAATTCATTCTTAACTCTCATCAATTACCCCCAATTTCCATCATAAACCCTAAATTCATCAATGCCCTAAAATTAACCATAATCAACCATGAGTAATAAACCAGAGGTTGTTAATCCAACCTCTTCTCCATCATCATCATCATCATCATCCGATTTCCTCAGGTTCTTTCCATATCCATATGACCCACGATCATTAAAATCCCCATTTCTCGGTTCTTCAGATGATGATAGTGTAGTGAATCCAAGTGAGTCTACTGATGACTCTGATGGGTCCACTAAGAAGAAAACATCTTACTCCCAACCTCCAGCACCTCAACCTCAACAAAGGCCTTGTGCCAACTTCGAGGTGGTGCTAGCTCTTCCTGCGCCATGTTTTGGTGCATCATCACATATCGTATAAAGGAAGGAGTTAAGGAAGGTGGAAGAATTGCTTTTTGGTGAAATCAGCAGATGAAGCACAAAGGACATATGTGGTCATCTTCATCATCATCGTTTTCATCAATCCATCCTTCCCATTTTGATCCTTAGCTTCTTCGTCGTACATGTCATGCATATCCAGCCATCAAGATAGAAGGAATGGGTGGTTATGCAAGTCCTCACAAATGCATATCCAGCAGCTAGTGTGGAAGATATGACCGATCATGCATATCCACATGTAGGAATAGATGATATGAGCTAGTGTGAAGCATAGGTTTAGTAGTCCTTGTATTTCCTTTTGAAGTTGATTGTAATTTGTAAGTCTGTAACGTAATTTGAATGAATGAGCATTTTTAACTTCGAACTTGTCTTCAGATAGATACAATATGTGCTCTATTCAAGACTTATGCATTCAAGTAGAAACAAACTTTCAAGCTTACATATCCATCTCCAAGCATCATAAACTCCTACTATATAGGCAAACTGCAAAATAGACACGTGAGAAACACACAAACCAAACAAGAACAAACAAACTATCATTACATTAGCTGGTTAGTGTTAGATCAGAATCAAAAAGTATACACATAAATCAAAACAAATTTACATAAAAGAATGCAAAGTTACACAAATCCTCCCCTGAGGCATATGCCTCCCCTTAAACTTTGCAGTTAAGGGTTAAGCATACCAATATGGACCACAAGGTGTTGAAACCTTGGTCCATCAAAAGCTTTTGTTAATAAATCTGCCACATTATTATCAGTGTGAATTTTAACCACTTTTATCAAATGTTTGTCATATGCATCTCTTATAAAGTGGTGCCTGATTTCAATATGTTTTGTTCGACTGTGGAAAACTGGATTTTTAACAATGCATATGGTACTTTGATTATCAATAAAAATTGTTGTGTTCATGAAGTTATACCCATAATCCAACAATTGATTTTGTATCCAAAGAACCTGTCTATAGCAATTTGCAGCAACGCATTACTCTGCTTCAAAGATGAGGTAGCCACAATAGTCTGTTTCTTGCATTGCCAAGAAATCAATCTCTTCCCAAGGAATTGGCAACCTCTAGTGGTGGACCTCCTATCCAGATTTGCACCAACATAGTCACTGTCACTATATGCTTCTAGCTTAAATGGAGATTCTTTTGGGTACCAAAGGCCTAAATGAGGTTGGCCTTTGAGGTACTTAAAGATCTTCTTAACAGCATTGAGATGGGAAGTAAGTAGAGTAACTTGATGTCGAGAACAAACACTCACAAGAAAAGTAATATCGGGCCTTGAAAGTCAGTTAAATACATCAAAGAACCAATGATAGATCTGTATAAATGAACATTCACTGGTGGATCTACTTCAATGTTGGTCTTTGTCTTTGGAGCTTCATAAGGTGTAGTGGCAGTCCTTACACTCTCCATACCAAACTTCTTCAAGATGTCCCTCACATATTTGTCCCGACTGATAAAGATACCATCAGGTTTCTGCTGAACTTGGAGACCCAAAAAGAAAGTCAACTTTCCCATAGCACTCATCCGAAACTCTCCTTCATTAGCTCCTCAAACTCCCTGCACCAAGCTTCCTTTGTGGATCCAAAATAATGTCATCCACATACACTTGCACAAGAATAATGTCTGTGGAATTCTTCTTCAGGAAAAGTGTTTTATCAATGGCACCTCTTCGATATCCATGCTTCAGCAGAAATGATGAAAGCCTAGCATACCAAGCTCGTGGTGCCTGATGTAGTCCATAGAGAGCTTTGACAACCTTGTAAACATGAGTAGGATGATCTGGGTCTTCAAATCCTTTAGGTTGAGTGACATAAACCTCCACTTCTATTTCACCATACAGAAAAGCACCTTTAACATCCATTTGATATACCATAAATCCCATGTAAGATGCATAAGCCAAGAATATTCGTATGGCCTCAACTCTTGCCACAGGTGCAAACACTTCATCATAATCAATCCCCTTCTCTTGTCTATAACCCTGAGCAACCAATCTTGCTTTGTTTTTAATGACAACACCCTTGCATCTATCTTATTCTTCATAATCCATTTAGTCCCAATTGCATACTTGCCATCAGGTAGTGGTACCAATATCCAAACTTGCTGATTTTGAAATTGTTGCATCTCTTCTTGCATTGCCTCAAGCCAACTTGAGTCTTCAAGAGCCTGAGTAACACTGGTTGGTTCCACTTGTGAGAGAAAACAAGCAAACAGACAATGTTCATAGTCTGTGTGATTGTCTCTTTCCTGATTTGAGACATAAGAGATAAAAGCCACTTGACCATATTTAGAACTTGCCACAGTACCCCTTGTTCTAACAGGTGCATTAGGATCACCAATAATATTTGATTGTGGATGAGTATTGTGAATCCTTTTTGTAGCAAAGATGGTGTTTACATCAATGGTAGTATCAAGATTAGTAACAGTTGGTTCAAAATCAGTATCATAGGAAGGTGAGGTGAAGACTCCACTTTGGTTGATGATTACCAAGATCCGAGGGTCTTGGAAAACGAGTATAAGGATCTCCAAAGTCTGTGGACACTCTAGTAGAAATGGGAGTAGAAACAGCATAGCCTTCAGCAGAATTGGTGATGATAGGAGAAACCGAATCACGTTCAGCAGAATGTTTATTTTCATTGATTGCTTCTCTTTCATTCTCCTCGGCATTCCTTTCTTCTAGATTAGTGCATACTCCTGCTTCTTTAGCCTAGCAAGGTCCTCTGCATAATTGGACTCGTCTTCACTCTCATCAGTAGTAACATTGGAAGTGTCACCTATAAAATTGTTGGGAGAGAAGGCACTACAATGGGTTGTTCATCATCTTCAAACTCATTTGTCGAGAATCAGCATCCATAGTATCTGCATTGTTAGTTGGAGACTCTTGAGTACCTGCATGTTGATTAGCCATATGTCTAGAATAACCCAAATAATCAGTTAAGTAATCAAGGTCAAAAGACCAAACATGACCCTGTCCTTGAACATTTGGCTTGTCTTCTAGAAATCGCAGTTTCAAAGTCTCCTCAATCTTCTTAGCAGATAAATTGTAAACTCAAGACGCCTTACTATGAGTGAATATCCCACAATGTAACCATCATCAGCTTTTCCATCAAATTTGCCCAATGGATCACTCGTATTCAGAATGGTCACTTGACAACCAAAAGGTTTAAGGTAATGAATAGCAGGAACTTTCCCATAGAGAAGTTCATATGGTGTTTTGAAGTGTGTTCTAGTAATGGATACCTATTCAAGACATAACAAGTCGTGCCACAGCTTCATCCAAAACATGGTGGGTAATTTCGAGTCTGCAAAGATTGATCTTGCAGCCTCTATCAAGGTCCTATTCTTCCTTTCTCACCCACCCCATTTTGTTGTGGGGTTCTTGGAGTACTATAGTCCCTTTTGATTCCTTTAGACCTACAGAGTTCTATAAGTATAGCATTCTTGAACTCTGTCCCATTATCACAACGAATTCCTTTAACCTTTTTGTTCAACTGATTCTCAATAAGGGTAATGAAGTCTTTCAACACTGGAGATGTTTCATCTTTGGTCCTTAGAAAGAATACCCAATAAAATCTGCTATAACCATCGTGATAACCGGACAAAAATACTTTTGATCAATGCTTCTCACTTGAGTTGGACCAAACAGATCCATATGAAGCAATTGAAGAGGTTCAGAAATAATGCTCACAGCAATAACAACTTTGTATGAGGCTCTATGTTGCTTTCCCTTGTTGCAGCAACACGATTATGATCATTTGTAAAGACTTTGGAAGGAAGACCTTCAACAAGTCCCAGTTTAGAGAGTTGGTTTATGGTCTTGAAGTTGACATGGGCCATCCTCCTATGCCATTTGGTAGACTCATCCAAAGATGCTTTAGCCACCAAACGAGTTAAGTCACCTTCTCGGTTTAACATCGTTAAGTTGAATGTATAAAGATTGTGATTCCGAGGAACTTTCAGCAGAATTGAAGTTTCTTCTCGGAGTTTGAAGTCTTTAGATAGCACAAGACATTCATCCTCTGTGAAGAGTACTTTGTTCTTGGTGTCACAGATTTGTGAGACCGAGAACAAATTGAAGTGTTGGAGTTCCTTGACATAGTATACATTCTCAAAGTCCAGTTGAGGTGTTTTGATGGTCCCTTTCCCAGTAATTCTTCCATCACTTCCTCCAAAGGTTACATTGCCTCCTCCTTCAATTGATACAAAATTATGCATCATATCCTGCTTCCACGACATACTTCTTGAACAACCACTATCAACAATGCCAACATCTTTATGCTTAAGAGGATGATTCTACAACAACAAAACAATATACAAAATATTAGTACACTATGGAGGCTCAAGTCATTCCTGACTTGAACCTGCCTTGTGGATCATATGAGTTATGCCATGCAGATGTATAAGATCCACTATTGTTCTTGGGTTTCCATTGAAATTTAGGTCCCTTTTGATTCCAAGAACAACTGCCTGAGGACTTGACAGCAGTATCCCAGACCTTTCCCATTAGTCATAGAGTCAACATATCCAGGCCAATAACCATTCTTAAAATATGAACTTGTTGGTTTAACATATGGTCTTGCAATGGTCTTCTCAAGAAAAAGGAGAATTAGTATAAGTTGCTTGAGGAACATAAGGTGGTATAGCATTAACATTGGTCCACATTGGTCTAGATGTCCTAGAATCACCACACCTACCCATCCTTTGCTCATGATAATCACAATCCTTAATTAAATGAAATTTACTTTCACACACAAAACATGTCTTCTGTTTAGAAGATTTATTCAAACCAAAAGATGTTCTATTACAAGCGTAAATATTCAAACCAAAACCATGAAAAGAATTGTTTTAACAAGTATTATTATGCAAAGAATTAAAAGCAAGTCTTTGAGGCAACTGTCTTGGAAGAGGATTCCTTGGCAGAACTCGACATGCTTATTGGTAGTCTTGGGTGCAGGCATGGGTGAAGACTTGAGAAGGTCAGACTTGTCATTTGAATCACACTCAGAGACCTTGCTCGGAGGACTTGTCACCGTTAACACAAGAGACAAAGTCATTAGAAGAAGTATCAGGGTCTGGCAAGTCATTTGACTTTTGCCATAGAGATGATGTGATCCATCAAAGTCAACAGAATTGGAAAGGTCAATGGGCATGTGCTCACCTCTAATAGGTCCACGTGACATGTAGGGTACCTTCTTTCACAAAATTAGCTAGGCCTGCCTGGTGTAGATTTGCGGTGTCATCCCTAGCTTCTAACCCTACATACTTCTTAAAGCCTAATCCTATAGAAGTATTTGGAGTTTGACTAGCATAGATGTGACTAGCTAACTTATTTCCATTTAACAACCATTCTTTATGCCTAGCAATTTCCTCATCTAGTTTCTCTTGTAGCTCTAGATTTTCTCGACACTACATCTGCTCTTAACTTCTCAGATCTTTTTAACTCATTCTTAGCACATTCAAGATCCCTTTCTAACACACTTATTTTCTCATCATATGCTATTTGATTCTTCTAAACCAAACCTTTTGTCTTTCTAGTGTTTTTAAAGCCTGTTTATAAGCTTCAACTTCTACAAAGCATTCATTATATTTAGGTTTCAAAATATCATAAGCTTCTTTGAGTTCATTATAACGCTCACTACAACCAAACAAACAGTTTTGTACCTGAGAGATGCCCATCAAGGCAATCTAATCATGCCTATCCTCCTGAAGTACAGCTTGCAATCAAACCAACATTATCAATAACAGACCATCATTTTCCCTGCTCATGTTGCTTCCATCCACATTGCTATCAAGAGTGACCAAAGCTCGATCCCTTTGAAGTTCCAGACCTCCTCGATTCTGGCGATAAGTAGAGTATCTCGCCTCATCACCAGCTTTCCTATCTTTGCACTCTCTGGAGAAGTGACCCATCTGTTGACATGTGAAGCACTTGACCTTCCTTTTATCAAACCTCACTGGATCTCTTCCTTGGAAGCCAAACCTTCGCCACTTTGCGCTCAAACCTCTTGATATCCATGGACAAGCATAGCCACCGCCACTTCAGCTTCATCTCTTCCATCTCCAGTGGATCCACCTGATCGAAATCCTCATAGGCAAGTTCCTGCCGAGGATCATAATCAGCAAAGAAGGATCCAAGCACATCTTCCATTATACCTCCAGATTGAGAACTTGATGGAGTGGTAGTGTAAGATGATGATGAGTAAGTTGGACTTGGACCATGACTCATCTTATGGGTAGAGGCTCCAATGAATCTTTGTGTGACTTGCAGTAGATGATGATCTAAAAGGACTTCTTACATCATGTTCAAGAGCTTTAAGTTTGTTGTACAACTCATCAAAAGTAAGCATATCCAAACCACCTTTTGCTTTTAAAGAAATGCTCACTTGTAGCCAGGATTGAGGTAAAGACCTCAAGAACTTAGAATTGCAATCATCATTATCTGGCTTTGCCTGCTGATTTAACTGACTTAAAATCTTGTGAAACTTGTCATAGCCCTTATAAATTCCTTCCTCTTCAGAGATTTGAAAGTCTTGAAACCTGTTGTCTCAGCATGGACTTTCTCATTCTCCTAGACTCCTCATTCCCACCGAACTTTGCCTTAATTGCTAACCATATGTCCTTAGCATCTTGCATGAAGTGAAAATCACTCAAGTGATCCTCCGGAATAGCTTGAAGAAGAATGGTTTTAACCTTGGTTTCTCTCTGAACCGCCAAGAACTCTTCTCAGTTTTGGGAGGGACATAAGTCATCTTACCAGAGATCTACAATAGTTTTCTTCAAACTGTTTCCCTTCATTACTATCTCCCATAGATTCCAATCAATGTTGGAAATCCAGTTCTGCATCTTCATCGCCCAAAGATCATACTCCTCCCTTTTCAGGTAAGGAAACTTAGCATTGCTATTAGAGAGACTTAGATGTTGAAGATGGGTGGAGTTTTGGTTGTTTGTGATTTCAACATCAACGCCCTGATCCGGCATTGTGAGTTTTGTTTTGGTTGTATGGGTGTTTAGAAAAACCTGTCCTTAGTATCGTAGAGACTCTAACAGGCTCGATACCACTTGTTGAAAACTAGCAGACCTTGATAGATCTTGAGCTTCGTAGATCGTTAGTATCGCTTGTGTAATCACAAATAAACTAAAAGAAAATCTCTACAACTTGTATTCTTTAGCGAAATATAAACATAAGTATAAAACACAGATAACTAAGAACTCTTTGATCCTCTATGGATCGTTATATTAATAATTTGTAAACCGTCTAATACATAATTCATTCTATTGTGTTCCTTTTATAGACAAGGAACCCTAACTTCTTCTCTAAGAAACGTAAAACTAAATAAGATATACACAATCACTTCCTAATAAAGCTCATGCATATCCTAACTAACTATAGAAAATACGGAATAACTATATCCGCATAAACAAACTAATAAATATATAACCTTCGTAGAACTATGTCTTGTTGAATCCATACACTTCGGCAGAATCCATTCAGCATAATCTTCAAAGATAATTCGTACTTCACATAATTCGCAACATAAGAATTCAAAAAGAAATTACATGTACGAAATCAAAGAAATTAAACTATCATTCATTTAAATGAAAATACAAATTATAATATGAAAACTAAAACATAATCGTCCTAATTGTATTTTTCATGTAGCCAAACAAACTTAGCAATGATTTGTTCTTGTATTTTCTCCGCCTTCTAAACAAAGCATTATGTGTCTCGTAACCTTTCAAAGATTCTTCGTTGAAAAAAGTCTCTATTTGAGCACGGTTTTCTTGCAGAATGTCATTTCATTTATCGTATGTCTTCTTTAGATTATCTTTAGCTTTGTATGCCTTGTAAAATTGAACGGCTAAGTCGATCAACTCTTACTGACGAACGGTATTCTCCTCAATTAGTTTCTCAACACAAGCTATGATATCATCGATGGTATATGAAAGCGAACAAGCCATGATTTTCGGTAGTAAAAAATTAAGTTTATTCGTATGAAAAATGGTAGAATATGAGTAGTATTTATAAAGGTGGGGTGAAAAAAAAGCATACTTGAAAACTATAAGTTTGAATTTCAAACGGTAAAAAAAATTGAATTTGAGTGCAAATGGTAAAAAATTGCATGTGATGAGGTATGTCCTCCTCCGGATACTCCGGAGGAGACAATCACAATTAACTCAAAATATTTCTAAGACATAACCACTCTACTCAGGAAGCATGTCTACTCAGGAGGCAAGGTCTACTCAGGAGGCATTATCTACTCAGGAGAGCATGTCTACTCAGGATGCATTGTCTATTTAGGAGAACATGTCTACTCAGGAGACAATGTCTACTCAAGAAGCATTGTCTACTCATGAGAGTATGTCTGCTTTCGGAGGTAGAACATTATCTCCATCAGAACTAGTACCGGCAACCGTGGCCACATTGTTGCGATGATGTACGAATAGCAGCGTGCGGTCCACAACTAAGCACGAAGACAACTTTGACCCGAAGCCAAGCCGGTGCTCTTTCAGCTTTAAGTGCTGCCCCTAGAAGACAACTTAGCTTCCACAAGGCTGGTGTCGTTGAGCTAATCACAGGTAGTATAAAAGGAACTTCATACACATGAAGAGGGACCTTTTTCCCACACACACACTCCGAGACAGACGTCTCACCATCCTTACTCCACTTTACTTGTAACTTATCACTTATCACTCACTTATACCAAGTACTTAATCTCACGTCGTAGCTTGGTCTCGGATTAAAAATCCGGGGCGAGCTAACAGTGTTTTCTCTTATTTCAGCCTACAAGAAGAAGGAACTACCGCGGAGTCTCCTGACGGACATTTGCTCAAATATTGGCGCCATACGTGGGATCCTTATACCAATCTACTAAGTTCTAAGCAATTGATGGTTGTATTAGGGATTCTCATCTAGAGGAAGGGAAAAACTTAACACCGAGATACAAGGGACTAGAAGGACTCCTCAAGGAGGAACCTCCGTTCCCACCGGACCAGTTCATGAAGGACCTTCTTCAACATTCGTGAAGCAAGAATTTGAGGTGTTAAGGATTGTGGTCAAGGAACTTGACAATATGGGCAAGGAGAAAGCAACCCCCCGCAGACTCTTGTGCGGAGGATCATGAGGTGCTAGACTAGAGGAGTCTCAAGTTATTCCATCCGTGGAGGTCAGAGGATACTCCTCCTATGAATCAAGGTCATGAGAAGCACCATTTTCCCGGTACCCACTAGTTCTATCCCACATATCAGTTGCAGATACTTGTAAGTGCTTGAACTCTTTGTCTTTATGCGTTTTAAAACTGCCATGCGGAGTTAAAAAGCACATAAGTAGAGTTGTTGGTAGCGCAACTGTTAATCTAGCCTTGGCCTCTTGCGAATGATGCATATTACCATATCTGGAGTTTATATCCAGACCTCACACCTACAACACACGTCGTGCATGAAAGAGCACCGTGTTAGGCTTTCTAGTAGCATGTATAGCTTACACCTATTGGAAATATGATGTCTTCTGGTGGAGTAGGAGTGTCTCCTCCGGAGGAGTATATCCTCCCTACCAGTCACTAGGCTTGACTTATACTATAAGCTTATACCATGATATTGCACCATGAGCTACAGTCTAAATATTTACACATGGGTGGTCGAGTACCCAACTTTAAGGGTATGGCCGCAAAGAGCTAGTACGCAAAGGAATGAGAGTATGCACTCTATACTTCGTTACGCGATAGGCCTCCGAGCCACCGTCTCTTCGGAACCATCGTCTGGTCATTAACACGTGAATGTCTTATCTCACTCTCTGGGAGAGAGCTCATTACTGCCTGTAGGAGCTTTATCACCTGAATATTAGAACCATAACTTTAGGATAATGCAAAATTGTATGTATCGGATCTGGTGAAGTTATATTTCCTTACTCTCCAGATTACTCCGACCCTCAGCTCCTTAGCTTTCCCTCAGGTGTTGTTTTGAGTCATGACCAATAGCTCTAATCCCATGAGCATGCTCGGTTCTAGCGTTTATCAAGAGCGATATGAGCAAATTCATCCTTTGGGTGGAATGAATGAGAACTACGTGCTTCCTTCATTAGAGTAGTCATGCCACGTACCAAAGGTTTCGAAACCTTCCAGAATAGGAGATAGAGGCTATTCGCTTCTTTTATGAGTTGGGATCTCCGATTATGCCCCGAATGAGGACTATTACCTTTATGTCATGAATAATGGGAGGAATCAGAGTCTCTGGAAAAACCTCTGTTTGAGTTGTGTGATTGAACTTGTTATCACGAAACAATCAAATAATGTCGGATGGCTCGCTATCTCCGTACCAAAAGGTTAACTCCTACTAATGTGTTCCCCATGGTGAAACTGTACCATCGGTGGTTATGCTGAGCAACCTTTGCTAATTGACTCCGCAAAAGAAGGCCGAGAATACCTACCTTTCCTTTCACGCGTATAGGCTACCGGATGACTAGATACATCGGTATGTCATCCGGTAGCAGAATGTACACACAATATACCTACATTCTTGAGTTGGCAAGTTAAGCAACTCAAAGGACTAGGTTCGAGGATACATCACGAGCATGCAGTGCCCAAGGAGGACTTGTGCCTCTGGGCCTTGTAATAATAAAAACATATGGTTCAATACTATATGGAAGGACACTTTTATGGTAGGACACCTCCTAAACATCTTAAGGATGATCCACCTTGACTTAGTTTATGCACTTGTGATAATCCACATAAATGATTGACATCAAGGGTGATGATGTACGAATAGCACAGGCGTCTGGTCCACAACTAGCACGAAGACAACTTTGACCCCCGAAGACCAAGCCTGGTGCTCTTCTGCGCTTTAAGCGCTGCCCCTATAAGACAACTTAGCTTCCACAAGGCTGGTGTCATAGAGCTAATCACAGGTAATATAAAAGGAACTTCACACACATGAAGAGGGACCTTTTTCCGACACACACCCTCCGAGACAGACGTCTCACCATCCTTACTCCACTTTACTTGTTACTTATCACTTATCACTCACTTATACCAAGTACTTACTCTCACGCCGGAGCTTGGTCTCGGATTAAAAACTCATGGTGAGCTAACGATGTTTTCTCTTATTTTAGCCTACAAGAAGAAGGAACTACCGCGGAGTCTCCTGAAGCTTAGGGTTGAAGAGCATCTACGAACATTTGCTCAAACAGCGTGCGTTACTTTCCGCCTATGTAACGGGCTGGCCCATATCCTTTGTACTTAAACATTTTTTGGAATAATATATTTACCGGGTCTTTGACCTTTTACCAAAGAAAAAAATGCGTGCGTTATTTCACTCACTTGGCAAACGACGTTGGGCCTTGGCGGTGTGGTGGCGCCAAAATGGCGCGCCATTTTCCTTAGTGCCGGTGCCAAATTACCATACCCTTTCCTATAAGTAAAGATTTCATAAAGTGTTACTTATGACATTGTTTGTTATCTTATTTTGTTACATCTTAAAATTATTATTCGTTTTGAATTTTGAGATGGATGTTACATCTTACACATCCAAATTGGTTTTGTTTTGATATATCATTTTCTGAGTTGCTATTTTCTTTTAAAGCACAAAATAAAGGACCAACTCAAAAATAAATCATTTTAGTACTCTCTCCGTTTCAAAATTATTGTTAGGAGACAAGAAACACACAATTTAATAAAAGTGGGACCATTTTAATTTTTAACCATTTAAAAAGAATATTCTTACATAAAATTCTTTAGTTTTTACTACAGTATAAAATAAAAGTAAACAATTAATTTGAAACATCCAAAAAAGAAAATGTGGAGTGAGAGATTGCCAATCACTCATTCTCGTCCACAAAATGACAAAAATAGATTTCTTTTGTTTTTGATTTTCTTTTTAGCTCAAGCATAACCCATCACTTGACTCCTATAAAAGCAGCGCCTCCACGCTTTTAAAACACACCCTCTCCTACCAAAAAAAAAAAAAAAACAAAAAACAAACATCAGCGAAAGTCTTATTCAACGCCGGTTAGTGTTTTATCTCTCTCACTCAAATACTTCATGTTACACTTTCTATATATATCTTTATGAATTTTTGCTTGGTTATGATTAAATTTTTCGTTTTGACTTTTGAGTTTATGAAATGATGAAACTTACATTAGACTGTTATTATCGTTTTTTCAAATCCGGGAATTGCTTTTGGCTGTTGTAATTAACTATATTAATTATTTGATCAGTTAATAACAAATTATTGCATTTTGTGATCACATATGTTTAGATCTATCACTTTTGAAATTTTTTTGTTAATGTGTAGGAGTGATCAACGGTTTAAAACCGGACCGGACCGAGACCGAACTAGCCCAAAAACTTAGACGGAGGACCGGACCGAAGTCCGGTCCGGTCTTTTGATCGGTCCGGTCCAAAAAGACAGTGGGGTTTTATGTAAGACCGGTCCGGACCTAACCCAGACTGAAATAAAGAAAAAATCGGACCGAGACCAGACCGCTTCAGTTTGGTCGGTTTTCGGTCGCTCCTCTTGGTCTCGGTCGGTTAATTTATTTATTGGGATTGAAATCTTTATGATTGTTGTATGAGTCGAGTCTACTAAACTCCTTGTCACGAGTCGAGTTGACTCGGTACGACTCAGCCAGGAATCGAGTTGACAACCGAATCACCTCTTAGTTGCAATCTGACTCGAACCGTACTAGTTGACTCCGAGTCACGAGTCGAGTTGACTCGGTATGACTCAGCCAGGAACTCACGTGTTGGACTCTGGATCAAGTGTATTCACGAGTTGACAACCGAGTCGCCTCTTTTTCGGTGAAATCTGACTAGACTTGTACAGTTGTACGAGTCAAGTCCGAGTCACGAGTCAAGTCCACTCCGAGTCAAGTCGACTCGATACGAGTCAGCCAGGAACTCGCATGTCGGACTCCTAGTCAAGTGTATTTACGAGTTGACAACTGTGACACCTCTTTTTAGGTGCAAATATGACTATTCGTACCTGTCAACTCCGAGTCACGAGTCAAGTTGACTCGGTACGTGTCAGCCAGGAACTCGCATGTTGGACTCTGGATCAATTGTATTCACGAGTTGACAACCGACTCTCCTCTTTTTAGGTGCAATCTGACAAGACTTGTGCGAGTCGACTCGGTACGAGTCAGCCGGGAACTCGCATGTCGGACTCCGAGCAAGTGTATTCACGAGTTGACAATCGAGTCTCCTCTTTTTAGGTGCAATCAGATTTGACTCGTACCAGTCGACTCCGAGTCACGAGTTGAGTCGGCTAGGTACGAGTCAGCCAGGTTCTCGCATGTCGGACTCCGAATCATGTGTATTTACGATTTGACAACCGAGTCTCCTCTTTTTAGGCGCAATCTGACTCGACTCTACCCGGTCGACTCCGAGTCACTAGTCGAGTCGACTTGGTACGAGTCAGCCGGGAACTCGCGTGTCAGATTCCGAGTCAAATGTATTTACGAGTTGACAACCAAGTCTCCACTGTTTAGGTGCAATCTGACTGGACTTGTATGAGTGACTCGTGACTCGTATGGGTTTAACAACTATGATTCTAGTCGTACAGTAGTTTAATTCCACATAAACTCACCATATTTTTGTTGGCCTTGTATTAGTCACAAACTTAGAAATCATATGTGGGGATTACTAAAGTCTAAAACTATACTTTTTCCGCAAATAGTTCATGTTGAGAAATTTGTTGACAATCGTGTAATAGGGTAAATCGCATAAAAAGATACTAAATTTTTGTTTAATTTCAATTTGAGGCACCATTTTTTTTTTCTTTTTCCCAATTTAAGGTATCAAAGTGATTTTGCGTTGCAATATTAGACAATCTAGAAGTTACCAGGTTTAAAAACAACTGTCAACAGGTCACCTACTTTTCCGGCAATCTGTTTTTCCAGCTAACTCCCGGCAACAAGATTTTTAGACTATATACGAACAGTGTTTCTAACCTGGTGATCCCAAATAATGTTAACGTCACCAAGTTTAATCACACTTTCAAAAGGCTAAAACTCAAGCTCAATAAGTTGTGTATAATTCGAAAACTTAGATTTTAACAGTTATTCGAGTAAGTTAGGAAGGGCATAGATAAACAATTGAGGCATTAATCAACTTTTTGTGAAGCGAAGAGCTTCTGACCACACACTATGGGTAAAACTTTCCTAGCATTATTGCAACACAAAAAACTTAGATACCTAAACTGAGAAAATAAAATAAAATGATCGAGTACATCAAATCGAAACTGGACATACGTTTAGTATCTTTTTAGAACATAACGAGGGTAAATAGTTAAAGGAGGTTACTGGTTCCACTAGGTGTGTCAACTTCTGACACAGCACAACACGAGAGAATATAAAAAGCTGAGATTACGCCCTGAATAATGTTTCACTTACTGACATAAAACTGGAACTTTAGGGTTACTAACTCAGTTCCTTCTAACAAATTGGTAGATAATCTTCATGTTCAAGGAATCTGACCTTTGAAGGGATTAAATCGAAATTATGTTAAGTTGAATAGTCATGTTGTCATTTTGTTGCATTCTTTCCATTTGGAAGTTCGTGATTGTTGAAAAGTTTACGTTAACAACCCTGTTTTCTATTTCAAGGCCCTGTTTTCAGTTTCAGTTATTTGGGAAGTACATGTATTCTTAGTTTTTGGGTAATCAAGAGCTAATTGTGTATAATTATAATTGTATGCAGCAAAAGAACCCGGTTTTCTGTTTGAATCCCGTCGCGCAGTCGTTGTACCGCCCAACCAACTCCGTTTCTCGCAGGTATAGATACGATTTTCCATGTTTTATGCATCTGATTTTGCTTATTTATAGATATGATTGTACTTTCTAATGTATCCAACTACACAGATCCTTAGCTTAGAAAACACGTTTTTTGGTTCAACAAAAGCACTTGTTGCACTAGCATTTCTCATAATCTCAGTTTCACTTTAGAAACTTCATATTCAGAAATTCCTTTTTCACTAATTGATCCTTTTGTGTGGCCTGTTATCAAACATGCGTTGGCTTGGTGTCAAAAACTTCGCCTCACAACTCAAAACCAAAATAGAGTCTGACCAAAAAATATTGTATGCTTTGGTCAATAACTCACCAAAATCCATCTTGAGATTTGTGGGGATTATGTGATGGGCATACGGTTTCGTAATCGTTGGATTGATTTAAGAAAGAAGAGATACCAACCTCACACACAAATCTCCACAATATCATTATCTACACTTTATAGTTTTGAGACTATAAACATAATATGCTCAGGTGCAAGTGCACCCTCATAACGCTAAAATTTATATAAAGCGAAAACAGTGTATCAAAATGCAATAAAACTACAAATGTCTAAAATAACAGCTCTGTATGTTGAATTTTGTATTTCCTTTCCATAACTTTCTAAAGAAAAATGTAGCACAGAAATGATTGAATATCATTTAAAATATTGAAACTTTCGGGGTCCAATATTGCTGATAAGTTGATGGATTAATCCTTTAAATTTCAATTTGAAGATGATTGACCGCGTTGACTTGGTCATCTACTTAGGATGCCCAAATCAGGTTATGATTATCTCCAGATGTTGACCATATGAATTCCATATGAATCACTTTTATATAACGCCTATATAGTATAAGTGTTGTATTGCTAAACATAGCACTTTTATGCTATGTTTAAGATGTGAAACCATGAATTAAATGTTGTACTCTAACCACATTTAGGTGGTTATCATCTACTACCTTGAGGTTTTGATGAAGTACAATTATTTATACATGTCGTTGCTTGTCAAATCTTAAACACAACCCTGTGAGCTATGTGTAGCTAAACCTTTATAATTGTTATGTTTGTTTTATGGATAGGTCATGGCAGTAGTAGTCCTACTGTACCTTCATTTTATCTGCGAATATATGTCCGGACTCCTTCCAGCTATCACCTGTTTCGATGTCCGCAACCTTCACCCTACAAGTTTATAAGATTTTTTCGTGTTACGCCTTTTATGTTGATAATTTGTTGTAAATTATAGCAGTATGCATTTCCATATTGTATATTTGTATTTAAGAAAACTCAACTGGATCTTAAATTATAGCAGTATGCATTTCCATATTGTATATTTGTATTTAAGAAAACTCAACTGGATCTTGAACATTCATACTTAAAGACCAAGTCATTCAGAATCAATATATCTATTGCATTAGCAAAATGAATCACTATTTTACGTTAAAGTTGATACTGATTGATATCAATGACATCTAAATCCCAAACACGCCATAAATGGACTCGTAGATCTTTGATAAAAGCCGAAACCATCTGGATAATGGATGCAGAAAAATATGGTAAGATTTTGAACAGACTCCAATGCGTCTTGAAAACTTTGTTTTTGACGACTCCGCATTTTACCATTGAGTATATTTTATTCCCCAAGACACCTACAATCCATATCTTCGATGATAACGATTATAATAGCATACGGTTGATATAGAGAAAAACTCGTACTCGTCGTGGATGCGGGAAATGACTTTTCCCTGTCAAGCACCACACCTATCTTGTGGGAAAGGGGATTATTTTCTTATTGCAGCATAATACTCACGTAAACCATTTGCGTGCAGTGTGTGCATGTTGTGTAGGTGGGGGTATTTCCAGTAATAAAGAATTGAGTGAGTAAAGTGCAAAAACCGTCCGCGTTGTATGTCAAGATCGCACACACACAATCTTTGCTTTTTTCAAAGTGCAGGTGTGTCACCGTGAGAAACCACTAGTGCGGTTATCGTGCATGCGTTAAAGTGAAATGACTAAAATACCCTTGCCTATGGTGAAACTGTTATTTCACTTTCGTGCATGGACGATATTCGCACTAAAGGTTACCCACAGAGACGGTGCATGCACATACGACTGACGGTGTTGCAATTTAATCTAATGAATAAGGAAACAGTTTGGGGAAAGAGATATAAAGTGCAATAGAGGTTAAAGAAAAAGCGAGAGTGAGAGACAAATGACCTGGAGCTGATATGGTGAGGGAAGTCTCTCACTACACCCTCCACCCTAATGCTAATTAAAGCTGGGGTCATTTGCATATATATCCCTCTAAAGATGCAAAATTGCATATATATTTTTTGCATGCATAAAAATCATTGTACTATGTGCATCAAAAACTTGTAAGAAGGATATATATGGAATTATTCACCTTTGGAGGGATATATATGCAATTCCCCCTTAAAGGTTGTTCTAAAGATTGAATGAATAGTTAAAAACTTTTATAGTTTGAGACTATAATGGATCAGGGAGAAGACTCATCGGGTAAGAATTGTCGGCTGCTAAAGGGAGTGCAGTCATCCATTGGTCAAGGGAAAAAGGGAAAAAAGGTTAGAACTAATGCATTGCAACAAGAGACAAATAACTTCAAACTAACACTCCAGTATCCATTTAATACATTTTGATAACAAATCAGAAATGTGCTGATGAATCAACCAGTCACTAATGATCTAAGATATGAAAACTATGTATATCTTACATTAAAAAGCATTGACAAAAAACTGACTCAAGTTTCTTCTATTTCTTATTTGGGATAGAGTTCACAGAGCCATGTTATTATTTAATTTTGGGAACGTTTTTGTTTCACTTTTTTTTATTAGTGCAACGAGTTTTTATCATGCAACCATTTAACTGTTGTGTCTTATTTTTAAAAGTATGTTTAATGTATATATTTAGCACATGTGCATAACCTTTTTTTATGTCACTTTAATTTAAAAAAAAAAAGCGCAAACTAAAAACTCACATACACAAACACATTTTGGGCCGGGCTAAAACAAATTCACTTTCAAGCACAACAAACTTCATAGAATTGTACTCTTTAAGTCTTTTTGGATTTAATTGCAAACTGTCTAGACATGCACACAAGAACCGGTTTTCAAAAAAACCGCCCAAAATAACCGAAACCGGTTTTCGCAAAAACCGGTTTTTACAAAACCGGTTTCGGTTTTCTAAAACTGAACCGGTTGTACCGGTTTTCAATTTTCTAGCCGACCGGTTTTTTACCGGTTCTAAAACTGGGTTAAACCGGTTTTTTTAAAAAACCGATTAAAACCGGTTTTCCAAAAACCACTAAAAACCGGTTTAAACTGGTTTTCACCGGTTTTGACCGGTTTTTAAAACCGCCCATTTTTGATAACTCTAAAGAATAACAAAGCTCACATTTTATACAATCTCTTAGTACACCCACTTCTCATCACCCAGCGATGTGGGATTGATGCTATATACATATTAGTAGCTTTTTATTTTATTTTGTTAAGAAAAGTTGAAAATTGTAACAAATATTGTCGTCAGGCTTTTATTTCTTAGTTTAGTTTATTGCAATGTTAAGTATATGTCGTTAACAATTATATGATAATACTTTTTTTTTACTCGACATTGCAAGCGACTAATCTGAGGCGACTATTTTTTAGATCGCATGTAGTCGACGTGAATGAACCACTTGTAGCCACAAAAGATTAATTTTTCTTGTTAGATTTGAACCCTTAATTATGATACTACTTCTGATACATTTAATAAGAAGAATAATGGAAAATTTAGAATTATCCTTTGGGTTGGAAGGTGATGATCCCAACTATATAGCCGCTATATTCGTGACTTATTAGCGGTCCAAGCTTGACTTAGAAACCAGAATGGCCTTTCTCATAGTGGTAGAATTATATCAGAAAAGGACAAAACTAAGCCCGAATCCGTGGAAGTATGTGTATGTTTGAAAGATTATATGGGCCGGAGTAGATAGGTACGAGGAAGGTTCGATTAAAGAAGTTGAAGAAACTATAGCAGAAGAAGATGATGAAATGGATATATCACCTCCACCTACGAATTAGATGAAGGTGAATTTGAACCATTTGATGTTGAAGAGTTAGATGTAGAAGAATTTTGGGATGATTTAATTTCTTGAGTATACACGGGTGATGGCAATCGGCTCGATAACTTGAGTATACTAATATGTTTTTGGTGATGCCATGCGAAGCTTCGAAATGTATTAGTATTTATTTATTTTTAGTTCTATAATTGTATTGTTTAAATAAAAGTTATGATTGTATTTGAAATGTATTAGTATTTTATAGTTTTAGTTGTATGATTGTATTGTTTAAATAAAAGTTATGATTGTATTCGAAATGTATTAAATGTTTTAAATTCCGAAAAAACCGAACCGGTAAAAGACCGATAAAAAACGGATCCGAACATTTAAAACCGAAAAAACCGAACCGGTAAAAAACCGATTCCGAAAATTTGAAACCGAAAAAAACTGATTCCGAACATTTAAAAAAAAAGCCCAAATTAAAAACCAAAAACATTTTTGGCAAAACCGGTTTTTTAAAAACCGGTTTTCCAAAAACCGAAAACCGGTAAAAACCGGTTTTTGTGCACCTCTAAAACTGTCCCTTGTAAAAGTTAATTATATATCTATGAAACTTCATAGAATTGTACACTTTTAGTCCATGTGGATTAAATTGCAAATTGTTCCTTGTGCATAGGGATGGCAATGGGGCGGGGAATGTCGGGGATTATGTTTCCCATCCCCATCCCCGAATCTCAATAGCCGTCCCCATCCCCGGCCCCATACCCGATGGGGATCAAAATTGCAATCCCATCCCCGTCCCCGATAAGGATCGGGGATCCCCATCGAGGAATCGGGTATTTTTCTCATGTATAAAATTCTTTTGTAATCATATAACTTCGTATTGTTTATGCACTAAGCTACCATAACATTCCAAAAAGTATAATAATCATTACAACCAATATAAGAAATTAAAGATAGCGCATAAATAGTTTTGCATGCTTGCATCAAGATTCAAGAACAGTAAGTCTAAAACAATTATTACAAGTCAAATTGTGGAAACTAAAAAACAATAATAATCAGCTACTAACTGAAGCAAACATTTAAAGTTCTCAATAGATGACAACTAAAATTCAATCTTTGAATCTTGATACATCCATGTTACTTCATGATCTTCACCAAAACCTTTTATGAGAACAACTAATTAAGCTCCTGCATGAATATCACATAAATGTTAGCACCTCTTATTCCAGAAATACTTGAAAACATGCATGAAGTAGTATTCTAATATGACGAAGTGAACTTATATTAAAAAATGCTCCCAAACCGGACTTCTTAGTCTCTTATTTTTTTTAGCCGGAGGTTCAGGTGTTTCTTCAACATTATCGTGTAGGTGATTATCTTCCGGCAAGTTTGAAGGGCTGTTTTGTGTTGATGGTACATGAATCGTATTCCCTTCAAAAGCCATTCCTATAATAAACAAAAATCACCTTATTGTAAGTTTGCACCTTTACATACCGAAGATCATATTTTCTCCACAACATTCAAATCATTTAGATGTTTCGTCATATTCATATATTTTACTACAAAGTTTGAATGTATATTTTATTATCTAGCAAGAATCAAAAGTTCAGAACTATAATAAACAAACACATATACAAAGACACAAATCAAGAACCATGAGGATGACACAAAAAAAATAACAAGAAAAAAAACATAACGATGCATCAAACATACATCATTTGAACAATAATTATCTCAATTGTAACTTATACTCTAGAATAAATAAACAAGTACTTATAAAGTTATATGGTTCATGCAGTAACAATAAATAATGAATAGAAGCAACATATATCATTATGATTGATGATGATGATGACTTGATAACATATTAATTATGATTTGTTTACCTTGATAGTGGTTTTTGTTGCAGTTGCAAATCGTAGGTAGGAACTAGGAATGGTAGCAGTTGCAAGTTGTGGTTAAAGGGGCCAGGGTTTTATTTCTAATTTATATATCACAAAAATAAGTGAGGGAAGATGAAAAGTTAGGAGGAAATACGTAAGGCTTATAATATATTTTTAGATTTAAACTTAAAACTTTTCGGGTATGGGTTCGGGTACCCAAAGGGTATTACCATCCCCGCCCCCATCCCTGTTTTCAATATCGGGGATTCCCCGTCCCCATCCCCATCCCCGGTCAACTCGGGGATTTCCCGGTCAAAACGGGTTCGGTTATCGGGTCCCCATCGGGTACGGGTTTTATTGCCATCCCTACTTGTGCACAGCAAATAACCGAACCAACAAACAGACCAACTGCTTTGGACCAGGCTAATTTCAAGCCCACATGAAACGACGACGTTTCATGTGGGAAATACATATATATAGTAATAGAACTAGAAGCTCCAAATAGAGCGAACCGTAAATTAAAAATGGAATAAAACTAAACCAAGATGCTCATTGTTAGTATAAAAAGTGTGACGGGTGCTGATAAGGATCAGGATTACTTATTGGGTCGGGCCGATAAGCTACTCGTGGATTGGATCTGTACTAAACCAAGTAATAAAATGATTTCCTGCACAAGTGCGAGTAACTCGTTAGCCTTACCGTGAGGACGAACCTCACGATTAAGCTCCAGCGTGAAAGTAAGAAATGATATTTGATAGAGAATATTCTCGTATGTGTGTGTTGTTATGTGTGAGAAAGTCATACCTCATAAGTGTGTTGGAGAATCCTCTTTTATAGGTGAGTCTAACACTAGGTTTCAAGTATTTCGCTTATATTTGTTACTGGCCAGAGTGGGACCCTTGTCGGGCAAGGATCCGCAATAATCGTGGTTGCGGACACATACCATCTTCCGCGACCATTGGCTGGTCCGCTGGAGTACTTGCGAAAGTACCCTTTAGATAATCTGCATGCTTCCGGGCCGTGGCCAATTTTTCATTGAGCTTAGTGGCGGCCCGGTATTTTTACTTGTTTACTTTGTTGGGCCTGGCCCCAAAATGTGTATAGCACAGGCCGGGCCCAATAGGCCTGCTACACGTGCTATACATCATCACCCACCGAACATAAACAAAAGAAAACATAATTTGTTGTACATCAGCCTAGATAGGACTCTTGAGTTAGAATACCAACCACTCCATGCCCAAATGACGCATAAATATACGGTAAGAGTGCCAATTTCTGACCCAACACGAAACACGATCCGAGACTGACGAAAATAAACAGGTCAGGGCTGAGGCTAAATAATTTTGGGTTGTAAATGAGTCGACACAACTAACCCGTTTAATAAACATGTTAGGTTTGGGTTGAAATTCTCAACCTGATTCCAACCCACCAACCCGTTTATATTTAAAATATAGTTGAAAAGTTATAAATTAAAAATTATGTATTTCGTACATACTACTTTGTGTATATATCTTATGATATACCATCGACTTTTGAAGTTTTATGCTTTTGCTTAAATATATCGTGTTAGGGTCGAACATCCATATTCTAAATTCTACTGTGTACCTTTAAATTTCAATTCAACTCTTAAGTGAGTTAACATGACTAACCTGTTTAATAAACGAGTTCAGTTTAGGGTTAAACTTCTCGACACAATTAACTAAAGTTGGGTTAAGATTGAGATATATGAACCCTTAAACCCATCATCCCGAATTCGACACAAATTGCCACCCAATATACGGTATACCTCATGTAGAATTTTATTTAAACCACACAATGTTGTGGAAGAAGATAAACAAGTTATACGGTTGGGTTATGGGTAGCTAGGTTTACTTAATTGCGACGATGATCAATAAGGGGAAAAAACATTCAGTTATTAAGAATTTGTAGTTAGTCAAAGGACAAAAAGTTAAAATAAGCGTCATTTGTGCCATAACAGTACATGCTATGCATAAGAGGGCACGGTCTGGGCGACTGGAAAGTCTCACGCCATCTCATAACGCCATCGAAAAACTCGAGCTCGACACCTCTCTTCTCGGCATAGGGGTTCACGCCGTCATTACTAACCCACACATTTTTTTTTTTTTCCTTTTTTTGTGTTGTATTGTGTTTTATTGGTTTATGTGTGGGCTAAGAGATGTCCTATAATGCGAGTTATGGAGGGAATATGTTTTTGGTTCAAGTTATAGGTAAAAATTGCTGATGTGACAACACTTTTTGCTATAACGCGAGATGAATATTCTAGGTTATCAGATGCTCTAAGTGCAAATAAAATAATGCTGAGATGTAAGTTATGGATGATTCACTCTCGATGTGAGTCATAATATAAAAGTACCAAAAAATTTAAGAAAAAAGGTAACAACATTTTTGACGTGTTATTGAGCTGGAAAATACAATATATAATAAGTCAGTTCAATTTTATGCTTTGGTCACAAGTCACAAAAGTTATCTATGATTGACGTGATGTTCATTTAACAAATGTTATATTAATGTGATGGCCGGTGGGTTGTTGAACTTTTGATATAAATAAAGATAAAGTGAGCGTTTGTTTTATGCCAAAAAGACTGATAAGATCATGAGACAAAGTGGCTCTTTCTATTATTGGAAACGAAGTAGCTAGCATTAGCGTGGGAAAGTCACATCACGCTTTTCCCCCATCTCACTTTAACTTATAAAATTAAACAATCAGATTTTAATAAGCGTATAGTTAAACTATTGAATCTGTCATGATAAAAAAGTCTTTGATTTCAATTTTCTAAATTACCATTAGTAACTTTAATGAATATGCTAAACACAGTTTCTAGTCTCTTTTTACCTAACAAAATTTTATCAGTCAAGTTATTTCTCAGATGAGTTGGAGATGATATGCACATCATTTCATGTTAATAATGCATAAAGTACAACTTTACACAGCATATTTAGTAGTGTGCACACTTTTTAGCTATATACGAGAACGAGAATATTTATGGGAGATGATACTCGCATCACATCTTTTGATGCATGCATCACAATTTGTGCATTACAGTATTGTACAATACAAACTGTAATACACAAATTATGATGCATGCATCAAAAGATGTGGTGTAAGTATCAATTCCCGATATTTATCTTTCACATAATAATAAGGGATTTGGATCTTAAGAATTGCTAAGGGTCCTACTATTAATACGGGGGCTATTCCATAGCCTGTCCCTTTTTCAGGGGAATATTCCCTTTTGTCCCCCCCACTTTTTAAAGTCACGGTTTTTGCAGGTTTTTGTTCAGTATTTGACAGTTTTAAGCGTTTGACTTATTAAACTTTATATTTACAGTTCCGCATTTTCAGGTTTATAGCTTTTTGATTAAAAAAAAAAAAAAGTAGTCACCTTATAAATAAAAACATAGCTACCGTATGAATAACTGACCCCACTGCTAATATATTATATTAAAATTTTAAAAGTCATAAATGGTTCATGAATCTAAAAGTAGTGGAAGTACAGTATTGATGTCGTAAAGTATGAGCACATATGTATGACGTTAACATTTACAGTACTTTTAAATATAACTACTACTATTAGAAATGTCTCATTTAATTGCAAATCATACCAGTAATTTAATCTAACTAAAAAACTACTACTCCCTCCGTCTCATATTAATTGTCTAGTTTGACTTTTCAAAGTCTTTCTTTTTTAACTTTGACCTTAAATATTTTTGTTTGTATTATATAATATTTGATGCAAAATATATGAATAGATTGAGTTTTAAATATATTTTGATTGATATAATTTTCATCAAGTATTATAATAACACAAACAAAAATATTTAAGGTCAAAGTTGATAAAGAAAGACTTAAAAAGTTCAAACAGTACAGTTAACGTGGGACGGAGGTAATATTACAAAGAATGGTGTTGTCGCTGGTTTCCTGGTATTTCTTCCCCAACTCATTTCCTAAACAAAAGAAGATTATTATATCTTAGGTTTCTCTGAATTACGCTTTGTGTAAGTGAACCATCTATCAAACTATGTCTATATATGCTTTGCTTTACGATCATCTGCAACTACATATATTTACTGACATAACACACAATGATTCATAAGTTGTTTTTGGGTTTATATATCGTTTTGTGTTATATATAGTATATCAAGTTAATATTAATTTGATATATATCGATGTTTATTTTTTGAAAATTATTAGGTTGCTTAGGCGATAATATTTTTTTTCCATTATGGAGTTGTTATTAGGCAATTATTAGTACTTTAGTAGTTTGATATACTTTTGATTAGAGTTATTGATCCATGTTTATGGAATTATCTTTTTTTGTTTTTGAGTAATCTTTTTATTTTGTTACTTATTTAATGGTTTGCTTTGATGATTTGTCAATTAGATTGATTGATGATCTGTTTACGCATATTAGATACCGGATATCTTTATGCGGAATTGTTGATGTGGCATATAATGAACTAGAAAAAGTATACCTGAATCTTTTGTTGGTGTTTGTACTTTTAGAGGTGTTTTACTTATAATGGAACGTATTGATTGCGATTTAAAAAGCAGGAACCTAAGTAAGCCCAATAACGAGGGTAGCAAAAATGCTTGTTTTGGGTTCTGTTAAGTTGATTGTTTTACTAATTTTAGTACTTACTAAATACGAATCAAAATCCTAGTTAGACAGTTTGTACGGATCCACATCAACTTACTAAAATTTTGGAAAGTTTAGAAGTTGATAAATCAACTTACTAAGGGTTGTTGTTAGCATTTCTCGAAGATAAAAAATGACTTTAAACAAGATTTAGATATTATTAAAGGTACACAGAAAGTCCATAAGTTAAAAGATGTAAAGTTCATGAAACAGGATTAACCTTATTTACTGTATAACCTTAAATCTTTGCTCATTGTTTTTTGGTTGTCATTAACATACATTCTTGAGCGTCATCCTGAATTTAACTTGCTTTCATACTTTTGTGGTTAAGCTAGTCATCAAGAAATCTTTAGTCCCCTGTTCAAAACAAAGTTCATTACTGTAGATGTAAACTTTGAATTTGACAAGTACTTTAGTAATTAATGAGCCCTGAACTTTGGGTTTGGTATCGGATTTCTAATTAATAAGGAAAAAAAAAAAGAAGAAAACATTAACAGTTTTAAGACTCGTTCGTATTGCACCCATGTGTTCGAAAAGGGTGTCGAAAGTGGCGGTACATATTAGGCGGTCCTATTTTGGTTCATTATTACTTTTAAACTGAGATAATATTAAACCTCTTGTCACGCAATACTTATTTATTCAGTTATGTCAAACAGGTTCTTACGGTCTACTAGAAGCTGAAAAATCTGCTAAGATTCCATGGAATTATTCAAATCAAATGGATCTGAAGATGTTTTTTGTTCTGATATTGGTTGGACAAAAGATATGCTGAGTAAGAAGATGTCCATAGAAGCGCCAGCACTAGCATTTTCCGGCGAGTCGAGATACCTGACGCAACTTTGTGTCTTTGGAAACCAAAAGGAACTTTCTGAATCTGATTCCACAATCACCGGTGCTGGTATGTCTATTTTCCTTATTTTGTTTATGACTTGGTATCTTATTTGCAAACTAAAATCTCTCATTTGTTTTCCTGTTAAATAAGCCTTCAGTTCTATGTGTAAAAAGGTTAATGGTAGCACCACTATAAGTTTTTTGCTCATATTCATAATGAGTTTTCCGTTCTTGTAAACTTTAGGTCTTGAGCTGAGGGCTGACGCTATCAACCAAAACAATCAGATAATACAGGACAAGATAGAGGCTGCACTAAAGCTTTTAAATTTACGCAAGCCATATGTTCTTGCTCAGTTTTGGTTCCAGCATGTCATTGGAAATGACCAGATCTTGACAACTAAAGATCAACCATATGGTGTTGGTGGAAGGGATGAAAGACTTCTTTTGTATAGGAGGGATTCTGAGCGCTACCTTTATGTTGTGGATCATCAGGACGAAGAAGACATTGGTCCTCCTGTTCGAGTTTTTAGGCGAGGTTTACCAGAATGGACTTTGGATCTAACTAATTACTTGCCAAAACATTTTCCACAACAAGAGTGTGCTATTAGTTGCGCCCTCCATGGATATTTGGCTTTACCAGTTTTTGATATAACTACAAGGTCTTGTGTTGGTGTGATTGAACTCTTGACGTCTTCAAAGTATGTGAGTTATGCTCATGAGGTTCAGCAATTTCACAGTGCCTTGAAGGTTTCCATATTTTCCCTTACACTTGAAGATACTATTTGTATATCCTTGCTTTTCTGCTCACTTTAAAATTGTTCATCTTGCAGACACAGAATCTGAGTTGCCCACAAGCATTTGATGGCCCCGCATATGTGAGTTGGGACTCCCTGATATATAATTAAAAAAAACTCTATTAAGTTTTCCTTTGCTTATGAATTCTTATGTGGTAAGTTTCTTTTATATACAGGTTCCTAGGCAAAATGAGCTGGATAAAATCATGGGTATTCTGAAGACTCTGTGTGACATCTACAATTTACCTCTTGCTCAGACATGGGTTGTTTCCCCGTCAACAAGCTTTGTTTCACATGATAAAATTATAAAGAAGTGTTGTTGCAGTTTTGACACTAAATGCATAGGTAAAGTCTGCATGTCCACAACCGCTTTACCATTTTATCTTGCCCAAGTGGCAATTCAGGAAAGCATGTGCAGAACGACACTTGGAACAGTCATCCCATGGGGCTGTTGGGAGGGCATTATTATGTCGCAGTTTATGTTTTTGTAGAGATGCAACCATACTCAATGCAGAAGAGTACTCTTTGGTCTACCTTGCACGCATGTTTAAGTTAGCTAGCTGCTTTGCAATCTATTTGCATAGTGTTGAAAACGGTGATGACTATGTCTTAGAGTTTTTTCTTCCTCCGGGTATGGAAGATGGTAGATGTGTTCAAGATGTGGTGGAAACTTTGAGACAGAATATTGAGAGTGATCCTGGATTTAAACTCGGTTCTACAGAGTCTTCAGGTAAACATTGAATCTGATACTATGCAAACATTCTCTAATCAGATGGCTAACAATTTCATGCACGCTTTTCAGATTCAGAGTCAGTTGTGACAGACGTTTCAGACACAGCATCTTCCTCTTCCACCAATGAGATCAGTTTGGAGAAAAGAGGTGTTGGTGCCTGTACTGATGATGGAGAAGAAAGCAGCCCTTCCAAAAAAGTTAAAATAGAGTCTGACCCACTACCATTATTTACAGTGGAGGTAAATTTTAAAGAATTTACTACTAGAAGCTTCATATATCCTATACCATTTAACCTGTCAGAACTGGAAAACGGAGTGGTGAAAATGTTCAACTTAGAGGGTACAAAGTTCACTCTAAAGTACCTGGACGAAGAAGGTGATTGGATATCCCTTCTTTCTAATGATGATCTGGATTTCGCTATTTTAGACCGTGACAGTATCAGCCTAATCTGTGTAACAGATTAATTTTGGACAGTTGATCAGCTGGATCCTTGACGGGTACATAATTTATGGGATTTTCTGTTTATTCCGTCCTATTCCCTGCCCTTACGCATACTATCTTCTTAAACTCTGAATACCTTTTTTACTATAGGTTGACAATCCTCAGAAAATTACTGTTTTAAGTTTTAGCGTATTTGATTAGTGTTATCTGTTGTTGGAACTCTCCGTCTCCCCCTCCGGTCGTGGTGGGTTTGTGACTTGTAAGCCCTCATTATGTCTAATTTTCTTTTTGTTGCTTGCCTTTGGGATTGCGTAGTTTATGTGCTAAATTATTAGCGTATGTACAAGTTAGAAAGTGATTTTGGGATTGCATAGTTTACGTGTGTATTGGCATATATACAAGTTCAAAAGTGCATTTGGGATTGCATAACTTAAGTTCTTGTTGGCTTATTTGCGCCTGTTGCTAAAAAGTGCTTAACAACATGCGGCATGCCACTAAGCCATGTATACAGGTTAATAGTATGTAATCCCAAACACCCCCAAATAGTTTTAACTTCTTACGGAGTAGTAATTTTCTTTCCTCACATTTTGCTTGTGCGCACGCGCACACACTTGTCGGAGATCTTTCTGGAAGTTGTCCTTTTACCTTCGGATAGAGGTGTGACTGTCTACATCTCACCTCCACATACTTCGCTCCGGCGAGATTTGGTATTGTTGTATTACCACACCTACCCCTTCAAGGGCATTAATAAATGTTTTTAGATACCCTCATTTTTCTAAAGCAAGAGTAAGAGAGGGAGGCAGAGTGGAGTGAGTTAACTTTGACTTTAACCCTTACCCTAAAGCTGTAACACAAAATTAAATACTACCACAAGAGTTACACGAGCGATGTACACGCATGAGAATGACGACACAGATCAATTACGTATAAATTCTATCTCACTAAGCCCATTTGAGATTTATGCATTAAGTATGCAAGTGTTGACCTAGCCAGAACATCATGCTTTGAACCACAAAAGACAACCCACTCACCACAAATATGTCGCATTTAACAGATCGCATGATATACATATAAAGAACAGCCAAGACAAGGCAATAGTAAGAATTGAAATTTCGCAAGATTACCTGATAATGGAGCCCTGCTGGAGAAATAATAGGGAAGAAAAATGGTGTTATACGGCTGAAGAAATTTATGTGTATTTTGGTGATAATATATTTTTTTAAAAGCATAAAGATCCTCTCATGTTAAAATGAACATAAATGTATTCTAATCATCTTTATCTTTACTACATAAAATAGAAAAATGATCAAAGGTGAAATTGAAAATTGAAAGTTGAAAGTTGAAAGTCAAAAGTGAGATAAATATATAATGTAATTAATACTCTTATTAAAACACCCAATTACTTAAAAGTACATTAATTTATTCATATTGTACAACCAACTAAAAGCATATCCACCAAATTAAATACAAACAATTAAAACACCCATACTAAAAAGTAAAATAAAATTTTCACAATATACAATTTAAACAAGCTTCAACAAAATTCAGAATATAAAATAATTACACACACTAATTACTCTTATTTTTAAAACACCCTAAAATGAAAACTACGTGTTATTATACACATTATACAAATTAATAAAACACACAAAGTTTCATACAAGCTAACAAGTTGATGGTACAGATAGTTTTGAAAACTGGACTGGACCGTACCAACGGGTTCAACCGAGAACCGGTTTCGCCACTGGTTCGAATAAAAAATAAAAGACATCCGAAAATGAATAGAGAGGACCCGTTGAAACCGATACAAACTGGTAAATCAGGCCTCATCGAGATTTATTTCTCCAGTTAATCGTCACAGGGTACCCCGTGTATACTATATATAAAGGAAAACACAAAAAGTGAAATGTTGAAATTAAAAATAGAAATGTTGAAAACATATATTTCAAAAGAAAACTATTAATACACATCGAAAACCGGGTTGACACGGGACGCTTCAAACCCAACGGGTTGACCCGGTTTAATTTCACCCGTGTTCAACCCAGCCCGTCGGGTTGACCCGGTTTAAATCGATCCGTTTTTCGACCAAAACAGTTGAACCACCCGGTCGACCCGGGTTTCAAAACATTATGTTTAATACCCAAATCTTTAAACTTTTATTATTTTTCGTTTATAACCATAAACATTTTTTATCACTAAACGATCTGTCGCTATAAAATCCCGTTGCTATGCACAAGTACTCGTCTTTAACTATATGTATATATTATTATCATTAAAAATTCAAACTAATATTAAATGAAAACTGATTTGGCATATTCAATGTTGGAAAGTCAATACAATTTTTTTTTCTACATAAAAAGCATGTATCCATGTTTTTTAAACGTAAAAAGTGAGTAATTTTAAATTTCTAAAATTCTTTTAAAACTAAAATTTCTACATAAAAATTCAAATAATTTGACCTTAATGAAATAGCTACCATAACAATTCACAACTAAAATTTCAAAGAAATGTATGACAAATTTTAATAACTTTTACTAATGTAATTTTCCAATAAAAAATATATATTTTTTAATTTATTTAATCTTAACACTAATAATTTCTAAAATTTTATCAATATATTTTATTTTATAAGGCATCATATTACGACTTACTTTTTATTGTTATGTTACTTTATACTGTGTGTATCATATGCGATCTCAGTTATTAAATATTGAAATGTGTGCAGAGATATTGTTTTGACATTTATATATAGTTGAAATTGCAGAGATATTGTTGTGAATAACTTGAATGTTTACAATCACAAAACATTGTATCGATTTTTAAAAATATTGTTTTGACATTTATATATAGTTGAAATTGCAGAGATATTGTTGTGAATAACTTGAATGTTTACAATCACAAAACATTGTATCGATTTATTATATAGTCACGGGGTTCATTTTTTTTTTGTTCTTGTTCTTGCGCATTCAATACGTTAAATACAAATCTATTTTCAAATATTGCTATAATGATGGTGATTGATTGGTGCTTTAATCGTTGATTGTTCCGGCGCATTAATTTCAAAGATATACAAAGTTTCTGAAATAATTTGGTCAAAAAATATTATACAACCGGTGTATATATTTTTGTTAAGTTTCTTAGGTTTGAAGTTTTTTTGATTGAGTCAAATACCATGCCTTGATGGATGATAACTACAAAGTGAAGTCAATCAAAGAGTTCGGTCAAAGAGGATTCAACACCTCATATGCCGTGTACTAAGAAATTTTACACGAAGAGTAAGGTGCATTGTTAGTTATCTCATAATTGATGTAATGTTTTATTTTCAGTTTCAATAAATATTTTTATATGTTCTATGATACTTGTTAAGGATTTTTGCTTCATTTGAATTATCGCATGTTACGAAACACTTACCACAATTTCGCATATTGTTAATTATCTGCAGCTAGGAACCGCTGCCGCTAGGCGCGGGTACTCGTCTAGTTTTTTTAAATAGCTCAAGATTTCTTCTCTCCAAATTGAAAAAAGTTAGGAGAGAGAATATTAGAAGGAAATTCTTTTTTTTTCTTTTCTTTTTTCTAACAAAAAACTCGCGAATGAGATTTATTTATTTATTTTTTTTTTTTCAAAATTTTATTTTCTCTTTTCTCTTTTTTTTAAAAAAAATAAGTCAGGGGAATCGAGTGTAGGATTGGGTGTTCACGGTAATCAAAAACCGAAATTGAAAAAACTGAACCGAATTGGTCAAAATTGAACCGAACCAAACTAAATATTCGGTTATCGATTTAGATATGTTTTGGAAATGAAAACTGAAAAGTGAACCGAAAACCAAATTCATATAAATATATATTTTTTCTATGTATTTATAAGAAAAAAATCACTAAAACTCGTTCTTTGTATAAATATAACATTATTTAAGCTTGAAAAAAAATTTTGTGGTAAAACTATATATAAATAGATAAAAGTATAATTAAAAATATGTATTTCGGGTTATTCGGTTCGGTTATAGGAGTTCGGTTTCGGTTCAGTTGAATCAAATTTGAATTCGGTTCGGTTCGGTTTTTGATTAACCCAAAATTTTTTTTAACCGAACCAAATAACCCGATAACCGAACCGACGAAAAATCTAACTATCTAAGAGTTTGTTTCTGGCTATTGGGTTTGAAAAATATAACTTTCTATTTTTGGCCCACAAAAGAAAGGGAGGAGATAGCCCATATTCGATCATTATCTAGTTACCCAAAACCATATGATTCAACTCCAGTTCTCAATCTCTTAATTTGCATAGTTCCTAACATTCCATATTCATATTTTTCTCCTTGTTCTTCTACTATATATGTTGAATGGAAATGTCACCTATGTTTATTCAAGTGATGACCTTATGTCCTGCTTTACTCTTTTTTGTTTTTGTTCATGATTTATTGGGTACAAACTAGTGATGAAGAAGGTAAAGTAGCCGCAGTTATAAAATTCTAGTACTAAAAAATAATCAAACCAAACCACAAACATAGAATTGATACTATACATAATTTCGTACCCATCGTGGTTGAAAATTCGTAACCATTAAAACAAAAATGCCTAGGAGTAATGCATATAAAGTTTTCTCAATCAAGTAGTTGAGGTTTTTAAGTATGAAATAATTGAATAGTTGATTATTCGAGGAGGTCGTTGATTAAAGTTCTGAAGTGGATGTTTTGGCGTTTAGACTTAATTATACATCAACTGGGGGTACTGGACCCTTTGTCATTTGTCACCATATAAGCAAATATTCAATTTTATTTATCGCAAGAGTATGATCATTGCCTTAAAATAATAGGAGAATTGCATATATACCCACTAAAACTCAAAAACTTGCATATTTCCTCAAAATACAAATTTTCAATGCATGATGTACAATGCAAGTTAAACATGTTTTAGGTATATATACAAATATGCAAGTTTTGATGGGTATATATGCAATTGCCCCTAAAATAATAACGCAATCTGACATGGTTCATACCAAAACTAGTTAATGGTTGATGTTTTCCAATAATTAATCTACTCCGGTATGGTTATTATTTCTTATAAGTATACGCCAATAAAAATGAGGTATAATTTCTTTTTTGATATAAATCATGCCTGCCATCAATTGTGGCGTGATATGCCGACATGCCATCCTTTCCACCGAAAGGTTCACTCTTGATAAGTTGGTGCATATTCATACTATAATGAAAACTGGTTCAATTCAAACAACTCATTACCTGATATTTTGATAAAACCTTTGTTATCATATTTTGAGCAGAGACTGAGTGAAAAAAATTAGTAAAATAAAAAGAATGAGAAATAAATATAATCATACTTAAAAATGTATCGACTAGAATTAGACACATTTATATTCATTTAGATGCATATGAATTAGTTTTTAAAGTAATTTTGAAGTGAAAACGATGCAAAATAGTACTACTAGCAACAAGAGGACGAAAAATATATAGGATTCGTCTAACTTGATGAAATGCATATAATATAATATATGTATATTTATCTAATTTTAGTTAGAAAATATATTGTGATGCATTTAAAAGATTAATAATGTATATAAATTAAGTTGATATATCTCTAATGTGTGTGATTATAGTTATTTATTATATTTCTCATTTTTAAGATTTTTTTCTCATTTAAATATAAGGTTATCATACTTTTGCGACTAAAATACACGGTTGGTCCCTAAACATGTCAATCCGCTTCTCGTTGGGACAAACCTTGGCATTATCATCGCCGGAGGTCCAAAACATGGGCTTTATATGCCAAACTCGTCCCTTGACCAATAATGCCGTTGTCAACGTTATGTTGGTGAGGGCAAAACCGTCTTTCACTGTAGCGTACTAAATAGAAACCGTTGTACAGTGTTTGTAGCTAGTATATGTCTGTGTAACACGGTTTGGTCGACATTTATCATCCATCCCTAAACTATCATACAAAAACAGTCTTCTACAAAACGATAATCGTTTCAAGATGGTACGTTGCTGGTGTGGTAAGCAAGCTATTATTCGCACTTCGTGGACCTCTGCCAACCCAAGGCGTCGATTCTTTGGTTGTCCTGTTGAAGTAAGTGCGTCTTAATATTTATTGTGTTAGTCTGTTTTCGCAAGCAGCAAAGTACATTGTAACAATGGTGGTTGTTTAATGACTTGTCATAATCCTGAATAGGGGTCTTCTTGTCGGTCGATAAGATGGTATGATCCTGAAATCTATGCTCGTTCAAGAATGATCATACCAGGCCTTTTGAGGGGGAGAAATGAGCTTGAGGCAACATTAGTAGCTGCTGAAGGTGATGTGTAGAAGTGGAAGATTTACCTGGTGCTAAGTTGGATGTTGTTCTTGATTGTTTATGCATTGGGATAACTTTTTTAGCTTTTATGTAATGAGACGAGATAGTTAATGTTCAGTATCTTGAATTGTAGTAACGTTGTTATGAAGTATTCAGTTTGGTTTGTTTTTTTTATTTTCAATGCCTTATGGGTATGCAGATGGTTAGCAATTTGTTTAGGGTTGACTTTTAAATGTCAACATTCTTATGAGGTTCTGTTTAGCTTTGGTTACTTTTGATGCAAATTATTCACACATCAAGCTTAGTCAATCTAAAAAACTACACAATAATGACATGGTTCCATAGTTAATGCAAATGGATATAATTCCAAATGCATAAAATTGCATACTTTTCAAACCATGAGAACTACAGTTAGACACACACACACACATATGTTTTTAGAGTACATAACTTGTACATAGGAAATAAACTAGATGAAACATTGTCTAGATAATTAGCATAACAGAATTGACCTATGGTGAGGCCATCATTCTTTCCAGTGCAACATGCTGCCTAGTCATTATTCGTGTAGCAGGCTGGGTTGAAGCAGAAACTGCTTGAATACATCACTTGACTGCAGCTGAGAATCAGACTGGGATTGATCATGTTGCTTGGATTGACACTGGGCTTGATCATGCATGCTGGGATCGGCAATTGCTTCATCTTGATGTTGCTGGGAATGTGATAGGGATGCATCATGTATGATGGGATCTTCAGTTGCTGGATCTTGATTTTCAGATTGAACACCACTTCCTTGAATTGCACTAACTTGACTTTCAACAACACCTGTACCTGCAGCTTCTTTATCTACTGCTACTTTGATACCTTTAGGACGTGTCTTTTTTGCTGCAGCTTTAGTAGGCACCTGTTTGACATTTCCCTTTTTGGCAGTTCGATTACTTTCAGCTCCACCATACCCTAGGCATGTTTTCCGGTTGTGTCCAGCAATGCCACAAATACTACACTTAACACTCTTCCAAGCCCTTGACAGCTTACCATCCTTCATAATCTCTTCACTTTCAGGAGCTATCCTAACTCTTTTTCTACCTCTTGCGTTAGGCGGGGTTGTTTCGGATTTCGGTGGAACAATTGTTGTTGGCACAGTTGATTTTTCCCAATGTTCGCTGCTAGTTATAGGCTGGACATGGTGTTTGTAGGTTGCCTCCCAAGTGAGAAGATAGTAACAAGGATGAGCCCATGTTTCTACAGCTCCTACTTGTTGCCCATTTAAAGCCATATTCCAATTGGTAGCAACAACATGTTTACATGGTAAACCTGTTATCTCCCATCTTCTGCAAGTACAAGACTTGTGTACAACATTAACTACACATTGGTCACCTCATGGTCCACTAACCTGAAACCTAGTTCCCCCATTCCATAAAACATTATACTTAATAGCCTCTTTCTTAATACCCTCTAGCATGTGTTGTGCAGTTGGTGTTACTGGCCCATCACTCTTCTCAATCACCATAAAAACATGCATTATCCTCTTCATACAATATTCCCTTATGTATTCTAAGGCTGTAATAATTGGTTTGCTTAAACCCTCAATTATTTTGTCATGAAACACTTGACACATGTTATTAAGTATCACATCAGAAGTAGCTCTCCCTAAAGATAAACAGTAATAAACATGTATTAATTATAACTGTTTATACTGCATTAACAAATACAAATTAACTGAAACATATAGATCACTTACATGAAAAATATGACCTTGACCAATGGATCAGTGGTATCTTACTTAACCAATCATGGGCTGCTTGATTAAGTTTCTTGAAATCAGCCATAGCTTTCTGAAACTGTACAACAGTTGAGGCTGTTGCACATTTCCACAGATGGTCTTTGTAGGCCCTACCTTTCCATTGCAGTTTCATTTTCTCATGAATGCTTCTAATACAGAATCTGTGTTCTGCATTTGGAAAAACTTCTGCTAAAGCTCTACTTATATCCTGCACAAAATCAAATATGTTTACTGTCTGTTTCAAAATAGAGAGACTTAAATTCATGAACAGATTAAGGGAGTACCTTTTCCATGTCAGTAATAAAAGTGATGCTTGAGATTGGCTCAAGTGTTATATCATCGGATAAACAATGAAGAAACGAAGTCCATGATCCTATGTTTTCTGATTCAACAAAAGCATAAGCTAAAGGGTAGATACCATTGTTGCTATCAATTCCCACAGCTATCATCAGTTGACCATTCAAAGGACCACGAATTGGAAAAGCACCCAGCCCCAACAACGATCTCCTACACACTTTAAATCCTTCCTTCAGTGCACCTAAACAAACATACACTCTATTGAATTCTCTGGTTGGAAGAGCCTCATCTGGAGGTCGTTCCATATTCATCACCACTGTTGTATTAGGGTTTGTCTTCTGCAACTCTTGAACATAATCTCTCAACATGGTAAATTGTAGCTTGAATTGACCCCTGATGGCTGTTATTGCTAGGTTTTTGGCCCTTAAAACCTTCTGCAGGGACACTTGAAGCTCGTATTGGTTGGTAAGTTGATTATGCACGGACTTGACAGGAAGCTGTGGATTGGTTTCAATTTGTGCTGTAATTTTCTGTGAGATATAGCGAAGGTCAAAAGCTCTGACTTCCCTTGATTGCAAACAAGTGTGTTGCTCATTATATATTCTGACTGACCAGATACCTGTATCACCATTTCTGCCGACAAACAATAGCCATGGGCAAAGTATTTCTGAAGGGTCCTTTTTGCCAGAAAGCAATGCATTTATACCCCTTCTGTTTAATGGACTATTAGATGGGCCTATATCCAGTCCAAGACCTTCACTTGGGCCTGAAAGTGGAGCACAACCCCTACACCTAACCCTTATTCTTGTTTTGTCATTCTTCAGAAAAAAAACTCCCTCCTAGTTTCTATTGAATGCTCTCTTACTAGGTTTTTTACTTCCCCTGTTGTAGCAAACTCCTGACCAGAATAGAAGAATGTGGTATAGACTCCATTTGCAAAGTCTGCCTGTTGGAAAGAAACATAGTCACTGCAAAAGACATCATCAACCATCACAGGTAAACCATTTTCCAACTGCATGCCATCACTTATATTACTGGTTGTTCCTGCTTCACCTGACTCATTACTCTGACCTACTTGGACCATAGCAAGCTGTGCATCATTCTCCTGACAAGTGTTCTCTTCATTTGCTTGAATTGAATCATCAACTGCATTGCCTAAGTCACTAGTGTCACACACTTGTAACAGAGTAACATCAACAACAGGATCCTCTTCCATGTTATCCTGAGTCAATTGAAACAGAGTTACATCCACATCAGGCTCCTCAAACCTGTTATTGACATCAACTAGTGCTCTTCCTGCTTTGTCTAAGTGCTTCTCCTTAGTCAATTGAAACAGATTAACCTCAAAATTATCAGGCTCCTCAAACCTGTTATTGACATCAACTAGTTCTCTTCCAACTTTGTTTAAGTGCTTCCCCTGAGTCACTCCGAACAGATTAACCTCAAGATTATCAGGCTCCTTAATAGCATTGTCCTTATCAATAAGTACTAAAGCACGCTCACTGTTATGAACATGTTGGCTAGCAAATGAGCAGTCTAAGGTGGAAAATACTGGCTCAATGTTTGGCAAATTGCTAGATTCACCAATATCATTGACGTCCATAGGCACTTGTGTAAGTTGGATAAAAGGATCTAGGGCAGGTTCATTATCTAGACCATCTAACACCAATCGTCTACAACAAGATTGAATAGCCGCAGTAGCAACTTTTCTCCTATCTTCATCCATCGCCCAAAACACAGTCTTAATTGATTGTGGGGACATTTCAGAAAGTTCTAATCTTGTCTTCCCTATTTCCACATAGACATCTATCAGCTTATGCTCTATGACAACATCTTTCAACAACTCAACATTAGCTGCTTCACGTAAAGAAAACAAACCGTTGTCCAATGTACAACCAGGCTTAAGAAAGTAGAAATAATTGGTTTGTCCAGTCTCATAACCAATTTGGGTCATGAGAGCATCCATTTCATTAACATATACCTCTTTTATTTTCACAAGATCAACAAGACATTTCTTGCCTCCTTGGTATATCCTACCTGGAAAGTATTTGAATGTACCTTCATAATGGAACATCATGCTAAAGGATCCTGGTTCACCCGCTATATAAAAAATGTACAAAAACAATGTTAAGCTAAAGTTACCTAAAAGGGGAATAACTTAAACAGTCGTACTAACATATGATTGTAATAGGCTCTAACCAAAAAAAGACTTACAATATCTCCTGATTGCAGTTTTTTTCCTCAATTTCATGATCATCATAGAAAGGATATTCTCTTACTTGCCACAGAGTAAATCCAAGGTGGTTGTTTGTTATTTTCTTACTTAGATTATTTGATTTGATGATTGACATTGCATTAGGGTTTTCTGGATAGGCTTCCAAAACAAGTTTGGGGATGAACAATGAGTACACAGCTTTGTTAAATTCTACATAATGCCGGGAAATTGGACAAGACATCTGCTATAGTACATCAAGTAAAATGACTTTTCTACCCTCAACAGTAACATGATAACGGGGTTTTCTGGAGTATAACGGAACATTGACAACGGCGTTATTGGTCAAGGGACGAGTTTGGCATATAAAGCCAATGTTTTGGACCTCCGGCGATGATAATGGCCAGGTTTATCCCAATGAGAAACGAATTGACAAGTTTAGGTACCAACCGTGTATTTTAGTTTACTTTTGTGTTTTTCTCATTTCGTAGTTTAAAAAGACAAAGCTGTATTCGGTGGAATTTTTTGTCTTTAAAAATAAAGTTATAGATTTCAATTTCTTGGAACCTACGGTTTTTGTCACCCTTTGGTTCAATATTTCAGAATTAATAATAAGTTTTTTTCGGAAATATCTCACATTTAAAATAGTTCTTTGTAGAATAAGCCTAAAACTATAATTTCCCGTTGTGTAGTCTTCAAAATGGGGCACTGGAGTAATGCTAAATATTCTTATATCAGATGCTTAGTATTATTGGTTATCAACATGGAAACATGAATACTCGATGTTTTTTTCTATATATTATTTTGGCGTTGCGTACAATTGACGATCTAAATTTTTTTATTTTTCTTTTTTGCATATAAAAGAGAACCCGACTTCATATTAACTTTCAAAGCAGTGATCGACCAGCGATGGCCACACATAATTTGATGTTTTTTCTTCGGTGGGTTCATCTAATCGATTGATGTGTCTAACAGTCGATTCACTATGAACATTTTTTCCACTAATTCAACAAATAAGAATTTTGCACAATGCACTTAGTCGTGTACCACTAAAATTTTCTTATCTGACCTTATTGAATGTGGAATTCCAAATCAACTGAAAAGACATGCATATGTATACACAAGGCCAAATATACTAGTACTATTTGATAGTTACATTTTATAGCGAGGGTAGCATGTTTACAGTTGGCCGAAACATGTCAAACTAAAGCTAGTCGTCTAATTAAAAAACGCATTACTCACCATCGGCTGGTCACCCTCTTGATTGGAAATTTGTGGTTTGTGGGTTTATCTAGTTAATGGACATCTTTAAATGAATTTGATGGGCATGCATGTGTTTGGTTTACAACGAATGTAACATGGTAGGGGTCAATGCCTTGTAAACCTTGTGTTCATCACATGTTTGTTCAAGTGACCTTTATAGAATATGCTCAATAAGTGATAAGTTTTGATTGGGGCATAGCTGTTTCCTCAATGAATGAAAGACTTTCCTGAGTATGCAAACTATGCAAATAAAGTGACAGTTTGTAACCTTCTTTCTCTAAGGTGTTACCTATGGTTTTTTGTCATTATACGATTAGAATGAATTCCCACATCGTTTGGGGAAATACAAACCGGTTTTTACACTTGAATTGCGCTTGGTCTGCAAAGAATATATGGAAACTTGGAAAGGGTCAATATCCAGAAGTTGACATTGATATTACAAATATATGACTTGTTCAAAGAAAAAAAAAAGTAAAATACGCCGTTCATCCATAAAATTGTACCTAAAATGCCCGTTTTGTCCCAAATTCAAAATAAGTTTATCATCCATCCCTCACATCTCTATTTTGCACCAACGTTAGTCCCGTTGACCAAGTCAACTAACACTACTCTCGTCAGTCTTGTTAGGCCGAAAATCAAGAGGCATTTAAGTCATATCGCAGTCCCCCAATACTATTCTTTACTGTACATGGTTGTCACATCCAATTTCCCGCCCATTGTTATAGTATCTAATACCACCCACAACCTCTTTCCATCCCCATACTTCTCCCTCTTCCCTATAATTTACTCTGTCAAACCCTAATTTCTTTAATCAACTCAAAAATTAATTTCTTCTAAAAACAACTTTAAAACATGGATTTTGCTTTATAGCATGTTAGAGAAAACTATTGTGTTACTGAGGAGTTTGAGCTACAAAACACTGCAAAAAGGCAATATTGTAAGTTTATATTCTAATATGTAGAAGATATATGTTACTATATTTTTTTTAAGGTTGCACTATGTTAATGTTATTGTTGTTGAATTTTTGTCAGCTAGAAAACCAATACATTTACCATGAGGGTTCATCACAATGAGGTTTTCGGAAAGTCGTCAAATATACGAGGGAGGTAAGGTTACTGTAGATGATTTGGTCGATTTGGATGAGGTGTCTGTTGAAGAGATGGTTACTCTTATGGTGCAATTTGGTTATAACTTAGATGATGATTTGTACAGTTTAAAAGAGTGTGAATCTTCAATTATTGAAAGAACTTGTTATTGAACATAAAGTAATAGAAATATATGTTAAAAATTCTAAAACTCAATTGGAGGTTGTTGAAATGACTCCAAACACAACTAGGACAGTTTTTAATGAGATGGGTGAACATCTTAAGAAGGCTGCTATTGATAGTATTCCATCAAGCTGTAGACAATTGGTGTTTGGTGATAGTGTTAATGAGTCTTTGGTAAAGCCTTGTAGTCAAGTAACACAAACATCTTTAAAGGCCAATAATGTTGTTTAGTTTAGTCAATTTCCAGAAATTGATCCTATTTTTCAACTCTTGAGTCATTTACTAGCCAAAAGGAAAAAAATGTACTAGTAGAAGATCAAAATGAATTAGATTTTGATGATGGCAATGAATTAGAGTTTGATGATGGCAATGAGAGTGAAAATGAGGGATATGACAGTGAAGCTGAAGGTAATGAGAACATTGAAGATAGTAATGTATTGGTTGATGAAGAAAATATATATTTGAGGAATATGATGTTTAGGTTACATTGTTTTGGCTTAATCTTGGAAAATGACTTAGGATCCGTTTGGTAGGGGAGTTTTGGGCCCTTGTTTTGGCTTCAGTCCAAGATAGTGTCGTTTGTGTAGAAAACTAGAAGGGGGGGGGGGTTGAATAGTTTTACTGATTAAAACTTGGTTTTAAACTATTTAGATCGACTTATGTCAATCTATTAAATGTGTACGTTGGATGTTGATAGATGAGTATGCAAGTAACTAATGTAAAAGTAAAGAGTAAAAAGCACAAAACCATAACGCGAGTATTTATAGTGGTTCGGCTACAAGGACACCTTCCTTGTCCTACTCCACTCCCCGAGTCACCTACTCGAGAGTTCGTAATCACTATACAACACAAACTCCTTGTGGCGGAGAAGTCTTCACAACGTCGCCTACTCTTTATCCGGTACAAGGCTAGACACCGGGTTCTTCCACGAGGTAGAACCAAACCTATCACAACGTCGCCTACACTTTATCCGGTACAAGGCTAGATACCGAGTTCCATTACGAAGGAGGAACTACTACCCAACACTACACAACACCTATCCCAAAGGAGATCCACTCCTTATGACAACATCAACGAGGATATCAATATCCTTTGACCCAATACTAATCTATCTTGTACATCGACACACCATATCGAATGTACACCCTAGGCACCTTTCACTAATGCCTTTGACTCGACTTCTAGGCACCCTTCACTAATGCATTTGACACGGATCTTTAGCACCTTTCACTAATACCTTCGTCTTGACCCTTTAGACATCTTTCACCTATGTCTTCGACGCGACACTTCTAATAAGAAAGGAAAGAACTATCAACAAGATACCATCATTAGTCTTGATGATGACGAAGCTTGACAACCTATGGACTTGAGCTTGCTCGACTTCAAGAGGTGGTGATCTCGCCTTTAAGAGGAACCTAGAGAAATGATGTGAGAGTATTGGAGTGGAAGGATGATGAGCTTTGGTGAAATCAAAAAGCACCTTGATTGTGATCCTAAATGAGCTATGAGTGAGTGTGATGCCTACTGAGCTTGAGGAAGACTTAAGTGGTCCTAAGGCATTATTCTTAGCTAGTGTGAAGTGGTCTAGTGGGCTGGTTTGATGTGTGGAGGTCTGCAATTTCATTTCTGTCTGCCCGGATCTCACGGATCCCTAAGAGGAGGGATCCGTCTAGTATAAAGTGAGGGATCCGTCTCCTGCTAAACAGTACCTTCACAGAAGGTATGCAAAATTTGCACAAGGTATCGTATTTCAAAGCCAGTGTTTTCTAAGGAATTTAAACAACTATATAAGTGAGACATCAAACGTTAAGTGTTTTATTTCATGAGAATGATCACAATACAATGATAAAAGATGAAATCTAAGGAAACTAAGTTTCTTGAGCGTTTTCGCTAGATGGATCGTCAAATGGATGATGAGTATTTGCCGATTCAGGGATGAAGAATGACTTGATGTGAGATGTGTTTAGAGGTTCCATCATCTTATTCATAATTACTAACAACGGACTTTGAAATTAAGGATGGAAGTACATGATATGATGATAAAGGCGTGTCAGGAACATTCCATAAGGGATTAGCATGTTCTTGTTGCCTTGAAGGTTTACAATTCGTCTTGCGAAGAAATAGGCGAGATTGTATGGTTGTTGGGTTAGCAAACAATACATTATGTGAGCACAACAAGCGGGAAGAATTTCTCGATTTCCCCTAAGACTCCAAATATTTTCACGTAGAATGACTGAGAGAGGTTTAAGATCATCTCGGATATCACGTGTATAGATTATGTTTGGATCAGAGTAATATGGTCGAGGTTTGCATAACATGCGAGTTAATTCTTGAGGGGAAGGTATGTGTGAATAATATGTACTATTTTCTTCATGATGGTTGAAGAGAGAATCAAGAGACCAATCTTTAGTGAAGGCACATTGTCCATGATTTGGAATTCGGAGAATGTGAGCAAATTGCCCAAGAGTTAAGACAAACTTTTGGTTTTTGATCCAAAACCAAAGTGATAGAGATCGATCCTCGTTACAAACGAGTTAAACTTGACGGAAGAATTCCAACAAAAACCGTGGACAGATTTTCTCGTTAATTCCGAGAAGGCCTTCTAGTCCTATGGTTCGGAAAGAGGTATTGATACCTTCTTCGTATAGTAGAGGTGTGTCAACAATTCGTCCTTCATGGAAGTGGCGAGTTTCGAGATTATTGAGCCTACAAACATGATTGCCAGGTGTGTTGGGCTCAAGGGAGATATTAGGAATGTAGACATAAGTGAGTTGAAAGTCGAATTCATACTCATGAGTCATGACGAGACCTATGGAAGTGAAAAGTTAATATGAAGAGATGCATCAAAGGAGATGACATTTGATAGGTGAAAAATAATCTCCTAATGTTTTTACTAGATTTGTATTAACAATAACAATTAACTTACTTAGTACTAACATTCTAGTGGGATTTTTCCTTTTATGATAGATTTTTATGAAATGGTTTTTATGTTGCAAGAGATTCTGTTTCCCACTTCCACGGTTCTCACGGTTCCCTTCCACGAGGGATCCGGCTAGTTGAACTTTAGGGATCCGTGGATCTACAGTGACAGAAAAATGATCTTGACGTAAAATAGATTTTTGCAACTTTTAGGTTTATAAAAAGGAGGTGTGTTCTAGCCAGTATTTACTAGTTAAGCATGCATCGTAGGTTTCGAAAGTATGTTAAGGTGAAAGATACGAGTGAAAATAAAATGATAAACACAATATGAAAAACAAACGAGATAAACTAAGACATTAGTAATATTTCATTTCAATGCTAAGAGCGATACAAAGGATTGGATATATGATACAAATGTAGATTAACAACACAAAGTACATGTCTCTCTGAGAAAACTTGATCATGGGATACACGAGAGCGATGAGTGTTAAGACGATGATCACGAAGGCGATATAAATCATGATGATGAAATTTTTCCTTGGTTTTGATTTGAGATGAGATGAGATGAGAGGGAAGATGAAGTTTGAATGAGAGGTAATTTTTGAAAGTGGAAGATTTGAAAAGTGAGGTTTTGGTGGAGTTGACGAGTGGAAGGGGTTTTTATGGGGAAGGAGGAATTTTTGAGATTTGTGTTTTGTTTTATTATTAGAGAGATTTTATTTTTGGATTAAGAAAAATAAAAACACATGTTTATAAACCTAGACTATAGACGGAAGAGAAACACGTATGCAAGAAAAGTTTCCTAGCGAAGCCACGTATAATACATGAGCATATGAAAGTATAATCATATAAGTTCCTATGCAAGCATACTTATTTTAAGCTAATGTTTTTTAGAGATAAGTTAGAAAGTCATACTTCTAATGCAATTATGAGTGTCTTTTTCTTTTTGACAAGAAAAATGTCAATAGACAACTCCGGTTCCTTCGTGATCTAGATGGTAATTAAGACACCTTCTTAGGAAAAGTAATCTTGTTACCAAGGAATTCCTATGGCTTGATTAAAATGAGCTTTAAAAATGACAAGAAAGGTTAGTGCATTTTAGTAAGATAAAAAAGAAATGAAAATATAATGTTGTCATCCAATCAACATCCTACAAAAGTGTTTTACGACATGGTGTTTGTTTTTATAAAAGACATTCTTTGTAGTTTTCAATTATACACGGATTGTGTCAAGTTTTAAAAGTACAATATACTTTAAGAACTTGGTAACGAAGCTCTGGTACCAATTGTGGAAAACTAGAAGGGGGGGGGGGATTGAATAGTTTTACCGATTAAAACTTGGTTTTAAACTATTTAGATCGACTTATGTCAATCTATTAAATGTGTACGTTTGATGTTGATAGATGAGTATGCAAGTAACTAATGTAAAAGTAAAGAGTAAGAAGCACAAAACCACAACACGAGTATTTATAGTGGTTCGGCTACAAGGACACCTTCCTTTCCCTACTCCACTCCCCGAGTCACCTACTCGAGAGTTCGTAATCACTACACAACACAAACTCTTTGTGGCGGAGAAGCCTTCACAACGTCGCCTACTCTTTATCCGGTACAAGGCTAGACACCGGGTTCTTCCACAAGGTAGAACCAAACCTATCACAACGTCGCCTACACTTTATCCGGTACAAGGCTAGATACCAAGTTCCATTACAAAGGAGGAACTACTACCCAACACTACACAACACCTATCCCAAAGGAGATCCACTCCTTATGACAACATCAACGAGGATATCAATATCCTTTGACCCAATACTAATCTGTCTTGTACATCGACACACCATATCGAATGTACACCCTAGGCACCTTTCACTAATGCCTTTGACTCGACTTCTAGGCACCCTTCACTAATGCCTTCAACACGGACTTTCAGCACCCTTTACTAATGCCTTTGACACGGATCTTTGGCACCTTTCACTAATACCTTCGTCTTGATCCTTTAGACATCTTTCACCTATGTCTTCGACACGCCACTTCTAATGAGAAAGGAAAGAACTATCAACAAGATACCATCAGTAGTCTTGATGATGAGGAAGCTTGGCATCCCATGGCCTTGAGCTTGCTCGACTTCAAGAGGTGGTGATCTCGCCTTTAAGAGGAACCTAGAGAATCACACAAACACAAAACTACATAGAAAGATCCCTTGGATGTGAGGTTAGAGAGTTTACAACACTAAGAGAAAATGTGTGCGAAAGGGGGTGAGTTATAATGAAGAAATGACTCACTATTTATAGACAAAAACATGCTACTATTCCACGGATCCCTTGCTTGAGGGATCCATCTAGTGTATTACTAGGGATCCGTAGGATGCTCCCCCTAAATGGGTTGTGGGTCATGGATCATGGATCATGGGTTGTGTGTTTTGATCCATGGGTATTCAAATAGATACAATGTATTTAGAAGATGCAATGCATCTAGTCAATGGGTCATGGGTTAGCTCCATGGGTCATGGATAATACTCATTATGACTTATGCATGATGCCATGCAATGGGTCATGGGTTATGGATCATGCTTCATGGGTATGGGTCATGGACTTTGGGTTTTTCCCAACTATATTCAATATATTTAGTCAATGGGTCAAATACTTATATTTCTACCCATTCTATTACCCATTATAATACATACTAAGTATGTATATATCTACCCATTATGTAAACACTAGTTGTTGTACATATGCATTACTATACCATGAAAACACTATTACTTGTTTAGTGTTTTATATGAAAATATAAGTGTGTTTTAAATTATTGGCTCAAACCATTTACGTATTTTATTTGTTTCGTTAAAATGATTTTACGTTTGTTATCGACAAAACATTAGAAGATCGTAAAATATAAATAAACGTTTTTACGGCTTATTTGTATTAACAGTTTGGTTGACGGTTTAGATTTCACAAATCCTTGTGGGCCCACAAAATTGAAAGTAAGGAGATGAGGTGAGTTTTAACACTATTTTATCAAACTTCATTTTCAACCACATGTTTTCTTAAAACTATAGATATAACTTTTTAAATAATAATTTATTTATTTTATAATATATTTTCTCTTTATTACATCAAATATAAATCCAAATCTTAATCCTAAACCCGCCTACCAATCAAACAGAACCTTAGATGTCATAGATGCTAATGAGTTTGGAAGTGATTGTGGTTTTGAAGATGACGTAGGTTATGTTAGGAAGAAGAAACTCAAGGAATACATGAAACTATTGAGGGCTAAGGAGGATGATCTTATTAAGAAATCATTCTTTATGGTCAAAAGTTTGGGTAAGCAAAAAAAATCTAGCAAAACGTAAAAGAGCATTCAATGACCTTAGTAAAAAATAACAAAGAAAGAGATAGGGCTAACTGCTAAGTGTGTGGGTGTTATTCCAGTTTGTGGGCCTAGTGAAGATTATGGGCTCGGTAGTAAACTAAAAAAGATAAGTATGGGTCCAATAAGTAGAGGTATTAAAAGGAAGAAATGTATACCTAAATCTTCCCCAAAAATCTGCCCATGTCTGTTGTATGTAGCAAAAGAAAAAAACTATGAATGGTCCGTGAGAACTTTTAAAGATGAACACAAGCATTTGCAATCAAGAGAGATCAAAGCTTGTCACTACAAGTTTCTCTCAAATCAAATTCTTAGCCAAGTTCAAATGAATCCAGAGATTCTTGTTAGGGTTGTTCAAGCCCAACTTTCAAATAATTTGAAGTGCAAGTGTCCATGCAAAAGGCATTAAGGGCAAAGAACAAGGTAGAACATGAGAGTAGGGGTAACCATAAGCTACAATATACCATGTTAAGAGACTATGTAGTTGATTTGCATAAAGAAAACCCTAATACCATAGTTAGGATCAATGTTGTACCTGCAACTGATCTCAAACTTCCAACCAGAGTATTCAAGAGAATTTATGTTTGTTTAGGTGCATTAAAGGCAGGATTTAAAGCATGTAAAAGGGAGTTGTTAGGATTAGATGGTGCTTTTACGAAGGGTCCTTTTCCTGATAGCAATAATGGGATATAACCATTAATGGGGTAGTGGTCATCGATAAGAATAATAGGATATACCCATTAGCTTATGCAGTTGTCGAATATAAAAGTAAAGAATCTTAGATGTGGTTTTTTTCAGTGTTTGTCTGATGATCTGGACTTGGAGTCAAACTCAAAATTCACTTTTATTAGTGACAGACAAAAGGTATCTTTACCTTTACAGTAAAAAAAGGTGTTTGGTTTATGCATTTAAGTTACTAAATTGCCCTTGTGTTACTGTGTATAGGGTATCATTCTAACTTTATCATTTGTGTAACCAAGTGCAGAATATAGATATTGTTTGAGGCATATTCATGAGAATATGAAACTGTAATTGAATGGTAGAGCTTACAAAGACCATTTATGGAGATGTGCAACAACATCATCTGTCCAACAATTTGAGAGAGCAATGCTTGATTTCAAGACATTCTATAAACCTGCGCATGCTTGGTTAAGTAAGACTCCAATCCATTGGGCACAGTCTCACTTCTCAAGTACATAATATGTGTCTATCTAATTTTTCTATTTGGTTATACATTGTATTGTAGTTTTATTTATACATTTTCTTATACTTTTATAGGGAGAGCTCATTATGATTTTTTACTAAATAATATGTGTGAAGTGTTTAATAAGAAGATAGTAGGTGGTAGGCATAAACCAATCACTACTGTTTTAGAGTACATTAGAGAGTATTGTATGAAAAGGATAGTGAACGCTGTAAAAGTAATTGAGAAGAGTGATGGGCAACTAACTCCTATTGCAACCCATATGTTAGATTTGATTAAGAAAGAGGTTGTTAAGTACACTGTTTTATGGAATGAGGGTGATGAGTTTCATGTTAGTGGACCTTGGGGATATCGGTGTATTGTGAATGTTGTAGCTAAGGATTGTAGTTGTAGATGGTGGGAGCTTAGAGGTATGCCTTGTAAGCATGTTGTTGCCACCAATTGGAATATGGAATTGAATGGACAACAAGTAGGACATGTGGAATCATGGGCTCATCCATGCTATTTCCTTAAGACTTGGCAAGAGACTTATAAACACTCAATACAACCCATAAATGGTAATAAGCATTGGGAAAAGTCAATTGTGCCCACAACACTTCTTCCACCTAAAATAGATACACCTATAGGAAGGCCAAAGAAGAAAAGAACAAGGACAACTTCTGAAAAAAAACATGACATTGTTAAAGATGGTAATTTGTCAAAGTCTTGGAAGAGTGTTTACTTGTGGTATTTTGGGAATGTAGGCCACAACAAAAAAAACTTGTCTTGGGTAAATAGGTGTATTTGCTTCACAAGGTGGAAAGGGTAATAGTAACATACATGATAGATAAATGGGTTCAAGTTCACAAGAAAATGAAATATAATCTCAACTAAATGATGGCAGAAGTTAGCCTCAGAAGCTTAAGGCACCAAGGAAGAACACACTGGTTAAACAGAAGAAGATTGTAGCAAAGAAACAAAGACAAGCTGAAACTCAAATTCAAGCTAATGTTGGTGGTGCCCAATCTCAGGTCAAGCTTATGCTATTGATGGTGAAGCAGTTTTTGGAGTGCAAGCATGTTCTGGTTCAGGTGGTGCTACTTCACCAAAGCGGAGTAAGAACAAGATTGCAGCAGCAAGATTCATGGGCTCACCGTAGTTGATTTGTATTATGCATTTCAAATAGACAATGTTTAATATGTCTTAGTATTTTCTAGAAAATATGTATGTACTATTAAAACTATGTTTGTGTTGATTACTTGTGATGTTCAAGACTAAGAAAATTTTATTCACTTAGAAGTATATCCATTTGCATTATCTATGAGAATGTGTTATGTGTGTAGAATCTTATTGCCCTTACTGGTTTGTGTTGGGTAATGGTAATGTTTGTACGTCAATTGTGATGTTTGTATGCCTCAATTGTAGCTGCACCAACTTATTGCAGTATTGTTAACACCATATATTTGGGTAGATAAAGGGTCAAACATGATCAATCCTGTTGACTAACAAAACTCAAACAGGGTTATTTGTGGGTTTACAAAGATATAACCATTACTTATTGTTTTTTGGGATCTATTCACTTTTAAAAGTCTAACAACGTCATTTATGAAGATGTTCTAAAACATAACCAATATGTTTGACTTTAAAAAGTCAAGCATGCTCATTAGGCTTATTTCTGGATATACACTTAAACCAACAATGCTATTATGAAATTCACTTTCTTGCATTATATCTCTTTGATTTTCATAGTTAAAGTTACTCCAAAATTACTTGGGTTTATAGACAGATATGTTACCCAACTTTCCAACTTTATTCACCTAAGTTACCAAACTTTCATTTTGTTCACTTAGGTTACTGAACTTTAGTTAAGCATTCAACCTCTATTTTTTCAGTGTAATCAAAGTAACCAGAATGTAATTTTTTTGGTAAGTTAAGTAACCTAAATGTAGCATTTTATAAATTCAGTAACTTGAATGTCAACCCCGTTTAGTCCAATACCCTGTTTGCACAAAAAAAATGTTTGGTAACTTAGGCGAATAAAGTTGAAAAGTTGGGTAACCTATCTGTCTATAAACCCAAATTACTTTGACTTTCTTAGTCAACCTTAACAACCATATCACTTTGACTTTTTTAGTCAAAGTTACTCAAAATTAAACATTATAAACCAACAAACCAACAATGCAATTTACTATCTTGCACAAACCAACTAAAACCATATTGTAGATTGACTGTCTTGCATAAACCAACAATGCAATAAAGCTTCAAAACTTAAAACTACCATTATATTAAAAGTCAACCATTATTAACTTACAACTAAAACCATACCATACCCACTGGCATTTTAGTCTTAAACATACTACTACTTTAAAACACAAGATATAGAAAAATATACCCAAAAGAGTGTCATTGGCATATTACATAAACTGAGATAAAAATGATCCAAGACATGAAAAAGTAGTCCCTCCATTCACAAACATCATCACTGCTTGCTCCGAGTTCTTCCTGAGCGAAGTGAAGCTTCCCGTTTGTTCAACGACCTTAGCGTGATCATGCCATCGAATGAATCGGCATGAGGACCCCGACATTTTATAAGGAAAACTGGTCAAATAATACATACCAACCATTGTTACTGTGCATACCACCATTGTTACTATTCACATGAAAATACTTGAAAATAAAAGTTCAATTACAAAAGAATGCTAAACACCATTGTTACTGTTCAAATTAAACACTTGACAGGTATAAAATCTTCGACCCGAGTTGTGTGCTGTCCAAGATGTTCGAATGACAGCAGACGTCCGCACCCTGACCATTTTTGTTAGTGCAAATATTACGATATTTAATCGTTTGTTTTGATTGATTACAAACATGTAACTTGTAATATATAACGTAAAATGTAAAAGTTACTCGTAATCACATTTTGTCTCAACATACATTAAACACCTCTCGACGTCTCAAGTCCTCGTATTTTACAACACAGGTTCGTACATGTTTGTTATAAGGCATTATGATCAAACTCATTAACAAATCATTTAGAATTTAAAATACGTTTAGAGTCACTAAGTATTTTAATAGGTTAATCATTCTATTTCGAACCTCATTTTACATTTTGCATTAACAAGTATTTTATACAAATACATCTTTTGTAAAATGTCTAAACAAATATATACTTTTATTTGTACAAGTAAACTAACTATAATATTCATACAAGTACTAAAGTTTACTTACACTTGACAAAATACATTTTATTTTGACAAGCACTCAACTAGATATTTTATTTTATAAAAGGCAACTAGACATTTTATCAACTAGTTACATAATACATTTTACAAGTTTATTTTCATGAACATTTTAATCTAAATGAAAATGCATTTTTAGAAGATTTGCAATATCTTGGAAAGATTTGATAAAGATTCTTTTTGATTACCACTTTGGCTATAAAATACCATCCCATTGTTTTCTCATATCTTCATCCCTTTCAACACACATTCTCTCTATCATTCTTGCATCACTTAGATCTATAGATAATCATGTAGTAACATACATCAATTACCCTCACTATCATATGATCATAATGCTTCTAACATTCATCTTTGTTGTAAGCGTATTTTATATTTTGATCAACCAAGGAAAGCTTGGAGATCTAGCCATCCTCGTTCACCAAAGCATATCAACATATGAAGATTCAAGATCTCTTGTTATCCTCATTGATTGAAGACTTCTTATCTAAGAATATCATTTAGATTAGTCATTCATATCCATTAGACATTTATGTCCATGGATCTTCATTGTAAACATTAGTATATCATCACAACATTTCTCATCAACTTAGATTAGATGGTTTATTTGTTTGCGCCATAAAACATAAGGTTTTTTATGTTGGGCCATAAAACATAACGGAGTGGTTGTACTCGGAAAGAACTCGACATCTAGCTTAGTGTCGGAAATATTGTATATGAGACGTTAGGTTGGTTCTACCTCGAACTAGAACCCGGTATTTAGCTTTGTACCGGAAAAAGTGTAAGCGACGATTGTAAGGTTTTCTCCGTCGAGAAGGGAGCTTGTTGATTTAGTGAAGTAACTCTCGAGTTGGGTACTCGGGGAGTGGAGTAGGGCGGAGAGGAGATCCGTGACCGAACCACTATAAATCCTCGTGTTCGGTTTGTACTTTCATTTCTTTATCTCTTTACTTTTATAATTGCACTATACTATTGCTTGTGATGTGGTTTGATGTTTGTGTGACAACTTGGTTTACTATGCTTTATATTAGTTACAAACAATAATTGACACTTTCATATTATAACAAACTTCATAAGCGATTTGATACTAAAGATCTAAAGTTTTTAAACAGTAACGTATTCACCCCCCCCCCCTCTACGTTTTCACAATTGGTACCAGAGCCTCGTAGTTCTTATTTTCAAAACAAATGGTTTTTAAAATGGAGCACGATCTATGTATCAAATTACCATTGAAGCAAAATATAATATGAAAAATGTTTTGCTAACTATACTTAGAAATTTGTGTTGTTAAATGTTTAAATAAGTCACATTAGTAAAAATAATAAACAAAATATGTGTATTATACTTTTTTCTATCAAATCTAGTAAGTCCTACACTTTCTAGCTATGTGTAAGTAAATTTTTCAACATTATGTGAACACCACGGATTGGGTGGAACCAAAAAAAGGGTTCCTCCCTTGTAAAATTTTGGTTCCTTGGTCTGCACAGTATGCAGTTTTTTGGCCAACTTCAAAAAATCATAATTAATTGACCGTAAGTCCGATCGAGCCACCTATCATTTTAAATGGAATTGAGTCTACTTTCATTTAAAAATACTCTCATGGCCTAAGTCTAATTTTAAATAAGTGAAATAGACCAAATACTACAGTATGTCCAAGATATTAAGTTTCGGTTTAACATAAAAACTCAAATTTTTGAGTCAAGCAATTCAAGTTGGTATTCTTAGAACATTGGTACAATTTCGTTTGAAACTAAATAATTTGGTAATATGTTTAAAGGAAACTAATCATGCTTGGTATACATCGTCATATTTAAACGCAAAATGACGAAAAGTGTTTTTCTTTTTATGTTATGCTAAATGACTACTTGTTTATGTTGTTTACATATATGTTGCTTACTTATTTTCAAATTGTTGTTTACACTTGTTTGTTTGTATAACATAAGTGTCAATCTTGCCATGTCATTTATTTGCTTGTTTGTCGATTTCTAGTTTATGCATAGTAGGACATTTGCTAGATTTTGTGTACTAAGTTGGAAAATTGCTTTACCATCGCTTATAGACTATGATCACTTTCTTTGCATAGATTATACTAACATCTCGCATAACTTATGAAATGTCATATCTCACTTAGCAATAAGTACTAAGTAAATTAGTCAAGTACTTTGAAAAATGAAGGTTTTAAGGAGTGTTTGGTACAAGAACAAAAACAATGATGTATGATGTATTTTATGTATGATCACTTTCTAGGATGATAACTAAACTTTAAACAATCATGTGAACTAACTTTGCCGTGCAAAGGGATAACATTTTGATGTTATCAAATTTTCACCGTTTTCAATATTTTTTGAAAATCGCTAGCCCCTACTTGAAATACATGCTCCCATGTGTTTATATGTGTGTTATTGCTTGTTTCTAACTAGAAATAATTATCTCCATATGTTTTAAGAAAAATTTCAGGATTCGGAAAAGTCCCCGAGGGTTAAAAAACGCCTTTGTGAACATTTTTGCACAGCACGGATTTGACGGACCCAAAAAATTGGTTCCGTCCGTTATAAATTTTGGTGCCGCCATATTAGTACTGCCGGACCAGACGGAACCATAAATTGGGTTCCGTCCGTGTAAATTTTTGGTGTCGTGACCACTGCAGGTAAGTTGCTGAATTTTACTAAATCCCGCACTCTAATTTACCAAATTTTGTTTCTAGGATAGTTGTTACTGATTTTCATTTATATTAGGACTAGTTTAACTTACTTAGACCAATAAGATATTCATTTCCCACAAAAACTCAAAAATTCACAAAATCCACTCAAGGAACCCTTTCCTATAAAGGAAGAAACCCTAAATTTGGTTCCTTGTAATCCGTGGATGTCTGACTTCTAAGATTTTGCATTGATTGAAGTTCAGTTACTGCATATCTTTCATATCTCACTCAACACATCCTCAATGGATTGACTTAGGATGTTTGACATGCTCTTAAACACTTCCATCTCATTAGAAGCCACCATCTTTGTATGGATTAACATCAATCAAACACATTTCTCCATGAATCCTTAGTTCCATAAATTAACACATTCAGGATGGCCATTTTCACACCTTCACTATTACTTCTCCTTAAGCTTAGCATTTCTTAAATCAAAGTCAAAATGACTAAATCCTCAACCTCAAACAAGCCACTTAAGAAAACCACTAGGATTAGCGTTCGATCTTGTTGCTTCGTTAACTTGAACTCTTCATCCTCAAACTCGTCACCTCTCAACATCTCATCACCCATTCAAGATGAGAACTTTCTAAACTTAAGTACTCCAACTCCACCACCAAAATCACCTACCATTATGATTACTTCACAACCATCCAAAACACCTTCACTATCAAAGTCTCCAAAACTTGTACATATCGAACTTTGTGCAACACCACCAACATCTCCTCATCTATTTGCGGATGACTTAGATGACTTGCCACCTAGACTAACAAATCCGGACTCATTATTTGCAAAGATATCATACACAAGTCTAACATATGACTATAGACATTGTTTTGTATCTACATGTTTTGCCTCACTTGGTTAACATGAAAATAATGTGTCATCCTCCAAGACGATAAGGATTTACATTGATTCATAACTCACACATATGTTAAAGATGTATCCTTGAGTGAAATATAAGCTCTATAATCTCAACAAGGTAGGATTGACAACTCAGTATTTCATCCGAAATATTCAAGTATATGTGACTTACGATTATAATCATTAAAAGTCATATCCGAAAAATCAACACCCAAGTATTTTAACAACACATGTTAAAACACTAATCCTAAAATGAATCAAACACTTATCCTATCTCAACTAGAACACTTATCCAAAACAAAAAACAAAAAACCCATTGTGGTACTTATCCCTCTTTGACACCTACTATCCCTCTTTGACACCTACTATGTCATTTATCCCACTTTGACACCTTCGGTGGAACTTGTCCTAACACTCTCCCAATCAATAAAGCAAATGTTAATAGGTCTTCATCCTTTAACATCTACCACTTAAGCTCACTTGTTCTTTCACCATTATCTCATCACATTCACCTCTGTGATATATCTCAGCCCCCAAGCTTCACAAACATGACCAAAACTTCAAGCACTTCACCCATTAGTTGTACCAACCAATGAACCATAAGAATTAGTATCCATACTTATTGTGTTCAACATCTATGGACAAATAATCAACCTAATTACTCCCATAGCACAACAAACCTCTACATCACTACATCCTTATTTAGACACACTAGAAGACCTACAAACTAGATAAACCAATCCACCATCCTTACTATCATTTGAATTCGTTGAGTGCATTCCTCAAAAAGCCCTTGTGTCCAACACTCGTACTGAGTCACATGCATGTTGAACAAACTCAACCATACTTTCCCACCTATGAGGACTTAGCTGATTCATTATGGCTAGAACCTCAACTATCAAATGAGCATGATGCTCCTGGTAACTTTTGTCAAATTCCACTAGGTATAAGTAGTACTACCTTCACAAATTATCAAAGTATTAGTAATACTTTGTCGTTAAACTTCTGCATAAATTTCGTTAAATCTTAAATCAACATTTTAATAACATATGTTAAAATGCTATCTCAAAGCCAACATCATACACCCTGATCAACAATGACTCTTGAAGAGTATACATAAGAAACTCGAGTGAATTTCTCTTGTCATCATCTAGTGAATATAATCTTGAGACCAAGTATATTTAGGATAGAACTATCCGATTCAAACACTTTGGCTTCATATCTTCATTTAGGAAAACATGATGTTTTAAAAAACATTATGCCTAATAAATCATGCATTAAGTTTTCATCTTGTTAAAAGAATATTGTATATCCTATGCATCATTCTCTCCTTGCTACATAAATGTTTGTGTTACAATAGATTTCATTACACCTCATTGGCTAAATGATCTTGAAACAAACATCTACAAGTTCTATGAACTAGCGCATCCAATTCATCTTGTCATACTTATTTTCATAAGCATGATAACTTTATCCCATGTGATAATCTAATTTGTTTAAAGATACTATTTGTATCTATTTCCTTTCAAGCGTACATCATAACCTAACCTTGCTCAAACCTTGTGCATATCCAAGGTTAAAACTACACATCTCTAGAGCATACACAAGATCCATTAAAGTTGGTAACCTTACTTATATTCTTGTTGAATAAAAATCCAAAGAGCTTTCTTGAGAACGTTCTTAATTTAACATATTCCATTCCCTGGTCTTAGATGATCAAATCACATTTAGAATACACACTTCAACTCAACATAAAAGATGTCATCCATTAGATCATACAATTAGCTATGTAATTTGAATAACCTTAGATTCTAAACACAAGATTAAAAACATATTGTTAGTTTTTCTAAAAATCAACACACCATAGTTAATTTTGTTTTGTATATTATGACATCTTCATCACCTTAGTTATATTGCATATTAGTTGAGTCTCATTAAGCCAAATATTGGTAAACTATCATCTTTTATACACTTTAGGCAAAAATAGGAGTTCCCATCTTTCTACCATGAGAATCACTACTGGAGAACCTATTGCACTAGAAACTCAATTTGACCTAATGGTTGAATTGCTTCCATGAGAGAAGTTGGGTTTGTGGAATCACCCGTAAAAATGGTCGTGTTTAGCCTTAATTAAGCACCGCTAGTAATAGTCTCATATTCATTCTCCAACTTGAAAAATATGTTTTCCTATACTTGCCTAAAGTAAGTGTTAAAATAATGATAGTTTGTCTCGCCTTAGGAATACCAATCAAACAAGTAGAAGATATGCGTTTTCTTCCTTTAGTTTATTTAAACCACTTGCATTACACATACATGTGTTGATTACATGTTCTTGTTTAAAAATGATCAATTATCTTGACATTTTCTTGGTGTTTGATATCTACTTGATTAATTGTCAAATGTGTAAACCCTAGAAAGTTTTTTTGTCTTTATTATGCTTTATGCTACTTTATGATTAAGCGTAAACATGATTTTCATGATATTTATAGTTGAAGCAATTATGTCCCTTGTATGATGTTTCGCATGACTAACGTGTTACTTTTGAACATATAATATGTCATTTTGTTATTGATGTATCCATGTTTGAAAGCTATTGTCTTTTGTTGACATTCCTTAAATCTATGCATAAGATGGTCTAAATGATACATGCTCCTAAATGTTATAATTTAAACATGGCTTGCATGAATCTCTCGTCGTTCTTCTTTTGCGTCTTTGTCACACTATTTACTTGATACGTGTGCACTTATAATTTGTCAAAGTGATTTTGGTGTGATAAAATTTTAGAAGTCTTTTTATCCTACAATATAATCACATAAATTGTCATACTTACTTATAGCTAAGTATACTTAAATATCTAAGACTAATGACAAAACAATCTAAAAATAAAATGTCTTGAATAATGTCGTATTCTTTCATAATATGATTGTTTGTCTTGATGCTACCTTGTTGTGTGGTGATTTTTTTGTCTACTAAGTGCAATGTGCTGGTTTTGCTTATATAAGATGTTATCATTTGAGTTCTATCATGTTTAACATCTTTTGTCACTAACAAATGTGTTTAGTAGGTTGATAACAGATTATTTGTTATCTCACTTGGTTCTAAATTTTATATGCTCATTTCGCATAATCCCCTTTATTGCTACGTAGATTAGTAACATGCTTTATGGGACCCCTACACTTGCATATAGTTTTAAAGCATATAGAATTAAGTTTTAGAGGCTTGGCTTTTCGTATCTTTCAACCGACCTCTTTCCAAATCTCATTATTACTTTCGCTTTCCAAAAATCACCTCCATCACTATTTAGTTATAACAATACTCTAAACGACATGCCTCGTTATGTGATCATCTCGCATTGATAGAAAAGAGCTATGTGACTTCAAGGATGTAGTTCTTTATATGCTAACCATCATCTATAAAAATAATTACTAAGCTCATCACTTTTTTTAACTATACAAGCCATCTAAAACACTCTATTGATATTATTTATTTGATGCATTACACATTATGTTGAATGTCCACCAATTAAGGGGGAGAGAAATCCATTCACATAGCTAAACACCACTTGTCAAATTTTATTTCACTTACACCCTAAAATACCAACACATAGGTAAACATCACTTAGCTAAAACCGGTTCACGAAACCACAACTAGTTCAACATTTTTAACCTTATATCACAAGTTTGCACTAATACCACATCAAGTGAAAAACGCATCATGTGTTTTACAAAATTCTTCATCTCCACAATCAAAAAATATAGGATTTTCCTTAAACTAGCACCTTACAACTTCACTATCTAGAACATCATCATAGGATCTTATCATTTTCTCGCTTGACACATATCATGCATGTCATTGTCAGTGCAAGCGATATATTAATCAAAACCGCCATTCCCAACACTTTTTCAACTCGTTGGTCTATCCAACTCTCTCTCATATGATATCATTCTCATTCTCATATAGGTACTCATTATTATTATTATTATTATTATTATTATTATTATTATTATTATTATTATTATTATTATTATTTTATATATTATTATTATTGTCTTCACTTCTTTTCAATGTCATAATCATCCATGTCGGTCAAAACCATGTTAATACTATCTTTCCCATTGTCACCTAGAATAGATCATTTTTATAATTCGTGTCAATCAATGAACGAATTTATCTTCATGTTATCACTTTATATTTATGCATTTTTTTTGTATCTTCATTATAATATTCTTAGATAGAATGCATTATTGATTACTCGTGGGTTGAAGCATATAAGAACTTGTTCAAAACAATAGGTTGTTAGCATCAATAAATCATTCAAATCATAACCCTTATGCATCATTAAAATGCAATGTCCATTCATATATTTTTTTTCTTCTTTCTCTTAGTCTTGGTCACTTGACATTACGAAAGTGTTAATACAAATAAGCCGTAAAAACGTTTATTTATATTTTACGATCTTCTAATGTTTTGTCGATAACAAACGTAAAATCATTTTAACGAAACAAATAAAATACGTAAATAGTTTGAGTTAATAGTTTCCTAACACACTTACGTTTTCACATAAAACACTAAAACAAGTATAAGTGATTTTATGATTTAGATATATATGTACAACAACTAATGTTTGCATATTGGGTTAACACATACTTAAACTAAGTATACTAAAATGGGTAAAAACATGTAAATACTAAAATGGGTAAAAACTAACAAATGGTATTGACCCATAACCCATGGTTTTATATATACCACTTAACCAAGTTCATTGTATCCTTAAGATACATTGTATCTAGAAAGAAAACCATGGATCAACCCATAACCCATGACCCATGACCCATAAACCAAAAATACCCATGGGCAAATAGGAGTGTTCCACGGATCCCTGGCTTTGTGCTAGCCGGATCCCAAGTGGAAGGGATCCGTGGGATCCGGGGAACAGTAGAGAATTTTCTCTATAAATAGAGAGTCATTTCTTCCTTTTTACTCACCACTTCACATACATACTTCCCCAAGTATTCTAACCCTCTAACCTCAGATCCAAAGTGATCTATGTAGTTTGTCTTTTGTTTTTGTGTGATCTTTTAGGTTCCTCTCAAAGGCGAGATCACCACTTCTTGAAAACGTGCAAGCTCAAGTCCATGAGTTGCCATGCTTCGTCATCATCAAGACAACTAAGGTTCTCTTGTTGATAGTTCTTCCTTTCTCCATAGATGTTGGGTTGAAGGCATTAGTGAAGAATGCCGAAAGTGTCAAAATGAAAGCATTAGTGAAAGATGTTCATCATCAGTGTCTAAGCATTAGTGAAGAATGCTAAAGGTGTCAAGACGAAGGCATTAGTGAAGAATGCTAAAGGTGTCAAGACGAAGGCATTAGTGAAGGGTGCCAAGCGTTGTGTCAAAGGCATTAGTGAAGGATGCCAAAGAATCTAATCAAGTTGCATTTGGGAAGAATGTCTAGGTCGTATAATCGATGAGGTGCATCGTTATACATATAAGTATTTTTTTATTTTCAAGGATGGTGATATCCTTAATGGTGTTGTAACAAGGAGAGGATCTCCTTGATATTAGGTGTTGTGTTGTGAAGGGTAGTAGTTCCTCCATAGTAATGGAACTAGGTGCTTAGCCTAGTACCTAATAAAGGGTAGGCGACGTTGTGATAGGATTAGTTCTCCTTGGTGTGAAAGAACTCGGTGGTTAGCCTAGCACCCTATAAAGGGTAGGCGACGTTGTTTTAGGTGTGGTTCGCCTTGGTGTGAAAGAACTCGGTATTTAGATTTGTACCGGAAAAAGGTTAAGCGACATTGTGAAGGCTTCTCCGCCATAAGGAGATTGGTGTAGTGCTTACGAACTCTCGAGTAGGTGACTCGGGGAGTGGAGTAGGGCAAGGAAGGTGTCTTTGTAGCCGAACCACTATAAATACTTGTGTCGTGGTGATGTGCTTCTTACTCTTTATCTTTCATTACACGTTTATATATCTATCTATCAACGTCCAACATAAACAACCAAATAGATTGACATAAGTCGATCTAAATATTTAAAAGGAAGTTTTAAATTGGTAAAACTATTCAACCCCCCCTTCTAGTTTTCCACAATTGGCATCAGAGCTTCGTTAGCAAGTTTCTTAGAGTATGTGGTACTTTAAAAACTTGATACGATCCATGTATGTTTGAAAACTACAAAGAAGGATTATTTTTGTCATATTTCAAAAATCATTATATTGTTTATTGTTGGACAACGATAGAATGCTCTAACATTTTTTTTAAGGATTATCCATACTTGGATTTGGAGTTACCAAGAAGATCATAAAGAATTTATCTAAATATTTCTTTTCGCAAAAAGAATGTTTATTACTCTTACAACATAAATCTGGAGATTCCAAGAAGATCACAAAACATCTAAATACTTCTTTTCTTAAAAAGAATATTTGGCAAATGTATGATCTTTAATTGCTTACCTTTATTGTTATTATTAAAATCTTAGTTGCATGATTTATTAGTAATTGTTCTAGTAGTTACTCATATTATAGTCATCATCAAATTAGTATTCTCCGACTTATTTGTATAGACTACATTACCAACTCATAATAATGATATCTTGGTTATTCGATAACCTCAATCATTATTCATCACAAAGGATTTATTGACACTTCATCTATGTCAATAGATATCCATGTGAAACTTCTTATATTATGATAAAATGGGATTTTATTATAATGTTTGAAAAGCTTCCCAAAGAATTATGACCAATTCTTTAAAGAAACTACGATTAGCTTAACATTGTCAAAACATCAACCACAAGTTTTAGAGCCTAAAACATCAAAACTCTAGGCGCTTTAGAACTCCCAAACCAAAGGTATCAAGGAATGCTTGAGCTGATTTTTGCTGTCATGCCGGATCCCTGGACTTTCACTAGCCGGATCCCAAATGAAAGAAATCCGTGGGATCCGCGCAACAGAAGACAGCTTAAATGAAAGAATGATCACTGTGGATGTTCCACAAACTACTTTCCCCTTAAAGACTCACGAACAAAAACCTTACTACTGTTCACAGGAGCAACTTGATCATATCTCTCAAGCATAACAATCACTTGTGTAAGTATAACCTTCACTACATTGTTGATTTCATTCTTTGATTACTAGGATTACAAGTTCTTCATTTTAGAGGTTGGGTTCAAATGGGTTTGTCATAATTTGTTACCACATTGTTTTCTAAGATAACCCAAATCAAAGAATTAACATTGTTAATACAAATTAAACTCATTTCTTGAATTCAATAAAAATGAATTGAGCAAAATTGTGATCAAACCCTCTAAGTTACTATTCACAATTAACATCACATTGTGGTTGTATTGTTTAGGAACAATCATGCCAAGCAACAAGCAACAAGATTACCAAGACACCGCTCACTATATACCCATGTATCATAGGAAAGATGGATTAAGTCCGGATGATAGAAAAGCCTTTACGTTGCTTGAAAGGAGACTCTTTCACGAAGGTAGAGTTGTTGAACCTTCATTTCTTGTAAATACCGACATAAGGGAAGTGTTTGGAACTATTGGGTTTGATTGTCTATTGGACATAGACAAAAAAATTTGCCCGGTCTTTGTACTTGAGTTTAACAAGACCATGAGAATATTGAGAAATGAAGATGGGTCCATCTCAATCGCTTTCATCATCAATGAGCAAGAGTTTAGCCTTTCACTAGTAGAGTTTGGAAGAATTATGGGGGTTCCATACCAAGGCGTTTGCATGTACTCCAATGAATGGTCCTTGGAACAACTAAACACAATGGTTGATGATCATGCTATCTACCACTCCTTGATCCCAGAAGCAACCACGGTAAGGGACACCGTTTTCATGCCAAGAGCATCGCCATCAAGAGTCACAAGGAACTCGAAGGTAATCTATAGGGATCCTTTCCAAATGGAGCTTTCGGAAATATATGGATTGTATAGAAAATGGGAAGATGTGATAAGGGAGAATGTGGTATGTCTAGTAGGAAACAAGGATCACCCCAACGCATGTCTAAGCTTCATGATCTATTGTCTAGTTACCGAGACTCGCTTTAACCTTGCCTATTACATGATCAAGAGAATGGAAAGTGTAAGAAGCATGGACAAGATGGTGCTCCCTTATGCAATGCTCCTAACCCGTCTTGCTAAATTCATCTTTGCATTAGACCCTTCTCCACAATCCTTTGATCATAGCTATTGCAATAAAGTTATGGTTCCATTAACCGAGGGTAGAACAAAAAGGTTTATGGTGGAAGGCAAGAGGCCACACCCACCCACGGATTCCTCGAACGAAAGGGAGAGACAATGAGGAGGTGAAGGTGGTAGTAGCAACCCACTCGGAAATACCGATCTTGACCCCTTGGACTACATTAACCAATTGCCAAACATTCCTAATGAATCACCCGAATGGCAACAAACCAAGGGAATCTTCAAGTGCTTCGCCAATTTCTTGAGAAAGAAGAAGTGAAGATGGTATGATAAAGAGTGGAGGATGGGTCAGGACATGAAGGCGAAGAAAGGTAAGATATTAGGACCCAAGTGTATAATGAACAATTTCAAATTATGGTTTGTAACACTTGAAATTATGCTCGTAGTATGTAGGTATGGCCATGTATTGGCACTAAACAACTCTAACTTAAGTATTTGAAAAATGAGATTTTACGACCCCTTGAGTGGTCGTCGTCACTCATTCTAGGAACTTTAGCTCTTCCTACTTTGCCATACATTATAGTAGTTGTGTTCTTGCATTTAGTTCCCATAGAAACAACTAGGAGAAGCATTTACTAAAAAGTGCAAAATTGCACATTTGCTGAAAGCCTTCTGATCTGCAGTAGGAGGATCCCAACATTTGTACTAGACGGATCCCTCCCAGAAGGGAACCGTCGGATCCGTGGCATCTGATAAGCAATACAGATTTGGATACATCAAAATAGTCTACTAGATCACCTCAAACAAGTCAAACATAAGACACTAGAGCCAACTAAGTCTTCCTCAAATAGTCAAAAACCTCACTCTCATCCATGGCTTATCTAGGATATATTTTTGAAATAATTTTGATTTATCAACTAGTCAAAAACTCACCATAATTCCGCTCCAACACTCACACATTATCTATCACGTTTGATAGCACTTAGTTTGGTCTATCCTCCAATTTTAGCAAATATTCTCAATCATCTTTGACTCAAAATTAGGCTCAAAAATTAGTCTTTCATTTTTTTAAAGGTTTTAGTAAATTCCTCTTAGGACATCATCTGACTTCTAGAACTTGTTATCACCATTTCTCCACATCAAATTAAATGGAATCCTTGTCAAACATATAGTTAGACTACCCAAGGTCAATTTTCTTGGCCAAAACCATCATTAAGCACCATTACTTGTTATGGTTGAGGATTTGAGATATCCAACAGCTAAAAACTCCAAAATTAAGTCAAAACCTCGAAATCTATTAATAATAAACCTTACAAAAGCATAATGATTTCACCTAAACCATGTCTGATGGCCGGATCCCTGGTCTTTAACCAGACGGATCCCTGCTGAGAGGGATCCGCGGGATCCGTAGATGCAGAGAGCATATATCAGCTTCCATATTCAAATTCAAGTCACCTTTTGGTTCTCTAACCACTTTTAGCATTCATTAATTATCCTCCTAGAGCTGATCAAAACCTCAAGAGCATGCTTAGTCTTCTAAGTGGCCAAGAATTTAATTTCCTAATTCAAATTATCCTTTATAAACCAAACAACCTTAGGTTTAAGGCACCATCCTCAATTACCTTTCAAAAATCAGCAATTAGAAGCTCACATTAGCGTCATCATCACCATGACTAAGGCTCTTAGCAACAACTCCTCAACCTTAGGATCATCCAAAAGAAAGGGTCAAATGATCCATGAAATCTCTACCACCAAAACATCCTCCATTAGAGGTAATGATACTAGAACCTCATCTCATCAAACTCATCCAACAAAGGCTAAAAGAACCTCAAGGATTAGCATCAAACCTTTCGGACTAGAAAAAGGATCATCTAGTTCAAAACCAAACTTGACTAGTTCTAGCAAGCCATCACAACCCTCATTCATTAAGCATGGAATACACTCCTTGAATGAGCCTCTCCCTCACCCAAACATCTACTCATTGGATCATTCACCACCAAGAACCTCCCATTCACCAACCTTTTCATTGAATAGGGAACCACCTACAACACCAATTAGCCCATCATGGGAGTCAAGGAACAATCTTGATCATATGGAAGAAGTCCCATTACCACCTTCATTTTTAGAACCTCTTCCTACTTCTCAAAATGAAGACCCACAATCACACATAGAACCTCCTCAAAATATCCATTTCCCTCCGGGTCCAAACAAAGAAAATAATTGTCCTAATTGTCTAAACACCTAAGGACTTGTTCAAGAAACACGAAATGAGATACATTTCATGTTTAATCATCTTCTTGCAAAGGTGGATCAAATCAACAAGTCCACTCATCCCTAGACTCAAGCACATTGTAGCATTTTAAGTCTAGTAACTAGTTAGTATTTAGTGGTACTTGTATGTCCTTGTTCATTCTCTTAGTTTTAGAGATTTGTTTGGTTATCTCTTGTTTTATTGAATGAACTTCTATATACTATGATTATTTTGTGCGTTGTGCTCTTTGTTGCACAGTTATATTATCTCCACACTAGCATTGTTTGACACATCTTCACTGCTGAAGAAAATGTCACCAGATAGCCGGATCCCTACAAAATGCCTAGCCGGATCCCTCCAAGAAGGGAACCGCGGGATCCGTGAATCAGAAGCACGAATTTATACTAACTTGATTTTATTTGCAGGAAATAATGCACTATACTCTTGTTTTCTAACCTTTACTTTGTAGATTTTCAAAATACACATGAAGATTTTGACACCATAAAGCTAGGGGGAGCTTTGTGTCAAACGAAAGTGCAAAAACATTTGCAACTTAATCCGATTTTGGACTATACTTCATGACATCCCATTGAAACTTTGCAATCTTCAAGGGGGAGCACGTTTTCGTCACTTAGATGAACCATTTGCAAACTTAATTGCAAACACAATTAGTTTATGCCCTTTCAAAGGGATAGACTCGTCAAGGGGGAGTTAAGACGAGTACCATTCCCGTCACTTGCTCTCTTTACATTTTTACATACCTTTTCTTATAAAAATTGTGTTAGTTTCTTTTAACACTTTTTGTTTCGACAAAAAGGGGGAGAAGAAAGTAAAAACTACAAATTCAAACTTTTACAAATTTTAGATTTTCCTTAAAATAATTTTATGTTTTGTCATCAACAAAAAGGGAGAGATTGTTAATACAAATAAGCCGTAAAAACGTTTATTTATATTTTACGATCTTCTAATGTTTTGTCGATAACAAACGTAAAATCATTTTAACGAAACAAATAAAGTACGTAAATAGTTTGAGTTAATAGTTTCCTAACACACTTACGTTTTCACATAAAACACTAAAACATGTATAAGTGATTTTATGATTTAGATATATATGTACAACAACTAATGTTTACATATTGGGTTAACACATACTTAAACTAAGTATACTAAAATGGGTAAAAACATGTAAATACTAAAATGGGTAAAAACTAGCAAATGGTATTGACCCATAACCCATGGTTTTATATATACCACTTAACCAAGTTCATTGTATCCTTAAGATGCATTGTATCTAGAAAGAAAACCATGGATCAACCCATAACCCATGACCCATGACCCATGACCCATAAACCAAAAATACCCATGGGCAAAGAGGAGCGTTCCACGGATCCCTGGCTTTGTGCTAGCCGGATCCCAAGTGGAAGGGATCCGTGGGATCCGGGGAATAGTAGAGAATTTTCTCTATAAATAGAGAGCCATTTCATCCTTTTTACTCACCACTTCACACACATACTTCCCCAAGTATTCTAACCCTCTAACCTCAGATCCAAAGTGATCTATGTAGTTTGTCTTTTGTTTTTGTGTGATCTTTTAGGTTCCTCTTAAAGGCGAGATCACCACTTCTTGAAGACGTGCAAGCTCAAGTCCATGAGTTGCCATGCTTCGTCATCATCAAGACAACTAAGGTTCTCTTGTTGATAGTTCTTCCTTTCTCCATAGATGTTGGGTTGAAGGCATTACTGAAGAATGCCGAAAGTGTCAAGATGAAAGCATTAGTGAAAGATGTTCATCATCCGTATCTAAGCATTAGTAAAGAATGCTAAAGGTGTCAAGACGAAGGCATTAGTGAAGAATGCTAAAGGTGTCAAGACGAAGGCATTAGTAAAGGGTGCCAAGCGTTGTGTCAAAGGCATTAGTGAAGGATACCAAAGAATCTAATCAAGTCGCATTTGGGAAGAATGTCTAGGTCGTATAATCGATGAGGTGCATCGTTATACATATAAGTATTTGTTTATTTCCAAGGATGGTGATATCCTTAATGGTGTTGTAACAAGGAGAGGATCTCCTTGATATTAGGTGTTGTGTTGTGAAGGGTAGTAGTTCCTCCATAGTAATGGAACTAGGTGCTTAGCCTAGTACCTAATAAAGGGTAGGCGACGTTGTGATAGGATTAGTTCTCCTTGGTGTGAAAGAACTCGGTGGTTAGCCTAGCACCGTATAAAGGGTAGGCGACGTTGTGTTAGGTGTGGTTCGCCTTGGTGTGAAAGAACTCGGTATTTAGATCTGTACCGGAAAAAGGTTAAGCGACGTTGTGAAGGCTTCTCCGCCATAAGGAGATTGGTGTAGTGCTTACGAACTCTCGAGTAGGTGACTCGGGGAGTGGAGTAGGGCAAGGAAGGTGTCCTTGTAGCCGAACCACTATAAATACTTGTGTCGTGGTGATGTGCTTCTTACTCTTTATCTTTCATTACACGTTTATATATCTATCTATCAACGTCCAACATAAACAACCAAATAGATTGACATAAGTCGATCTAAATATTTAAAAGGAAGTTTTAAATTGGTAAAAATATTCAACCCCCCCTTCTAGTTTTCCACAGAAAGGATTGCATGAGTCTATATTTTTATATTTGCTATACATACGAGTTTCTAACTCCTTAATAGTTTTCTACGTTATCACCACCACCTTCCATCACCACTTTCACTAATCATCACCACCATGGACTAGCAAAAACTTACTTTGATAAATCTTGAGTCATCCACCGAGTTATCACCACATGAAACCCACTAGTAAACTGACACCAATACTAGCACCACTAGCTTTAACTCTTTATATTTCAACTTCACTTCATATCTTCTTTCTAAGCACTATTTTGTAGGCTTTAATCATATTATATTCTCGCTTTTCCTATGATTGTAATTAGGAGACTACACTTCATGAGATATTTGATTATATCATTTATATATCACATATATACATCTTAGTTTTCTTTGTCAAAAAGATGAAATATATTGCACTAATTTTTTTTTTCATTGTAGGTTCATAATCATATACACTCGATTGTATATAACTTACTCATCTAAGGATGAAATTTGCATAAATTATTTTTCTTATTTTAGGTGCTTCTTGACACCCTCAAACAAAGGAGAATATCCTTTAAGCACTCATATTGCATCGTCTATACACTTGGTTGTATATGACATATTTTTCTAAAGACAAAACTTCTATTATACTAATATTTATTTTGAAGGTTCATCTTGACGCCCTAGAGCGAGGGGGAGCTTCCGTCAAGCATTTATTGAATGCATCTTATACACACTTTGTTGTATATCACTTACTTGTCCAATGATGAATATAGTCTTGCACTAATATTTGTTTTGTAGATTTTTAATCATACCTTGACACCTCAAACAAGGGGGAGCAACCGTTAAGGGGGAGCATGCACGCATTCATCATCATTCTTACTTTTCAACAAGCCTTTGTGCTTCAATAAAAAAGTGGAGAAAATAGGCTAACATTACTATGCATTTTTTTATCATATATTTCTCATAATTTTTGTTGCATAAACTAACCTTGATGTAGGTTAAGCCTCTTAATTTGATCCATGGATCTGCTACCAAACAAGGGATGGATTGGAGAAGAAGATTTAACTTCACTAGGGATGATGCAAGCTCTCCTTTTTGGGGAGAAATAAAGTTAAACTCTAAGGAAACGCCCTTTTTGTTTTGACAAAAGGGGGAGAAGAGTGTAAACGGAGAAGGTAATGTAAAGGTAGTAAGGATACAAGTAACTTTTTACATTTTACTATCCATTACGTTTACATATCTTTGTCATCATAAAAAAGGAGGAGATTATTAGTGCAAATATTACGATATTTAATCTATACAGTCTCGTTTATCTTGATTGATGACAAACATGTAACTTGTAATATATAACGTAAAATGTACAAGTTACTCGTAATCACATTTTGTCTCAACATACATTCAACACCTCTCGACGTCTCAAGTCCTCGTATGTTACAACACAGGTTCGTACATATATTTGTTATATGACATTATGATCAAACTCATTAACAAATCATTTAGAATGTTTAAAATACGTTTAGAGTCACTAAGTATTTTAATAGGTTAATCATTCTATTTCGAACCTCATTTTACATTTTGCATTCACAAGTATTTTATACAAATACATCTTTTGTAAACTGTCTAAACAAATATATACTTTTATTTGTACAAGTAAACTAACTATAATATTCATACAAGTACTAAAGTTTACTTACACTTGACAAAATACATTTTATTTTGACAAGCACTCAACTAGATATTTTATTTTATAAAAGGCAACTAGACATTTTATCAACTAATTACATAATACATTTTACAAGTTTATTTTCATGAACATTTTAATCTAAATGAAAATGCATTTTTAGAAGATTTGCAAGATCCTGAAAAGATTTGATAAAGATTTTTTTTGATTACCACTTTGGCTATAAAATACCATCCCATTGTTTTCTCATATCTTCATCCCTTCCAACACACATTCTCTCTATCATTCTTGCATCACTTAGATCTATAGATAATCATGTAGTAACATACATCAATTACCCTCACCATCACATGATCATAATGCTTCTAACATTTATCTTTGTTGTAAGCATATTTTATATTTTGATCAACCAAGGAAATCTTGAAGATCTAGCCATCCTCATTCACCAAAGCCTATCAACATATGAAGATTCAAGATCTCTTGTTATCCTCATTGATTGAAGACTTCTTATCTAAGAATATCATTTAGATTAGTCATTCATATTCATTAGACATTTGTGTCCATGGATCTTCATTGTAAACATTAGTATATCATCACAACATTTCTCATCAACTTAGATTAGATGGTTTATTTGTTTGCGCCATAAAACATAAGGTTTTTTATGTTGGGCCATAAAACATAACGGAGTGGTTGTACTCGGAAAGAACTCGACATCTAGCTTAGTGTCGGAAATATTGTATATGCGACGTTAGGTTGGTTCTACCTCGAACTAGAACCCGGTATTTAGCTTTGTACCGGAAAAAGTGTAAGCGACGATTGTAAGGTTTTCTCCGTCGAGAAGGGAGCTTGTTGATTTAGTGAAGTAACTCTCGAGTTGGGTACTCGGGGAGTGGAGTAGGGCGGAGAGGAGATCCGTGACCGAACCACTATAAATCCTCGTATTCGGTTTGCACTTTCCTTTCTTTATCTCTTTACTTTTATAATTGCACTATACTATTGCTTGTGATGTGGTTTGATGTTTGTGTGACAACTTGGTTTACTATGCTTTATATTAGTTACAAACAATAATTGACACTTTCATATTATAGCAAACGTCATAAGCGATTTGATAACAGTAACGTATTCACCCCCCCTCCCTCTACGTTTCCACAATTTTTTCTTGTTTTTCTTAAGATGGATGAAAAAAATTAGGGTTTTTAGTTTAGATAAAGTTTGAGGATGAGATATGAGCGGGATGTGTATAGAGAAAGGAGTATATAAGGGGAAGGGACGGATGTCAGGTGTTAGGTGAGGACATGAGGGTAAAATGACTAATTTGCCCTCTTTATTTAGGGCTAATGGTGCCTAACGAGAGAAGACTTGGTCAACGGGACTAACGTTGGTGCAAAATGGAGATATGAGGGATGAATGATAGACTTATTTTGAATTTGGGACGAAATGTGTATTTTGGATACAACTTTAGAGTTTATCAACATATTTTACTCAAAATAAAATTTGGAAGTTATTTATATTAGAATATATATAACTAAAATGTTTGGTGCTCAAATTATCATTTTTTTTCTTCGAAAATGAAATCGTTATTATAAAATTTATTTTAGATGAGTTGCTCACCTACTAAAATTTGAATAATCATTTAAGCAGCTTAAAATTATAAATCAATGATCGTAACCGAAAGTCAGTATCAATGAAATGATGAAACGTTTACTAATAAGATAAAAAGAAACGAGACAAAGAAGTTTAACCTGAATTTACAAAGTAAGAATTTTTATTAGAGCATCATTAAATAAAGAAAAATGCTAAATGTTTTTACATTTTGTTCCTACAAAATGTCTTACTTACTGGTAGGGGTGGCAATCGAGTCGTGTTCGTGTTGACCTATTCGGGTTCGCGTGTTGGCGGGTTGGTATAACATCTACCAAAACACGACCCATTTATTAATCGTGTCAAGAAACTTAACCCTAACCCAGACCTGCATAACACGTGTAACCCGTTTAACCTGTTTAACTAAATAGGTCAATCAGTAAATAAGGTTGGTGGTTTGTTATTTTACCTAGTTTAAATGAAAAAGTGATATAAGGATCTAAAATATAATAAAAAGAACATACAAATAACTATACGACAATTTTCAGAGTTATAAAGTGTCAATTTCAATGATCTCTGAGTTATAATCGTAATTCACTCATATTAAGTACATAAAAAAATATTTAATCCACATCTCACATAAAAAAACTAGGTTATATTTTTTATTTTTTGAGTCTTATATACTTAAACGGGTTCACGGGTTGACCTGTTTAGTATTTACTCAACCCGAACACAACCCGTTTATTAAACGGGTTAGACGGGTTGACTTGTTTTTTACCCAAACCCGTTTATCCTCAACCCAAACCCGTTTAACTTCGTGTCGTGTTCGTGTCGTTTATCGTGTCGTGTCGAGAATTGCCGCCCCTACTTACTGGACGATGACAAATGTCAGAACAGACTCTTTACATGCAAAATAAGAATAAGAGAAAAAAACTATATAATATTATATGTGTATTTATGGAGTGGATGAAAAGTCGGGCCACCAATTATAATATATAAATTGACAGGTCGACCAAAGACAGCCTGGGGGTTCAATAAAAGGGCATAACGAGTTCAAATGATATTTGCCAAACCCTTTGAATTATCATCTTTTGTAAAAAAGAGAAAAACACGCTCTCCTTTTTTGATGGAGTCACGTATACGCAAAGATGCTGTCAGTTCAGACCAGCTGATGCCGGAACCAACAATGTATGAGTCCACAGTTATGATGTCATCAATTTCAGATGAACCTTACATGAACCGTCTCACTGTTTACTCCAAAGATCTCAACATTATGGAGGACCAGCAGCCGGATGAACCACATATGTCGTTGGACACTCGTACCACGATTACCGGTTGGTGTTTTTTTCTTATGTTTTCTGTAAGTAGTTAATAAAGTCGAGCTTAATATGTGGATTTTGAGATATAACAACAGATTATCAGACTTAAGTTTGGTTGTTTGAAATATATAGCAAGCCCACCTTAATCAACCTGTCCACAAAATTATCATCGTATGATTAAATATATTGTAGTTTAAGGATTATAGTTAGAAATGTATTGGAGTAATGTCTTACATAATCATAAGTCATAAACTCATAACTGTTCAAAGGGCACTTGAAATTAATTATCTTTAAGGAAAAAAATCATACATGTAAATTCGTATGTTTTAGGTGATATTTGTTTATTAAGAGGCTCTGAGTCGTAATCTGATTTATACATTTGAATCTGACTAAATGATTGAAAAAGTTTGAATCTGATTTCATCTTAATCTGAATAAGTGGTTGAAAATTTTGAATCTGACTCAAATAAAACTATTTGTTTTTGTAAAAAGGTTTGAATGTGTTAACCTATTAGCTCTGTTGTAAAAATCGGCTCAGGCAGCCGATTAATCATCGCATAATCGTTGATCGCTCAGTAAGCGCCTTGATTTATCATAATCTGCCTATTTAATCGGTTTGGTTAAATATCGCTTAAAAAATAGGTCAACAAACCGATTAATCGGATAAAATCGAACAAAATCGGTCTAATCGGACAAAATCACTTAAAAATCCGTCAACAAAATCGCTTAAAAATCAGACAAAACCGCTTAAAAATCGGTCAACAAACAGATTAATCGAACAAAATTGGTCAAACCTCGCTTAAAAATGATCAACAAACCGAGTAATTGTAACACCCTAGGCAAATCCTACATCGGCTGTGGCCTGGAGAGATACTGGGCTCATAAGATAACATTCGCCTTACAATGACACAACGCGTTTTGTGGTCTACTGCGAGTGGAGTTCTGAGGAACTGGCAGTTAAGCGTGCTCATGTGAAAGTAGTACGGCTTGGGTGACCGGGAAGTCTTCAAATGAGGCCATAAAAACAAAGCCGTGAGTTGCCAAAGCGGACAATATTGTGGTCGATAAGGCGGTGTTACAAGTGGTATCAGAGCCACTCCTGAGCCGTTCGGGATGGTGAGGCAAACCTCATCGAGGACGATGAGTCCCTAAGGGGGGTGATTGTAACACCCTAGGCAAATCCTACATCGGCTGTGGCCTGGAGAGATACTGGGCTCATAAGATAACATTCGCCTTACAATGACACAACGCGTTTTGTGGGCTACTGCGAGTGGAGTTCGGGAACTGGCGTTAAGCGTGCTCATGTGAAAGTAGTACTGCTTGGGTGACTGCCGGAAGTCTTCAAATGAGGCCATAAAACAAAGCCGTGAGCACTGCAAGGGGCAAAGCGGACAATATTGTGGTCGATAAGGCGGGGTGTTACAAGTGGTATCGTGAGCCACTCCTGAGCCGTTCGGGATGGTAGGGCAAACCTCATCGAGGACGTTGAGTCCCTAAGGGGGGGTGATTGTAACACCCTAGGCAAATCCTACATCGGTTGTGGCCGGAGAGACTGGGCTCATAAGATAACATTCGCCTTACAATGACACAACGCGTTTTGTGGTCTACTGCGAGTGAAGTTCTGAGGAACTGGCGCATTAGCGTGCTCATGTGAGAGTAGTACGGCTTGGGTGAACTGGCGGGAAGTCTTCAAATGAGGCCACAAAAACAAAGCCGTGAGCCTGCGGGCAAAGCGGACAATATTGTGGTCTGAGTAGGCGGGATGTTACAAGTGAATTGTAACACCCTAGCAATCCTACATCGGCTGTGGCCTGGAGAGATACTGGGCTCATAAGATAACATTCACCTTACAATGACACAACGCTTTTGTGGTCTCATGCGAGTGGAGTTCTGAAGAACTGCAGTTAAGCGTGCTCATGTGAGAGTAGTACGGGCTTGGGTGACCTGCCGGGAAGTCTTCAAATGAGGCCACAAAAACAAAGCCGTGAGCCTGCGGACAAAGCGGACAATATTGTGGTCTGAGTAGGCGGGATGTTACAAGTGGTATCGGAGCCACTCCTGAGCCGTTCTAGATGGTGAGGCAAACCTCATCGAGGACGATGAGTCCTTAGGGGGTGATTGTAACACCTTAGGCAAATCCCACATCGGCTGTGGCCAGAGATGTGGGCTCATAAGATAACATTGGCCTTACAATGACACAACGCGTTTTGTGGTCTACTGCGGGTGGAGTTTTTAGGAACTGGCAGTTAAGCGTGCTCATGTGAGAGTAGTACTGGCTTGGGTGACCTGCCGGGAAGTCTTCAAATGAGGCCATAAAAACAAAGCCGTGAGCATGCGGGCAAAGCGGACAATATTGTGGTCAGATAAGGATATCTATGTTTGACTTTGAACTTTGAATAATTATGTATTATGTTTATATTTGAATACTTGAAATATTTGAACTTTGATGCACTATGCTTATCTCAATATTTCATACATATAATATTATAATATAATACAATATCTTAAATTACAATTTTGTGCATAAAAATTCTAATCCGATTAATCCCCGATTAATCCCCGCCTAACCGATTAATCGCTAGGCCTTACCCGGCCGCCTCACTAGCGCCTAGCGATTTTTACAACCTTGCCTATTAGTTTTTAAATTTAAATATAAACGATTGCATTCACACGAAAAATAAACTCTATTAAAAATAAAAAATAAAACAAATTTTAAATATAGTCAATTAAAATTTAGAAGTATTTTAGACAAAACATTCAATTTCATGTGTATTTGTCCAAAAAAAAAGTGTCGGGTATATATTGAACTTCTCAAAACGATTAATTAAATGGGTTGTGTTAACCGCTAAGCCGAACCCTCTAATTTGAACTATATAAGAATTGTCACATAATTATTTTCATGTTACTAACTCAAAATATTTAATGATTCTATTTAATTGTACTTTTAATATTAAAGATAAAGTTGAAAAAAAAAGAAAAGAAAAAAAAGAAAAAGTAAAAAAGGATCGTAACAAAAGTAAAAGAATAAGAAAAAAAAGATATTAAGAGGTGTTAAAACAGCCCCTCCCCATCTAGTTCAATAAGAGGTTTATGCCTCTAATTGCCTCTTAACAGGAAAATTAAAAAAAAAAAAAAAAAAAAAAAAAAGGCTTTTAACATTGATCGCCTCTTAATGACACTAAAAAAATAAACACACTTTTTCGGCAAAAAAATTGACTAAATCTCTATTAGTTAAATCAAGAGGCTGTTAAAAGGCATTTTTGAAAAAACAACGTTTAAAACCCATAAATGTTTATAGCATTATAATTAGATTTAAGATCATTTGACGACAAAAGTTCTTTTACATACCAAAGGATCAATCTTCACCATCTATCTTCGTTCCATTTTTATTTGATTTAATGGATGAGATTAATCATAACAATTTAAAAAACTCACTTTCATCATTTTTTTCAAATATTAATATTTTTCAAACCGTTAATCGTTAAGCGAAAAAAAAATACAGTTACGACAAGCATTTAATTATCTTTCTATAGATAGACACTTTGATATACTTTCGACATTTTTTTTTCGTATTTTTCATGTTTTTTTTACATTTTTTCGTTTTTTTTTTGTTACTGAAATTTGCATGAAAAAAATCACATGTGATTAAACACTAATTTGAATATCACATGTGATATTTGTGTTAAATCACATATGATAAATTTGAATATCACATGTGATATTTAGTGTTAAATCACATATCAAGCACAAATGGTACTTGCAAAGATATATGTGTAGTCTATCATATTAACTCTTTTATCAAGCACACATAGTACTTGTGTGCATGTATCCGAGGATGTTCACAATAGCCATCAAACCAAACCAAACCTAATATGGAAATAAACTAAATAAACTACAAGTTGATTAAAGCTTGTGTACATGTGCATGAGTGTCTACGTTATCATCAAATAATAGTTACCATCCTTATATTAGAACTGATAACATATATGCAGTTTCGATACATTTAAACTCCGAAACAATAAAAACACATATGCACAGAAGGCATAAAATTCACTAGAAATTGTAAAAACACATATTCACTCTCAATATTTTTTATCCAAACTAGTTTATCTGTGAAATAAATCAACGAGCATGTTGGGAGATACTTATCCAAAACTGCTTATCTAGTTATTTAGAAATACATAAGCAGTCTTAATAAGCAATTCTAAACATTCCTTCAAAATATTCTGTCCCATATCAGTTAATGAGTGAGCTTATATTGATAACTTTAAGTTCAATTAAATTTCACTTATGGAGCCCAATCACGCATAAGCCCTATCAACAAGAATAAAAAGAAACATATACCATCAAAAAACAATCAATAATCACGAACCTGATCAAGGACAACCTCGGTAATCAAATCACCCGCAACTTCCTTCGATTCAGTCACAACTCCCAAGCAAAGAGTTTTTTAGAACGACGATAGCAGGGCGAAAGGCAAGGTCACATCCTGCCATGCCAAATATATAATCATCAATAAAAGAGTTTTTCATTAACAAACATGGTTTTCAATTCATCATATGCGTTGTTCATCAATAAAAAGAGTTTTTCATCAATAAGAAAAGTTGTCCATCAATAAAAATAGTTGTTTATGAATAAAAAGAGTTGTTCAATTCATCATAGGCGTTGTTCATCAATAAAAATAGTTGTTTATCAATAAAGAAATAGTTTATCATTAAAAATAGTAGTTCATGATTAAAAAGAGTTGTTTATTAATAAAAAAAAAGTCGTTCATCTTTATTTGATCATCATATACGTTGTTTATCAATAAAAATAGTTGTTCCTTAATAAAAAAATAGTTGTTCGATTCATCATAGACTTTGTTTATCAATAAAGAAAGTTGTTTATCAATAAAAATAGTTGTTCAATTCAATCATATGTGTTGTTCATTAATAAAAAGAGTTGTTTATCAATAAAAATAGTTTGTTTATTAATAAAAAGTTTTTCATCAATAAAAAAGATTTGTTAGCGTTGTTCATCAATAAAAAGTGTTCTTCATTAATAAAGAGAATTGTTCATCAAATAAATGCCTATATTATAATATAGCTTCATAGCCCGCCCGGATGGGCGGGCTAGCTCCATGATAGTTTTTGATGATATAAAGTGTGTAACAAAAGAAATCGTAAATTTATAACAATGTAGAATGATATGTACTGAGCAACCGTGCCGTTGAATAAAAGAACCTAAAATCATATCACTTGCATCATAAAAAATTCAAGTATTCATAACATACCACTTATTTATATATAACAATGGTTGTGCAATTCGTAGTTTCTCTCGTTATCACAACAAAAAAATGTAACTAAACATCAAATAAGAAACCTAAAACTACCAAATGATCATATAGCTCCAATGACACGACTGTTAATAAACAAAAACAAAGTGTAAAAATTAATATCCAAGATGAAGGCAACAAATATCACATATATTAATAGTAACTTTATTATTTTCAGCCATAAGCTAAAGATCAAATTAATATTCAAGCTATAGAGTAGAGGTGGTGTTGTTTTGGTACAGAGGTCAACACAGGTAAACACAAAAAGGAATTGAACTAATTACAAAGGTCAAGACAAACCCAATGGAACCATTTTGACCCACAACTTAAGCACTTTCTTTTTGCTAATTTGTTTGGAACATATTGTTTCGCCAACCGTTTGGGTCAAGATTGCCCTTTCAAGTATAAAAAATAGCAATGTACGATGAGAGGTAGGGAGATATATATACACAATCCCACATAGAATACATGTTCTCAACCACTCCTACTGTTGCCCGCTAAGGTCTAAGAGTTCTTTATCACCATTATCACACAATAACTAAAACAATATATCAACACATGTTAGTCAAAGTATGAAGTATCATGAAAATGTAAATCATAAAGTGTTTGTCAAACATTAGTTTGTTTCTACTGTCAGAAACCGTTGCAACTCGACAAAAGATATCAACATTCTAAGCTGCACAAAGATTTATAATCTCCTCAACTACTATCATACTTACTTTGTATCTTTAGGACACCAAACATCTTCGTCATATTGAGGAGCTGAAACCTTTGTAGGCAGTGCCTGTCCCAGTTGTATAAAATTAATATAAATTAGAAGCCATAAAATGCGCAAGTTTGGTTATATATAGTTGTCGAGCAAGAACTGCAAAGGTGAGGATGCAAAATTATATAAGCGAGACAATTTAAGAGAGCCACATAATGCAAAATTCTGAATTGATATCGATAGTAGCTTCATCACCCATAACATGGTTCTTAATGGTTGTTTATAGTTCATCCATGTTTTCAGAATCTCTATCGAACTTCTGTAAACTAAGTTATATGACCATGTAAACCTTTTATTGTCAGTATGTAATGAGAAAAAGGAAACATAATAACTTTTATGAGATCACACAATTTAAATTGATGCCACTTTCATAGACCAAGAGTGCCACTAAAATATTACAGCAATATTATACGCCTATAATCTGTGGTGTAAAAATTAAATAACTTGTTTGGCTCATGAGTAGTTTCAAGCAAAAAAATTTATGAAATAATTTATACTCCAAATATATGTGCATTAAAAGGAAAAAATTACATGAAAATAACCTGGTACTACCAATGAAGAAATGGCAAAAGGCTTCGTGTGTATGTTCATCTCTTTCAAGTTTGTGCCTGTACATGGTAGCAGTTATAAATTCAATCTAGCTAATCCACGGTTCCATTCAATGTATAAAATTAAATTATACTAAAATGAAAATGATATAAGGCATAGGCAACTTATAAAAACATAAAAAAAAAATAACCTAGAGTTTCCTTGAGTTGCTTAACTTCGGTTTCAGTAAGCTTGAATAAGATGTTACCAGTTGGAGGTGATTCAAGAAAAAGATGTAGCGAGTCAAACTGAAAATCACCCTCCTGAAAGAAATGTAAAATTTAGTATCAGCGGCACGTGAAATTAGAATAAATTTTGGTGTTTTAAATACATACCATAAGGAGATTACCATTGATTTCAACTGAAATGAGCTTGAGTTCGGTCCCATCCAAGACCAAAGAATCAACATCACCAGTGCAAACTACACGCGTCATAGAAAAAATCAAGAAACAAACTAATTTTTGACACATTGGTTGTTTGGACTTTGGATGATAGATCATCATGATTAAAAATCATTAGTCAACATCAGAGAATACAAACTCATTAGTAATTTCTCTATGTTGTTCAAGATTTTATTTCAAATGAATTCAACAGTTGAGTATAATACCTAGATGCCAACTCACGTTATTAGCCCACGATTCTTGGACAGATGACTTGCCGATCTGCAACAAAAAAAAATTAGCAAATACATGTAAAAATCAGCAACATATTGAGGATATTTTATATATCAAACTATTAATCGCATGGTCTCTTTTCACTAAGAAATAGACTCTTATATTTTCAATTTAACTCTTTATAGAGCATATCCGTGAAAGGTTAATTGGACTCGATCGGCTATGGTTCCGCAATTATAAAACTCATTCATATTTTTAAAAGTACAGTGATAAAATGTCTTCAAAAACAACACTATATCATCATGAATCACGTACAAGAAAGGATTACTTACAAAAAATGACAAAAAAAAAAAAAAAACAAAAATGGACCAGATCTCCAGAAAGTGATTGCTTACTATATCTTTGCTAGAACCCTTTTGGGTGGTTTTATCTTTTGCTTGAAGGCATCTTCTTTTGATACCTTAAAAAAAATACAGCCGAAACTGATTCATAGATTGTAAGTTTAACTTCAAATCAACAAAAAAAAACTATAAAAATCGTTAAATGCAAATCAAAGACAGTATTCATTCCAGTAAAAAATAAAACAATCAGAATAACGAAAAATAATAATTAAATTTTTGGTTTTATCGAAGATACCTGATGAAATTCAATTATAATATTTATTTCTGATTTTGGATCACCATTCGTTTATATTAGGTTATGGAATGAACAAAGTATTGAAATAACATTTGAAAATCAAACAATCATACTCAAATTATAATCGACTTAAACATGGTAGAGATTGAAGAAACACTATTTTTTAGGGAATGCGTTTTGATATTTGGGGGATTTGAATTTAGAAATGCGAGTGAAATGGGGGATGATGAGATGTTGTTTGACTGGCATTGATTGCTTTGAAGATGTGTAATTTCAATTCAGGATCTTTCTGTTATGATAGAAAAGGAAGTGTAAATGGTAAGTCAGCAGGTTGAATATGGATTTAGGAATGGAGTCACATATCTCAATAATTGGTTTGCTCCAGTGGTTAAGGCGGCATATATTTGGTTTGAGAGACGCGAGTTCGATTCTTGCAACTTCCCATTTTTTTAAAAGTTTCTTCGAAAAATGATGCCATCTCATCATTTCCATGTCATCATATATGTTCCATGTCATCATTGTTGTGCCTAGTCAGCATTAATGATGTGTCATGCTTAGTCTCATATATATGTATAGATTAGCCAAGGGAATTTAAAAGCTCCTAGACAACATAGCATTGCTTGCGCTATCTCGTCAAGATGGTCTTATTACAATAATCGCATCTTTGTTGTTTATGATGTAATAAACTTTTTAGAGCAAAATAGATTAGATAACCAACCTTAAATAGTCTCGGCTAACTTATATAACAATTGACTGAATCTCACCTAAATTTATCACAATATACAAATATAGTAAATACTTGGCATAACAAAGATTGAGCAAAAGAAGGCAACACATCGTGTTGTTTCACATCTAAAAAAAATAGATAAGAATAAGATAAACTTAGCATCTTTGCATGCGTTCTGGGTTACGCCATGAGTATAAAGAAGAAAAGTGAGAAAAAAAGCAATGGATGCAATACGTTGGTCGAAGAAGGAAAAATGGAGGAAAAGAAGAGAAAACATAGTTATAGGACATTCGGCAGACACCGTGTACAATAAATAACTCCCATCCCGTTTATAATGTAGTACTTCACAATATAATAAGTTATAGATATATTTATATAGAGAATATGTATACAAGAAATTATAAAGGGCCTCAATCATCCATGCAACCAATCGTACTTCTACTAATAAAAATATACAGATTACAAACTATATGTTCTTTTTGTAAGAAGCAAAGATTTAACTAAAAGCCGCAAGGGCACAACCAAAATACAAACAGAGACTCGAAAAAGAAATACCATAACAAAGAAGCCTAATTCCAAAGTATAAGCACATGTTTTAGTGACGTTTAGTCATGACTTGAGATTGAATTCATGACATGTTTTTCCAAAGCCCTCAATAATCAGTCAATCGAACATTTGCGATGAAGGTGATAATGGAAAGATCCCCAGAAGGTTTGATGACAAAGGGTAAGTTGTTGAAAAAAATTGCTTAAAAAGAGTGATGCTATCTTTTTAATGAAAATATCACTTTTTTCATAACAAAGATGACAACTATCTTTTTCTCATTTTTTGTTGTGATTTTTCTTCTATTTTTTAAAAGAAAAATTATGTAATTACCCCATTTTATTAGTAGTGTGATCTTTTATTTGTGGGTGTACAATCCCAACAAGTGGTATCAGAGCGATGTTCAAGGAGAATGAATAATACAGCTCGGAAGAGGCCATTACGAGTTGAAAAAAAAAAGATGTATTTGGTTTGTCGGCTGGAGTTGCACTTGGGAGATTTAACACCACAAGTTCGTTAACCGTTGGATTTTTTTATTTTTAAGCATGATGTTAAAACACATAGATCTAGCATCTCACTGGAAGGATTTGAGGTTCCATTTAAGAGATATCATTCGTTCGAAGTTTCTACCAGAAACTATATCGATTAGATTTTTTGCAAAGCAATTATTTGATAGTTCTTATTGCTCTAGGGTTGTTTTTGTGTGGATTGTTGTTGATAAAAAAATGACAAGTGATAGACGGCGACTGAAGATGTATTTATGCAACAAGGTTTAGAAAAAGTTTTGTATGAGAAAAACTGAAAGATATGAAAGAAGGAGTTTCGAAGATGATGCGAAAAAGGTTCAAGTACAATTAGGTTGGCACTTGCTCATGAGATCAAGTATCGTGTTTTGAATGTGAAGACACTGAATGATATGGATAAGCTCACAAATATTTCATCATCAAAGTTTTTGATTCATAGATTGTTTCTGAGGATGGAGTTGCATACGTTGAAACTTGAAGAAAGAGGTAATAATCATGATTATATAAATTCTTTGAATCAATTGGTTATTTTTTTAGGGTAAAGGTTTCCCCGATAAATGTATTACTCCAAAACACATTTAAGTACAACGAATGTTGGTGACTCCCACATCTCAGCCTATTACATAGGCGAAAGCTAACATAATAAAAGCAAACTACTTCTATTACGAAGATACGACTATGACTAGATTACAACTGACTTAACATAACATAAAAAATAATCTACTTCTTGTTTCGTCCGCGTACCTTGATATCCCAAGCATCGCAGAAAGCCTTCTGATCTTCAGAGATACCATGATCCTCATACAAATCATCATCATATGGATCATAATCCGCTCCCACTGTTTCCTTCCATCATTCATACAAGGTCTTAGTACCATATCCACTTCCACTTCCCGATGCCATAAAATTCCCAATTTCATTGTCAACTTTATCCACCTCACTCTCGCTATCATCACAGCATCCACTTTTTCTTGCACCTTGCACGTTCCAGTTTTGTTACCAGTTGCATTAACCTCCACAAGGACATTGTCAAATTCATTTGATAATAATTCATATTTATTTGACGTAACCACATTCTTAGCACTCGAAACCTCTTCCTTACCACCTTTAGATGTGTTATCATTACCAGTATCCTTAGCCACATTAGAGGTGCTAGGAGTCTCCGAAGTAGTTGTTTTTGCCGTTGGTTGGTATTGGAGCTTAGAACCCACTTTTAAACCAGCATTCGAACCACCTTTCGCACTGCCATTCTTACTACTATTACGCTAACCACGACTTGAAAGCCATCATTAGGCTTCTCACCAACTCGAACCGAAACCACATCCTTTTTTGGACATTGATCAGTAGTATGACCAAACGTCTTACATGAATTACACCGCGGTGGTTTCCATTCATATTTCACTCGAATCGTTTCTTTCAAAGAACTTGACCCATAAAGTAAAGGTATAGCAATGATCAAACTGTCTTTTAATTCATCTTCAGCACAAATTTCTATCAAGGCACGGTCAAAACCACTCCTACCCACGAATCAACACACATTTTGCTCGTAAACGAGCCAAGCATTTTTGGAATGCCAAACTTAGTCGCAATAAGGCTCAAACCATCCTCCAAAATAGCAGCCAATGGCACGTCATGAAGTTTAACCCACACTGGGACATGAGTTAGGTCTTCCTTCAACAAATTAGTGTTCAATCAGTTGGTTTGTAAATTGGCTAATGTGGATGAAGCTACGGAAGATGAAGAACAAGCCTTGTTGATGTTGTCTTAATTACCAAAATCCTATAAGCCTTTTGTGTAGAGTATGTTGACGAGGGAGGACCATATGTACTTAAGGCATTGCGTGACAATAAAGAGAAGGACGAGGAGTGTTAGTTCCTCGAGTGATGATAAATTATTAGTTGCTGATCATTCCACAAGAGGAAGAAATTTTACTGTGGTAGTTTGAAAGACGTTGAAGTCTAGAATGGGAGGAGATTGAGACATAGTGTTTTCGAATTCTACTATTACGAGGGAAAGGTTACATGCAAGTACGTTGCCCTCAAGTCCGTAAAGATTTGATGAGGGTTAGATAAATGTAGTCGACAATGGTGGTAATGAGTTTCTCATGGCGGAAAACTTAATGGGTGGAATTTTGAAAGAGGAAAAACTAAAGTGGGTGTTAGATAATACAACGTCATCACATATATTCATTTTGAAATGATCGAGCTATGCTTGAGACGTTGTATGGTAAAGACAATTTCATGAAATCAAAATGGGCAATAATAAGATGATGAAGATTAAGGGTGTCGGTAGTGTACGCTTCAAGCTTCATGATAAAAGTGTGAAGACCTCTTCGAATTTCAAATACATTTCAAGTGTGGCTAGGAATATTCTCACTTGTTGTGTTGACAAATCGCGGGTACCTTTAAGTTGGAAGACAAGATACTTGCAAGGTTTACAACACAAATCGAATAGTTATTCGAGGTAGGAAAAACTTTAATATTTTACTTCGAAGGGGAAGCTTTGCAAGGGAGAAGTTATAGGGAAAACAAAAGAGAGAAGACAAAGGGTGGGAAAAGTTTGCATTCCTCTTTATCATCCTTTATTTCGTTTTCTTTAATGTTTGTTATCCCTTGTTTGTGGGTGTATGATACCACCAATTATGAACTTATACATTATTACACGAAAACACTAATATTCCATTATGTTGTTCCTAGAGCATATAATGCATTCATATATTTTGGAAAAAATTTCTTTTGTTCATCCCATAACCTTACCATTCGGTAAAAATAAATTATCAAAGTCAAATTAATTACTAGTAATATATAATTTCTATTTATTTTGATATTGGAGGTAATTACATTGGTTTATCTAGAGTTTTAACATCATAAAGTTATGAATCTAGGTTGTATCTGGGAGCGTTTCCGCTTCAGAACCCACATCAGCAAAAAAATCGCATACATGGCGTGCACGTTAACACATAACTGGTCATTTTTTTGGAACGACAAATATTATATAATGAAAAACTAGCAAGAAGTTAGACAAAAAAATGTCATTACATAGTTATTGCACAAGCAAGCTTTGGATCGAAGATCCAATCAAACCGGTTAAAAGTCAATTTTGTATTTTGATGAAGGATCCAAGTGTGTGAAAGGGTTTTTATATCCTCACTTAATGTGTCTTTCTTTGGGATTTTTACATTAAAGCACAACCGGTTTCGGTACCTCCAACTGATCCAAAACATTGTTTGAACAACTATGTCAAAGCATATCTTATGTATATGAAAAAAAATATCTAACCTATGAAAGTTTTGTTGGAATAACGATTTGCTTATCATTCCATTAATCAATAGTTAGATTATATAATCATCTAAGGATTATTCTAGAACCAAGTAAACATTGGCTAAGCCTACAAGCTAATACTAAAGCCCATAATCCAAAATAACGTCTTTCACTCCCCGCAGTTTGAGCAGGAGGTGACCAAACACTCAAGTTGCTACGGAACTCATCAAACAACACAATTGGTAAGCCCTTAGTGAAGATATTTGTAACTTGATAACGCGAAGGCACATGAAGAACCCGAACCTGACTAGTAGGAACCAAATCACGAACAAAGTGAATATCAATCTCAATATGCTTCAATGACGTTGATGCTCAACAGGGTCGAGGACATGTAAACTATACTAACATAATCACAAAAGACTAATGTAGCCGAGAACAAAAGTGTATGGAGCTAGCGTAACAAATTCAGTAACCAACAAGTCTCAACAACACCCTTATACTCAGCCTCAACAATAGATCGGGAGAGAGTAACTTGCCGCTTGGAAGACCATGAAAGTAAATTGTTGCTAAGAAAAACACAACCACGAAATCGAACGACGAGTCGTAGGGCAACCTGCCCAGTCCGCATCTGAGTAGGTAACTAAAGATCTGGTCAATGAGGAGTATAACTATAATTCATAATCTAAAGTACCTTGAACATACTGCAAAATCCTCTTGAGAGCAGAAAAATGAGGCTCCCTTAGATCATGCATATATAAACAATCCTGTTGCACAACATAAGATATATCAAGACGAGTAAAAGCAAGGTACTGAATAGCCCCCGCAAGGCTACCATATAAATTTGGATCGGAAATCGGATCCCCATCTACAGCGACCCACGAAGGCCAACATTGTTCGTTCGATGAAGTTGGTAAAGGAGAAATAGTGCATTATATACGTCATATTGAATGCCAACATATAATGCAGACTACAATATAAAGTCGGATCGAAAATCTAATTGTCCAAGTACTATTTTTAATAAGTGCATTATATTCATCACGCATATTAAGTTGCCAATTAGAATCACGAAACGCTGCATTATATGACTTTAGGTAAAGGAGAAATAGTGGTAACATTTAAACTAAGACGATAGGGAGAGCGATTAAACCCGACACGAAAACGAATAACCATGGCCTGAAATGCATTCGGTATTGGACCAGCAACTTGGTCCGGACAAATCCTGGTGGAGCGTGGACCATTGAAACATGCTTAGCAGTGGACCTATGAACCGTGCCGAGTGTTGAAGAAATACGAAGTTGAACTAATAAATCATTATGGGCCTTTATTAATTCCACCATATGCGCCTGTGCTAAGTGATAAATAAGGATTAATCCCAAGAAAAGGAGATTAAGTACTCGACTGTGAAGGAGACTAGATGGATGAATGTGATGTTGCTTTATCTCGTGATATATTATTAGCATGTAAAAACTTGCATGAATTCTTAAACCGACAGAATTCCTTAGCAAAGTTAAAATAGACCTTCATTGTAGGTGTTAATGTTGAACCCGTCATTGTTGATCGAATATGAAAACAACAAGTGATGTGATTCGGTTGACTAAACAAAAGGAAAATAATAATATTGCAAAGTGATGTGATTCGGTTGAGTAAACAAATGAAAAGTAATAATAATGAGTTGGTGGCGACGACTAGAAAAGAAAACAGAAGAGTTAATAATGTCTAATGGGAATAAAATTTGGTTGAGTTATTTTCCTTGTAGCGGGGACGATGAAAGATAAATTTAATAATTATAATTAGGGTTATTATCAAGGCTGTGATATCATATTTGAAAACTAATGATGTGCTTGTTATTTCATTAATTAATAATTATATTATATAATTATCTAGAAATTATTCCAAACTAAGTAAACATGGGCTAAAGGGGTGTCTACTTTTCTCGAGAGAGTTGTGGGCCCAAAACCTTTATTCTCTTTTAATGAAGAGACCAATTAAATCTAAACCTTTCACTTTAACAGGTTAATTAAGAGCTTCATATAGAATCACTTAATTTAGTAAACACCCCCTAAGTAAACAAACTGATATTAAAGCCCATAATACAAAATAATGTCTAACAATTTTAATGACTTATTCGTAAAACTAGAGAAAGTACGTTCGCTTTTTTGCACATGTGTTCTTTGTTCTTTGAAAAGCATGCTGTAATCTAGTGTTCTTGCAAATATATAAAATGATCCTAGCACTTGCCCTTTGGTATACTTTCACATGATGGCCCGGTAGGCCGGTGGGTTCTAGTTTTATCCTAAATTAATTGGTATTCTAAACCACAGGTTTGAAGATGAGTGCTAAAAACAATGCCGGATGTCATGAAGAAGGTAATGATAAGATAAAAATAGCACTTAAGCTCTTGAATCTCCGTGACATGTGCTATCTCATTCAGTTTTGGTCACTTTACAGTATTGGGAAGTATAAGTTCCTGAAAACAGTAAATCAACCTTTTGGCCTTGGTATGTATGAGGAAGGACTTTGTAGTTACAGGAAGGAATCTGAGCGTAAATGGTTCCCTGTGGATGCCAAGTGTCAAGAACATGACCTCATTCCAGCTGTACGTGTATTCAAGCGAGGATTGCCAGAGTGGACTTCTGATGTAACAAAAGGCTATTCGAGAAACCATCCACTACAAGATTGTGCCATTCGTTCGAATCTTCATGGATATCTGGTTTTGCCGGTGTTTGATTCTTTTACCATGTCATGTGTTGGTGTACTTGAGTCCATCACATCTTCAAAATATTTTGATTGTGCTTATGAGGTTCAACAAATTCAGCGAGCTCTTAAGGTTTCAACCTAATCCCTCACTTTGATATCTTCTCCCATGCCACTAACTCATTGTGTGTGTGCATGTGCATGCATCATTTTACTAGTATTCTTCTCATATTACTTATAAGTCATTTTCTATTCTACTGTATTTCTTTATTTTTTATTGGTTCAGTTTAGCTTAAGAAATTTGTTATCAACTGCTATATTGTTGTTATCTTGCAGGCAGCAAACTTGACATCACCGCAAGCATTTGATTTTATCCCAACGTCATATGTAAGTTGAGGATGGTGAATATAAAATTAACAGCATTTATTTTCTTTTCTTATCAGCCATTAATTTAAACATAATGCTTTTACATAGGTTGAGTGCAATAATACAAAACGTGAGCAAGATGAGATCTTCAAGACTTTAAAAGATGTTTGTGTGGCTTACAAGCTACCACTTGCACAGACGTGGACAATATCCTCGAAGAGTAGCTTTGTGGCTACCGGAAGAAACATAGAAATGACATGTAGTAGCTTTAACTCTAATTGTATAGGGAAAGTATGCATGTCAACTACTGCCTTACCTTTTTACGTTCATGACTTGCGTTTTTGGCCTTTTCGGGAAGCCTGCAAAGAGCACCATTTGCTAAAATCCCATGGTGTTGTTGGGAGGGCATTGTCATCTCATGGATCATGTTTCTGTGCAGACGTAACCAAATTAGATGACGATGAGTATTCTTTGGTTCACAACGCACGTATGAACGGATTAGCTAGTTGCTTTGCCATCTACTTGCATGGCGTTGCACATGATAGTTACGTGCTGGAATTTTTTCTACCTGTTAACATGAAAGAAGTTGCAGACTTACAAAACTTGGTGCAAAAGGTGAAGTTGCACCTTAAGCTGTCTTCTTTTGTACTTGGAGATGTATCAACCACTGACTTGGATGTTAGTCAGCTGTCACTTCAAATGCAGCTAAATTCAAAAGATTCAGTGATAGTTGGGAAAACTAATGCTGAAACTCATTGCATAAATGCTAAAGATCAAAGTACTTTTAGCAACAATGACCTGAAGAGCTGGAACAATGGTACTAACACTGAGGAATTGTATGTAAATGGTGTCACAAGAAATAAATTTGATGTAGTTACTAAACAAAGGAGAAAGCATAAACAGGATTCTGTTACGCGTGAGGCCATCCAGCAAAATTTTGGAAAGCCGATTTGGGAAGCTTCTAAGAAGCTTGGTGGTAAGCCATTTATATTTCACTACAACATATATGTGAAATCTTCAAGGACTACCCTTAGTCCAAAGTCCAAACACTTAAAAAAGGAATATCTGTTGTTTTTTAAGTACTGTATAATTAAAATATCTGAAGTTTGTGAAGAAAGGGTAGACAACCCTTTCGGGGTCCCTGCCTCATCAGTCCCACAACCATCGAGGTGGAAGGTTAGTTACTTATTTATGTAAACCGCAGACAAGGGGCATGATGTCTAGATATTGACCCCATCCCAAAGCCATCACATATGGGAAGGTATAATCTGGAGATTAGAAAACTACCAAAATTCTTGACATATAAAATGTGTAGAGATTTAAGATATTAGGCCACGCTTTAGCATGGAATTCTGGCATGGTTCTCCAATTTTTGGAGTATAAATATTCAGAAAATAATTTAGCATGTTCGCAGTTTTATTAGTGTGTGGATATAAGCATTAAACAGCTTATACTTGAGCTGCTTATCGTAGGCTTTTTATTGGCCATATGCATATTTAACTCTCATTTTGATTTTTGTTATTTATACTCATTTGATTTTTGTCATTAATAGTTGATAGGTCTACATTGAAGCGTGTTTGTCGTAAGCAAAATATAACCAGTTGGCCATTGTCACATCGCCACAAGAAACATGCTCATTTGAGCATATATGTTGTCGTGCTGCTGCTGGTAAGGATGAAGCGGTGGAGTTGTTCAAGTAATCGTCATGGGTTTTTAGCTAAGTGGTGGATTTGTGGCAAGCATAATGCTTTTGACTCTAAATTAAAGACGTCAATCGAAGCCTATGGTTCCTCAATAATCTCAAAATCATCAATTATTCCACCTAAAGACGAGAAAATTCTTGAGCCACTTCATTTATCACAGATATTCAACGAACCAGATGCCTCCATAGAGACTGCAAATACCAATCCTCCACAAGTACGTTTTGATATGTTTCCTGTATCCCCAAAGAAAAACATGGCCAAAGTCTCAGCCGATATAAGGATGTTGATAGTGAAGGCAACATATGAAAATGATATGATAAAATTTCAAGTTCCTCTTTCATCAGGACTGTCGGAGCTGAAAAACCAAGTGGCTCGAAGGTTTAAGTTAAGAAATTCCAGACTTCATCTACAATACAGGGATGAAGACAATGATCTGATACTTATTGCTTGTGATACCGATTTAAGAACCCTTATACCATTCTCTGGTAATTCAGTTAGTAAGAACACAATAAAATTAATTGTCCAGATGGCTAACGATTAACATATAAACGCTAGTAAATCGATATAAAAGAGAGTGGAATGTACTGTATTATTTCTGTTTTGTTTGTATTTTATTTTGAAATAATGATTTTGTACTGTTTACTTTACCCACGTTAAGCAACTATAAGGCCCATTTTGTTCGTTGTAATCTGGTGTAATTGGATATAATTATAATCTCATTACATTACATAGGCTGTTTGGTTTGCATAATGGATGTAAATATGTAATTATAATTCAAATTACGTTACGTAGACTGTTTAGTTTACATTGTAATTGTAAGTTAATCATTCTAGTTACATCAAGAAAGGAAATTTAGTAAATAGCAAGTTGAATGGAAAGTTTTGAATTATCTTGTAATTAAGTATTTTATATTCTAAAGCATTAGTATTTATAAAGAGTTGTAGTTGTAGTTGTTGTTACTATAACTATTACTGTTACTATTACTATTATGAGTAGTAGCTAATCCTACTAAAGATATGATTAGCAGCACGTGCTTTAATGTTTTGAGTCACAAAGAACTTTCAGATTCGTTTCAATAAAGTCACCGCATCCTTTTCAAGTTCCCAAATGAAAAGAATGAGAAGGGAGAAACACATATCCAATATCCGCGCACTTAGCCTCATATTTGACTCGTTTACGTTGTGCGGCCTCAATCACCACACGGCCAGACACAAAATCAACCATACCAGTTGCGTCAAGGGCGATGACCCTATCAGATCAACACATACATGAAGCCCTCTATCCCATAAGTAGAGCAACATATCAGCTGAACGTAAGAGTTTGTCTCTTTCTCCACTAAGCACAACATCAACTTCTTTACGAGCTAAAATCCCTGACCGAGAACAAATGTCAACAAGGGTATCATGTACCACGTTATGTCGATGTTTAATACCACAAGATTCATCATGGTCCCCATAAATATCTGTGGGGGCCCAGATAGTTACGCGACTCCCCACTAATTTCTTGATAAACCTTGGCAAGGTGTTACTTTGGTGTCATTGAGAAAGATCTTGTTTTCAAGTATTCGTTAAGTCCAAGACAAGTGGCTATTCTCAGCAGCATTCGCGCTCCGCATGCACAAGATTTCCTATTCACTATACCTATTGATGGGTTGGGCCAGAGGATGAACCACCGCCAATTCCGTTCGGTACTGTGTTATAGGCTTTTTATACCTATGTTTGCTGAAGGTAGTCTTTACCTGAGTTGTAATGTACACAGTATGGACCAATGTGGCGATCATGCAGTACACTGTTCAAGTGAAGTGGGAGTGAAGTTCAGGTATAACCTAGCGCGTGATATTCTGGTTGATATATGTTCCAAGGTGGGGATCATGGTGCGGAAGGAGGCTCCAATGGGGTTTCTCTCTGGGGCTAGGAAAAAGCTTCGTCCAGCTGACGTGTTATTATTCAATTGGATCCAAGGCAAGGATGCGTGTTTAGATGTGACTGGGATTAGGGGTGAAAACAGGCCGAGCCGAGCCCGAGCCTGCCAAAGCTCGAGCTCGGCTCGGTTCGAGCCTTAAGGTTTAGGCTCGAGCTCGGCTCGTGATATGATACATAAAGCTCGAGCTCGGCTCGTTTATAATGCGTCTAAGCTTGGCTTCTCGAGCTTCCTTATTCAAGCTCGTTTATCTAGAGCTCCTTTATTTGTTTTGAGCTCGTTAGTTATTTTGGCTTTATACGGATCATTCATATTCGTTCAAATCAGCTTGATATTCAAAATATTAATATATGAAAGTCATTGCTAGTATAATGCAGATTTTCAACTGTGTTCTCATGGTGCTCATTCAGTATTGTTGTTTTAAATTTGACTTTTCTGATCCAGTCCCTAGTATTTACAAATAATAATACTATATATTACTATGTAAGAAAAACGTGGAACGCTAAAGTTAACAACAAACAAATCCAATATACCATTACCAAAGACCACTCGAAAGATCATCATATATTACTTTGACTTTTCTTAGAACAAATGTTTAATGATAAAATCATCATAGATCACTCGAAAGATCAAACAAAACAACCAAAGATCTCAATTTTCGTTTGTGGTGTACAATAAACTTCAAGACCGTCAAAAAATCAAACACACAAAAAAGAAATCATCATAGATCTGTAACTTTGATATTATCCGAATAAAAAGAAAGAACTATAACAAATGTGTTACATTCTTACTTTGATTCGTTCAAACAAAAAAGACAAAACGATTAATACCTACCCGAGACCTTTAACGATCTTGAAGCCGGAAAAACGATTATGTGGAAACGTAGAGGGGGGGGGGGGGGTGAATACGTTACCGTTTAAAAACTTTAGATCTTTAGTATCAAATCGCTTATGAAGCTTGTTATAATATGAAAGTACCAATTATTGTTTGTGACTAATATAAAACATGATAAACCAAGTTGTCACACAATCATGAACATCAAACCACATCACAAACAATAGTATAGTGCAAGTATAAAAGTAAAGAGATAAAGAAAGGAAAGTGCAAACCGAACACGAGGATTTATAGTGGTTCGGTCACGGATCTCCTTTTCGCCCTACTCCACTCCTCGAGTACCCAACTCGAGAGTTACTTCACTAAATCAACAAGCTCCCCTCTCGGCGGAGAAAACCTTACAATCGTCGCTTACACTTTTTCCGGTACAAAGCTAAATACCGGGTTCTAGTTCGAGGTAGAACCAACCTAACATCACCTATACAATATTTCCGACACTAAGCTAGATGTCGAGTTCTTTTACAAGGGTACAACCACTCCCAATATGTTTTATGGCCCAACATAATAAACCTTGTGTTTTATGGCACAAACACATAAACCATCTAATCTAGTTTGGTGAAAGTGTTGTTATGATGCAATGATGCTTACACTAATGATCCATGACACAAATGTCTAATGGATATGAATAACTACTTCTAAATGAACTTCCATTGATAGGAAGCCTTCATGATGAAGATCACAAGTTCCCTAAACTTCTTGTGATAGATCTTCAACTTGTGGTGAGTGGGGATGGCTAGATCTCCAAGATTTCCTTGGCTGATCAAAGAGTATGCTTACAACAAAGATGAATGTTAGAAGCATTATGATCATGATCATTAGGGTGTTTAATGTATGTTACTACATTGTTAATGATTGATCTAAATGTATGCAAGCAGGTGGAGAAGATGTGATTTGAAGTGGTGAAGAAATGGGAAAACAATGGGCTTCTATTATAGCCAAAAGTGGTCGAGGGCGTCCACGGACCAAGGATCCCTTTAAAGGGTTCCGCCCTTTATACAAAAGGGTTCCGTGGGTGCTGACGAAAGTCTAAAAATCTTTCTTCAAATCTTTCCAAGATATTACCAAATCTTACTAAGATCACATTTGATATATTGAGTATCAATCTAACCAAAATATTCAAGTGATCTTCCAAGGATTTCAAAGATGATGCATGACATGATGTAACATGTATTTCCATTTTTAAATTAAAAGGTTTATCAAGGTAAACTTGTAAAATGTATTATGTAACTAGTTAATAAAATGTCTAGTTACCTTTTGAAATACTTGTGAATGCAAAATATAAAATGAGGTTCGAAATAGAATGGTTAACCTATTAAAATACTTAGTGACTATAAATGTATTTTAAACATTCTAAATGATTTGTTAATGGGTTTGATCATTATGCCACATAACAAACATGTACGAACCTGTGTTGTAACATACGAGGACTTGAGACATCGAGAGGTGTTGAATGTATGTTGAGACAAAGTGTGATTACAAGTAACTTGTACATTTTACGTTATATATTACAAGTTACATGTTTGTCATCAATCAAAACAAACAAGACTGTATAGATTAAATGTCATAATATTTGCACTAACAGATTGGTTCTTCACTCATAGGTTTGAGCAAAAAAAATGAGTTTTGTGTGTTCTTTCGTGCTTATTATTCGATTTGGTTATGTAAGAAACCAAAGATGTGGTTTGATCTTTGACCGAGGAGTAAAGAAGAAAGGGAAAACAAGTGTAGTTTGAATGTTTAATGTTTGTCTGTTGGAGAAAGATGGGTGTGGCTGCAGGAGTATAAGGATGTGAGTGAGTTAGGGTTAAGTTGTTATAGATATTAGGGGTATATAAGGATTAGTTTTTGGGTTTGGTTAATTACGTGGGCTGAATAATATCCGAATTTTTTGGGTAGTTGAAATGGGCCTAGTGTCCGTAAAGCTCGTTTAGGGCTCGTGAGCCTATTCGAGCTTTGTATATAGAGCTCGGGCTCGGACTCGATTATTAAATGAGCTCTAATATAGGCTCGAGCTCGTTTAGGGTCGGCTCGTTCGAGCTTTTTACCGATCCGATCTCGAGCTTTTTACGAGCGGCTCAGCTCGTTTCCACCCCTAACTGGGATCTCTCCTTTTGCTGGTATTGATGCATATTCGTGGGCCCCGGGGGTAGCCTTGCACAACGCAGTGGAGAAGAAGAAAAAGAAATATGTGTTTGCATGTGAAGACAACGGTTATAAGTTCATACCATTTGCTTTTCAACATTTGGGGAGCTTGACACGGAGGCTTTAGATACACTTTCTCGTATCAAGACCATTATTGTTAGCCACTCAAATAATGCCAAGAGTGGTGCATTTATTTTTCACAGACTAAGTTTTTGTATTCAGAAAGGAGTGGGAGCCCAACTAGTGTCTCGGCTTTCCACCAACTTCTTGTAATATTCTTTTGGTTTTATAATGAAGTGATGGTTTTTATTAAATAATAATAATAATAATAATAATAATAATAATAATAATAATAATTATTATTATTATTATTATTATCATAAAATGATATTAGTATTTATTAATATTATTAATTATTATATTATTATTATTAGTATTATTATTTATTATTTATTGTTATTTATTATTATTATTATTATTATTATTAATGTTTTTCTAAATTACATTACGTTGCGAGTCAACCAAACACAATGACAGATTTCGTCAATTACAATTCCAGCACATCTACAATTCCAACACATTCCAATTATTTGAATTACAATTCCTTTCAAAAATTACAATTCTTTTCAAAACATTCTTCGAACCAAACGCACCCTAAGAGCATCAGATGTGATACCCCGTTATCATCATAAAGTGCAGCCACATCAACGCCACATTAGGGTCCCCACTTGTAACACTAACATCCAAAAACACTCATTCACTAATAACATCCATAGCATCCATAACACCATCTTTTTTAGACACATAATTTTATTTTATTTTATATTTTTACACAAATTAATTTTTCATTCATTAAATAAAACTACAAATTACATTTTTTTTGAAAAGTTACAAACTTAAAATTAAAATATAAAATAAAAAATAAAAAAGTAACTAAACATATTAAACTTACTAAACTTATTGACATTGACAATATTTTAATAGCCCCACTATTCTTAGCCCACTTAACATTTGATTTAAAAAAAAAAAACTCGCACACTTCATCTTCTACATCTGGCTCACGCACACTAAAATACACACAGTTCACACACTAAATACACACACTGCAACACGCACACAAAGTCACAAACACACACATAATTATTTAAATCGAACAAAAAAATAAATAAATAAATAAAAAATTGCTTCAACGCGCGTGAGACATTGTTTGTATTACTTCGTAGTTTCAGTCGTTATACACTTGACGTGTTTTTATTTGGTCTTTATGCATATTAGAGATTAGATTAGTTGGCCCAAATCCATATGTGGTCTTCGAGTCCATAAGGATTTAGGGTTTCATGATCCTCTGACCTAGTCGGTTGGAGCGGACGCCTCTATGCCACCCTTCAAGCTAATATATCGCTATCATCTCTCATCTAATATCTATCTTTATTATTATTGTTTATCTCTGCACATCAACTACCCAAATCTATTGTAAAGCATCAAGTTAATTTCAATTTTTTTACAAAGTGTGTATCAAAGCTATTAACCTTAAATTGTCTCATCCTTTTAGGCCATCCATTATGACATTTTAAAAGGTTTAAACTTGTGTTGTGACATTAAATTATAAACCTATTTATTTATTTTACCTATCTCCACTATGTATAAACATTTTTAAGGTTTATAAACATCTAACATAATCAAAGACATTAAATTATGGAAAGGTCTAACATCTTAGATCTCTTCATGACACATAGTCTTGAATTGGATCCCCAATATGGTTTACACGTTTTTAAACCTCTTCATTATTTTAAAAACCTTTGTCTAAGGATCAAGTAAGAAATAAAAATAAAATGAGAAGCATGAGAAATAACCACATCCGTCTCCCATGGAATTCTTCTTCATTTGAAATGTGCGGCTAAAAACACTTCTCATTCTTCTTATTTTTATTTTTCTTATTAGTGGATCCATTCCCATAAACCTTTTTATAAACCGTCATAGTGAATGCCCTTATATTCATAGAGTAAGTGTCAAATAAGAAATAAAAGTAAAATGAAAAAGATGAGAACTAACCACATCTGCACATTTCAAATGCACCTACAAAAAAATATGCATCTAATCTACCTCCTCTAAGCACACTGAGACAAGCCTAAATATACTCTGCTTCTCATCTAAGTACATAGAGACATGAGATTTACCTGACAATTGAATTCACCAGTAAGATATTAGCCATTTGCATATACCACCTTAAATCAAACACCACATATTCCTTAATTCAGAAAGACCAAATATCTATATAGGCTTATGACAATGTTTTGGAGAAGCAGACTAGGACCAAGTAATCACATATACTTTTCCAAATTCCTCATCACATTCCATACTGCAAACACCTCCCCCTGTATATTCCTCTATAGCATTGTTCTAAAAGGCGCGCTATGATGGTGCCAAGGCGCCGATAAGGCGTGACGCGTAACCTCTATGTTACGAAATAGATTAAGGCGTCGAATTTATGTGCGGCGTGAGATGAGGCGAAAAAGGCGCGCTAAAGCGTGAGGCGTGGTGATTTTTTTTTATTAAACTCTGATAATTTTTTTTTAAATGAAGAATATTACATGCAAGGATAGTTTCTTAACATTTTTCATTATGTACAACGCTTTTTGTAAACTCGATATATATATGTAATATGATATAAATATATAAATATTTTCATATTTTATGCCGCCTTATGCCACGCCTTAAAAACGTAAAAGTTTCGCCTTGGCCGCTAAGACGTGAAGCTTGGTCATACCACCATGTTGTCACGATACGCCTTGCGCTATTTATAACCTTGCTCTAAGACATCACCCTTTTTAATTTTGAATATTCATTTATATCCCCCATTCCTTTGGCACAACTCTAACTTGGACATAATTCTTTTCTTTAATGTTCATCAATTGTAACTTGACACTGTCTTAAATATCCTTGATCATACCATTAGTATTCTTCTTTTCAGTAGTAAAAAGTCTTGCATTCCTTTCTCTCCAAATGAAGTATATACATGTAGACAAGACTACTTTCCTAACAACACTTCTGATATTGTTTGTACACAACATCTTAGTCAGTTTCTCACAATATTTCTCCACTCATTATCAGCATTTACCACTTTCATCTTACCTTTCATAACCATCCATACTTTTTTAAAATAACTAGAGTTAAAGAAAGGTGACTATCTGAGTCATTACACTTTGAACATAAAGGACATACCATATTCACATTAAGGCGGATGAGGTACTTAGGGATAACCTAACTGTTGAAATACCCCTACTTGATGGGTCGGGTTCGACTATTGAGAAGATACGGGTTGAATACGAGTGGAAACCTCCTCAATGCGATAAGTGTAAGATCTTTGGTCATACTCTTGTTAATTTTCCAAAATCTGTTTTACCCCCTATTCAGCCTAAGAGTGTTAATGATGGTTTTCAAACTGTCAGCAACAAGAAGAAGGGTAAGCAAGGTGGTCAAACTGCTTTGGGTCAAGGAGGGTTTACGATTCCTAATGTGGGTAAGAAGCTCATATATCAACCCAAAAAGCCTCATGCTAAACCTAAGCAAGTCGATGTCACTAAGAAAAAGGCTGTTGATGTGCCTAGTACGAGTGGAGCAAAGGCTGCTACATCCAATAAATTAGATGCCCTTAGTATGGATGATATTGATGTTTTTGGTATTCCTACTAAGGAAGTGAATAAGGATGTGGATGTTGGTAGTGTAATGGAAGAAAAGAAGAATATCCAAACTAATAATACATTGCATGAACCGCTTGTGAGTGATTCAATGGAAGCTAACGAGGTTGGTCCTACCCCTATTGTTGTGAAAATTGGGGAGTTTGAAAAGTTTCTTATTAATGGGAAAGCTACTTTTGTAGATGATGATGGTAATCCTATTAAAAAGGTTCCGGGTAATAAAAAGGATTTTCCGTCTTCTTCTTCTTCTGCTAAGAGGGTTAACCCATTCTCTAAGGTGGGAGAGATTGTTGATTCCGACAGTGATGAAGATTAGGTTTTAAACACTTTTGATGAGTCAATGAACCTATTTGGTGGTGGTCATGATCGTGAAGATGATTATGATGACTATGATTATGATGACTATACGGATCAGGTCTACAATCTTTCAGGGAATTTATTAAGAAGAAAGTGAGGTAGTTTTATTTTTTAATAATTAATTTATGTATAGATTATGAGTGAGATATACATGTAAGGTCCATTATTTACAAAAGATACAACATATGGCATGAATCAATCTATCATTACCGAACCACTACGATTCCTAAAAACTTAAACCAAACATTTAATTTTTGAAATGAAACAAATCCTTGAATCCAAAGCTATAAACCAAACGGGCCCTTAATAATTTAGGGAATAGTTGATTCCAATCATTGGGCCCATTATGAATCATGTCTGCTGTCTGCCACACACAAGTAAATTTCCATTCTAGCTGCATTCCTGTAGATTTTAGGAATAATATTGCACAAAGGCTCATTATCACCCCCACCTATCATACCACAGAGAAAGTAGATTTACCATCCCCAAGCTTATGTATGACAGGTGGTCTGATTTTATCATTCAAATCTATTAGAACATTCCATATAGTGGTCTGATATTATCATTCAAATCTATTAGAACATTCCATATCCAACTATCTTTTTTTTTCACCCTCCATTTCCCAAATACTTTTATCATTCAGTTTCACTACATTATTCCATTTAACACATAGGGAATCCTTTCTGGCAAATATGTTCCAAATTTGTTTCATTAATCAACAGCTTGATGGTTTAAGCCGCAAACCCCCTTCTTTTTTAGGAGTACAAACAGTCTTCCAAGCAACTTTTGCTCTGCCATTAATACATTCACCTTGACACCATAAGAATGCTTTAAGAACCTTGTCAATCTCTCTAACAGTAGATTTTGACATAAGAAATACTGATGCCCAATACACTTGCATTGAAGTTAACACAAAAGCTATCGATTGCAATCTTCAAGCAAAGGATAAGTATTTGTTCTTCTAGTCATTTACTTTTGCTTTCACTTTCTCCCACCCTTTACAATCATTTATCCCAGGCACACCTAGGTACTTCATTGGGAGCATACCAATTCGGTAAAAATCAAGGATTTGTTGCTTCTCTACATTGTTTAAGTTCCCAAAAAAGATGGTACTTTTGCTCATATTAGGAATAAGACCTGAAGTCTTACTGAACTCATTTAAAGCCTCCTTTATCACCCTCACAGAACTTGCACTACCATGACTGATCATCTGCATATTTGTACTTTGTACGGAGGGAAATGAGTGAATTAAAGATTGGATATTCTGTATTATAACAGCTGAATATAAAAAGGTTAAAGGCGGAAGTATTTACTGATACAAAAAAATTCACAACTGAAAGATGGAGAGAAAATATTCTATCACTGAGTTCTCGATAGTTAATGATTAGAAGGTTAACGTGCATACTAGCTCAAGATATGCACAAGTAAATAACTTCTCAACGTGATGATCAGTGACCTGGAGACACACATAATCCTTAAGTTGATTGGAAATACTGATTTACAGCGTGAAAAGAAACCACTGAAAGGGAAACACTGAAGTCTCTTAGTATGAACAATTATTATACTCAAATAATTAAGTAATATGTGTGAAAATGAGCTCATACCTTGATTATCATCCATTCAACTGTTTTCACAAAAGCTGCTCTTGTTGAGCTCTACAATATTGCTTCACAGCTCGTGCCTTGAATTCCAACTTTGAAGATATAATCTGCCTCTAAGCTCTCATTTGATTTCAGTTCGCCTTTCACAGTTATGAGTCTGGGTGCTGTCATTTTTTGGTAGCTGCTGTTCATGCTACCTTATAGAAGATTGTGCCACAGCTTAGAGTTACTGTCCAAGTATCACTTCCAAAGGAAGGCCTAATTATGCATCCGACCTCTGATGGCCAACCGGCTGAACGAATAATTTAATCACAGCTTTGGAGTCTGGTGGCTCAGAAGTGCTCAATATGGCATCAGATATGTCATTGTCAGAAAGAATTAATATCATATCACCATCTGCATCCCTATATTTTAGCCTAAAACTTTCACGCTTAAGCTGCAACCTTGTTGCAATCAGCTCCTTCAGCATTACTAATCCATCAAAAATGCAGAATGGAAACCTTATGGTATTATTTCCGTATGTTACCTTAATCACCACATTTTCCACTCTCTTTGCAACTATACTCTCATCAGGCAGATTTGTACGAGTGGGACTTATAACATGGTTACCCTTTTCAGTATCACGAGTTATACCTAATGGTTCACTGAAAACCCTGGAAACTGGTGTTAGTGCTCCATTAGACGTATGGGACTTATACGGCCACCTTGGTATACCACGATTCCTGCATATGCGCTTCAATGTAGATCTGCTAACTGCACATATACAAAAAAAAGATGAGAATATTAAAAAGAAAGCACAAATACAAAAAAAACCTATAACCTACAAACTCACCATTAAGAATGGCCGCAGCTTCGCCCATTGTCTTCCCAAAATGTTTCTCGATTTCCTCCAAAGTAATAGAGCTCTCAGATCTCTTCCTTTTTCTCCTTTTCCGTAATGTCCCGGGATTAGTTTCAAAATTTTCGATCTCTTTCTCCAAATAAGGAGGAACAAGCTGACTTGTTCCCACATCAACAGAGTTTGATGGCTCATTTTCCATATTATCCTCTTCCATATCCTCAGAATCATGTGGGACCTCTCCTTTTTCAGTCAATAAGGTTATAGGCAAAGGTTGAAATTCAAGGTCCCAATTCAAAAAAGGAGGTCCTCCGATGACTTGGGGAGTAGACATGATATCTAATTGCATACAAGAAGCGTCTTTTATGTGCTGCTTCATTGTAATCATTAACTTTTGTAGGTTTGATTCGTCTGCGCTACATGTTGGCAAAAAGAACTCTATAACGTATTCAACATCTAATTCAAGACTCTTCATATAGATAGCCAAACAACTAGTTAGCCCACTCATGCGGGCTATGGGAACCAAAGGGGAAACGTCTTCATCAAGTTTTGTTACATCGCTACAAAACCATGTACCACGAGACGAGAATGATCTCCCAACAACTCCTTGGGATTTATCCAGGTGTCGTTCGCTGCATGCTTCATGGAAATCCCACTTGCTTAAGTCTCGAACATAGAATGGTAGACCATATGTTGACATGCAGACTTTCCCTATACAGCTCCGGTTGAAGCTACTACAACTTTGCTCTATTTTTCCAGAATTAGCCACAGAACTAGCATATCCAGACACAGACCACGTCTGAGCTAGAGGTAGATCATGACTGTCACAAACCACTGTCAAAACCTTTAAGATTCCATCCAGTTCATCTTGCCTTCTTTCATCTGGGATCTGTCTCAAATTTTAGAAAAATCACCGCGCCAATGCATGGGCAAACACATACATACTATAGGTGGCAAGATGGGCGGATATGGTAATGGGTCAAAACGGGTTTGCGTTGAAAAGGGAAGGTGGGTTGATCACTATTTTTCCATTAAAAAAATAAAATAAAATAACCTAGTGCACCAAGTATGTTCACAAAGAACAATATTATTAGAGTGATAATCTAAATGTTCAAGGAAGACTATCCGGGAGGTTGTATGCATTAAAATATACACCCCATTTACTTTCAGCCCGTTTGACCCCATTACACTTTTAGCCAAGTTTTTTATTTGACCCATTTGAGATAAAATTCATAAGTAAATGGGATGAAAGTGCCACCTATAATACACACACACAAAAAGTAAGAGAAGGAGATGGGCTACTTGGAACACAACTCACAGAAAACCTAGGATCCTCAAACACGTTTGGAGACTTCAGATTCTGTTTCTGCAAATTAAAAAAAAAAAAAAGAAAAAAAAAATTATTAACATGTGAATAAACTCATGGTGTGTATGCATGCACGCAACAAATACAAAAGGATATATGCTAGTAACAATGCATTTACCTTGAGTGCTTTTGAGACTTCTTGAACCTCAAAAGCATAATCAACATAGTTCGATGATGTTATGATTTCAAGTATACCTACACAAGAATCGCCGCTAGATTCAAATATAGGCAAATCAATATATCCATATTTATTTCCCCCACCGTCTACATCCAAACTCCATTCTGGCAATTTTCGGCTATAAACACGACCTGGTGGACGTAGTTCTTCTGTATCCTCTACGTCCACAACAATTGCATGTAGTTCAGACTTCAACCTAAATGAGTAAAGCTCTTCATCAGCCACACCAACACCAAAAGGTTGGTCCCAAGTTGTTAGCAACCACCGGTTCCGGACAGTGACCGGTGACCAAAACTGAACAAGCACTCCCTTGCCACGAAATCTTAAATCCTTGAGTGCAGATGTGATTTTTTCCTTAATCATGTGTGGGTCTATAGTATTTAGTTCAACCATCATACTAGAAAAACCTACAAATCGTAAGTAGGTTGTTGTTATTAATAAAATAAAATTAGTAAGCAGGGTGCTATTTAACGCAATTAACTGATATGGAATAAAAAATCCAGATATAAAACGGTGGAAGAATGAGACCGAATGAGGTGACGATGACTTGGTGGTGGGGCCTAACCTACTTGGAAACTTCAGGGTTGACCAAATGTGCAACAAAACTAAATACGATGACACAAATCATATTAAGGTTTGTAGAAATAACAAGTTGCTGCAAGACGATTGATTTTTTCATAAAGAGTAAATTGCAAAAACTGTCCTTGTGGTTTTTGCAAAATGTATACAAACACCTATCGAACCTTTTATCAAATCAACTGATTTTAATATAATTTTCAAAGTCACTAGAATGACCTCGAAAATACACATCGAGACACCCCTTCACATTGCTTTGGGTTGGTTTAAAATTTTCACCATTTTATCAATTTAGATCTGTGTAATACTGATAGGACAAAAAAATGACCCACAAACCATAAGCCTATTGTGTGCATGTGACTTGTTGGGTGCAAACCCAATACCATAGGGGTAAAATATAGCTTAAGTTCATTTAAACATGTAACACCATGTGGGATAATGTGGGTTCTAATTGGCTAAGAAAGATGCTATAAATTGGTATACAAGTCATCGTTTAAACCAATTGTGACGTATTGACGAGGATGGCTTTCTTCGGGTATGAACCTAATTCAACAAACATGTGGCTCAATTAGAGAATGTTGCTAGAGTAGATAGCGCAACTCAGTGACTATCACCGAATGAGAGCACCACTTTTGTTTTTTCGGATTTATTGTTAGATGCAAACCTAATCCAACTTTAGTATATAGCCTATGCTTGATGGGTCACTTATGCTATCACCAATTGGTTCCAAAACGATTGTAACATGACTTCATTCAACTTCAATATATACAATGGAAAGTATATATACATATTTTTTATAAGAGCAAACTCACGTACACCCTACTTGCTTAATCGGGCAATTGCACTCACAACCACTTGGTTAATGCCGACTTGATACCGCTAGGCTATAGTCATGTTGGTTGGAATATATCATACACTTCACCAGAAATAGGATCATATATATTGTGTTTCGAAGCAATCAATCATTTATATATGGTTGGATAGATTTGTGAGGTTTAAGTTAAGGTCTTATATATTTATTTCTTTTTGCCAATGAATTTTCAACAACTGATCTAATCCATCAAAAAGATGGATCCAAGTAGTTAAACTATTTAAGATGAATTACCTACCTAATTTCCCATAACAAGACAGAGCACCATACATATACCACTTTTCATAAAGCAAGCTTCATATTGACTTTAGGAAAACACCATCAATTAGAAATCATGTTTATAAATACATAAGATGAAGAAAACGAAATCACATACTTGGAGGAAAAGGTGACTCTGGTCCATATATATCTCGAACTCCGAAAACATAAAGAGATGTCATATATCTTCGATCTTCATTAATATATTCTTCTTCTTCTGGTAGTGTTCCAGCTGACGGTTGATAAATACAAGGATATCTTGATTTCATAGTATCCAAAACATCTGAATGACTATCATGTCTTCTACTACTGTCTGGAGTCAAATCGAAAGTAACATGTCTCTCCATTTTCCTTATCTTCTTTTGCAGAACGACTCAATTTGTTCAGGTTACGTTTTGGAGATGGACCGACAATCTATATTATATAAGAGTCATTTACTCCACCGACAATGAATCCGTTTTGGAGATGAACCGACAATCTATTACTAGGCCTCACCGACAATGAACCCCCGGTTCATGAACATTCTGACCAGGCCACTGCCAATTCTTTATCATTTACTCTATTACTCCGTATTCGTCTTATATTTTCCAGCTATTTTACTCTTTTTCTTGCTTTCTGCCTCGAGGCATTGTCGAATTTCATTATATTTTGGAAAGAAGACGAAAATAACAAACAGCTCATTTTTCTTTAGGAAGGCAACATTTATAACAAACAGCTCATCTTATCTTCTACTCGTAATTGACTTTGATTTGTCTATGCTAGCTTATACTAATAGAGTTAAAGCTATAAACTTATAAAGTATATTTGCAATTGGAGTTTATAAAAGTTTAAAGATGACCTAAAAGGTTGAACTTACGATGTAACTTCCTATAAGCTATTATGAGCCTACCACTTATACCTTGGGAGCTTAAAAATATTGATCCCCTCATATCACCCGTTGACTCCATTGTAAAGTTGGGATTTTATTAGGCCGGGCATAATCGAGAATTTTACATCGGTCGGTCACGCGAATTTTCCATCGACGACCGATGTTTACATCGGTCACGTCGATTGTGGCACTCGGTCGAGACATCGGTCGTGGGGCAAAAAAAGGCAACATCAGGCTAAAATTCAACCGATGTCAAATGTACCATTTCCAACTTTATTTGCCCGTTTGGGCATTAAATTTAAAGAAAAAAAAAGTTTTGACCGTTGCATTTGCATTGAAAAAAAAAAAAAAAAAAAAAAAAAAAAAAAAAAACTTTTTTAAGAAAAAACTTTACCGCTCTATAAATACTAACTCAAACACATTTCTAAAACACACAATTTCAATCAACCATTCTAACGAAATGCCCACGAAACACATTCTTTAATATGTCGTTCGAGCTTTTATTCGGTTCTTCTTTGTCTTCCGACGATGAAGAAGTTTTTAGTGAGTTTGTGGAGTTTGCGGATTTTGCTTGGAAGGCTTACAAAGCATCACAGCCAAAAGTTCGACGAAGGTACATACGTAGGGATCATGAGGGTGCTCATAATCGTTTAGTGGCGGCATATTTCTCCGAAAACCCGCAGTTCGACGCAAGAACATTCCGTCGGCGGTTCCGAATGAGCCGAGAACTATTCACATAAATTGTTCGAGAGGTAACCGATCACTCTCCTTATTTTCGACAAACTCTTGATGCTAGGGGCGTACCTAGTATTAGCCCATTGGTCAAGTGTACTGCGACCATTCGTCAATTGAGATACGCGGCCGTTCCTTATTCTCTTGACGTGAATCTGGCAGTGGCTGCAACAACATCCCGTGAATGTCTCCGTAAGTTTTGTAAGGTTATCATGGAGTTATATGGTCGTGAGTATTTGCGAAAGCCCACGTATTCTGACCTTGAAAGATTATATGCTCATCACGAGCATAAGCATGGCTTTCCTGGGATGATGAGAAGCATTGATTTTACAAGCTGGGAGTGGGAGAATTGCCCAAATAATTTGAGAGCTCAATATGCTAGGGGTGATCACGGGCCACATCCATTCATTTTATTGGAAGCGGTTGCTTCCCAAGATTTATGGATTTGGCATGCGTACTTAGGTGTCTCCGGAATGAATAACGACGTAAACGTTTTACGTCGTTCCCCTGTTTTCAATGATATCAAATCTGAGAGAGCACCAGACCTTGAATTCGAGGCTAACGATGTGGCTTATAAAAGGGGATATTATCTTACTGACGGAATATATCCACAATGGTCCGTTCTTATGAAGTCCATTTCAAATCCTCCCACAGGTGATGAAAAAAGAATATTGTACAAGAGGAAGCACGAAGCAGCAAGAAAAGATGTGAAACGGGCTTTTGGTGTGTTGAAAAAGAAGTGGAAAATGCTTAAAGTTCCTGCTCGAAGGTTGTTTAAAAAGGATATCCAAGATATTATGTATAGATGTATCATATTACATAATATGATCGTTCGACACAAGCAGCGAGCGATATGTCCTACATGGTTCGAAGATGAGGGACACCAAGATCATGGTCCCTTAAGATCGCATGATGAATCGTTAGTAGTTACTCAGGAGCTAATGGACGCATCAACTCATCAACACCTCAAATCTGATTTGATTGAACACATTTAGAGAAATCGTCAAAATCATGTCAATGAAGAGAATGAAGTCGATAGTGACGATGACGATGAGGAAGACGATGAAGATTTTTTTTAATGTTTTTAACGTTATTTGAATAATTTACGTATTGTTTTTAATGTTTATTTGAATTTCTTACTGTAATCTTTTTAATTTTAATGAATTTAATTTTGTTGTTTAAAATGTTTGAATTTAAAAAAAAAAAAAAAAAAAACAAAAAAACAAAACAACGTTGGTCATCGACTGTGGCATTCTGGTCATGTCTGGTCGCCGGAGAGAGAAAGATGACGTGGCGCTGGTGACCTGGGTCACGATTGTGGCCAGCCTTAGGGGTGAGGAAACCGAAAAAAACGAACCAAAAAAACCAACAAAAACTAAAAACCGATAGTTTGGTTTTTACTTTTTTAGAAACCAAAAAATGTGGTTTGGTTTTGGTTTTTGTCCAAAAACCAAACCGCAAAAACCGAACCGAACCGGTTTTATTATATTATAATATCTAATTAATATAATATGATTAAATAACTAAATAAATCAAATTTATAAATTCATATTCATTTTGTGAGTGGATTTATAATATATTAATCTTAACGTTTATATTTATATGTGTATGTCTCATTTATATGTTGGTAATTGTAGAATTATGCAATAAACATTATTATGTTTAGATTGAAAAAAAGTAAAGAAGAATAACTAGTTTTGTACGTAAAACAAGTTTGTTGGTATAATTTAGTCATACTCAAATATTAACGGTTAGAAACCGAAAAAACAGGAAAACCGAACCGAAACCGATAACAAACCGAAAAAACCGAACCGCCAAAAACCGAACGGTTTCGGTTTTGGGTTCTACAAAAACCGAACATTGTGGTTTGGTTTCGGTTTTAGCCAAAAATCGACCCAAACTGAACCGTGCACACCCCTAGATTTTATCTTGATTATCAAAACTAAAATAACCGTATACATTTTCGGATTTTGCAAATAACAAACTTTAGGACTGCTATATTTTGGAAAATATATTGCGCTTAAGGGTTCGGTTCACATATGGTAATGGTTTTGGAGGTACAGAGTGTACACCAATCATGTCTTTGAATCACCCTGACTTTGATAGTGGTAAAGTATGATTCAGGTCGCTGATGAAGTTTAGTGTGTTGACCCCTCAGTGAGTAGCACACTTAATGTAATTCATCTGGGTTGATGAGTTCAGTTTTGTACTCTTTGAGCAATAAGCGAAGAACCTCATCAGGGAGTAGTCTCATAAGAGAGTTAATGTCTTCGGTGAGTAAACATCTCAGTGAGCACAACTACTAGCTGGAACTGAATCATAACTTACTTGTAACGACTTTGACCTATTCAAGTGGCAGTTATTACTGCATTAATGACTACGTTTAATTGGTCGTGTAACCACTATTCCTATAATCATGGAGGCTAATTATGGAGAAGTTACTTACTTGTAACGACTGTTCCTATAATCATGGTCGTGTAACTTACTTGTAACAACTTTGACCTATTCAAGTGGCAGTTATTACTGCATTAATGACTACGTTTAATTGGTCGTGTAACCACTATTCCTATAATCATGGAGGCTAATTATGGAGAAGTTAATAGGCCGTTAATATCTTATAATACCATTAACTAGGCTTGAGTAATCTTTCCTATAAATAGGAAATCATTTTTGCATGAAAGAGATCCAGAAAAACTTAAACACTTGGACGCACAAGGGTTATTGATTTGTGCCTAATTCAATAACAAACATTTGATCTTATCCAAGTAGATATTCGTGATACCTACGCATTAAATAAAGTCGAATAATTTACTTTGGAAAGTGATATTACGATTTCAACTGATATCGGATAACCATTCATTAGTATATTGTTTGCTATTAATTATCTTCACCCAAAAGCCATGAAGGCAAAACTCCAACAAATCCAATCACAATCATGTATTAGTTGTGTCTCCATATCTTTTGAGATTGTATCTTGTTTTTCATAATTGTCAACTTATCATGACTATGCAATAAAACACATCTCCTTAACTAGAGAGTTTCGTTATCGAAACTCATATTTTTTAAGTTGGACAAGAGATGAATTCTTATATCTTTGGTTTTTCTTTTGTTTTTTGGTTATTATAGATTTCTCCTTTTTGCCGATTAATTCATGAGTTTGACCTACTGTCACACAAATTCAAATCTGATAAAGCTTACATGTTTCAGAAAGTTAACGTAATGATTTAAAGATTGTTTGCATTTAATTAGTAGTAAAATGAACCTGAGACCTTACACCCTTTGAAAGTAGTTTTCTTATATCTTGTTGTTTTTTTATTTAGGGCAAATGTTTTTAAAATGTATTATATTTGTCATCATTTGCTTTTGTGGGTAGCGAACAATTTTTTTTGCTTTTGTGGGTACTTTTCTTTCAAATTCATTTTTTTTAGGGTATTATGTAATATTTTTGTCTTTGGGGAAAAAATTCTATTAGCTAAGAGGGAATGTCCAAAATTTTTGCAAAATACTCAAAAAATGATGAATTTGAAATAAAAGTATTCATAAAAACAAAAAAATTTGTTCGCTACCTACAAAAGCAAATGGTTGCAAGTATGATAACTTTTGAAAACATTTGACCTTTTATTTATTAACACTTTGGGAGCACTGATCGACCACTTTCTCCTAAATATGTTTGTTTTAGGGTTTGGAATTATGAATTATAATTATTTTTTCTTGATTTGAATTATACTTCCCCGTCTCAGTTCATGTATTAATGTTTCTATTTTATTTTGTTCCAAAATACATGGTTGATTGTCATATTTTTTAACCAATAAAAAAAATTTAGTGGGCTTAAATGGCATTTAATTGAAGCAAGATATAACAGTCTTGTATTTTCTTAAATTATGTGCCGCAAGTGGACAAATAAAATCACGCTGGGAGAGTATTTCGTAGTTTTTTTAGAACAAAAGACAAGCAAAAACCAAGAGTATGGTCGATAGAGCGGAATCAAGTCACGTGTTTCTTGATTCTTTTGCTTGTCCCAAGGTTAAACACAATAAAACTGTGAAAAACTAGAATGGGAGATTGAATAGTTTTATCGATTAAAAATTAGTTTTAAAATATTTAGATCGGCTTATGTCAATCTATTTAAATGTGTGTGTTGGATGTTGATAGATAAGTACGTAAGTAAGTAATGCAAAGATAAGGAGTAAGAATCACAAAACCACGACACGAGTATTTATAGTGGTTCGGCTACAAGGACACATTCTTTGCCCTACTCCACTCCCCGAGTTACCTACTCGAGAGTTCGTTATCACTACACAACACAACACAAGCTCCTTGTGGCGGAGAAGACTTCACAACGTCGCCTACTCTTTTTCCAGTACAAGGCTAGACATCGGGTTCTTCCACGTGGTAGAACCAAACCTATCACAACGTCGCCTACACTTTATCTGGTACAAGGCTAGATACCGGGTTTCATTACAAAGGATGAACTACTACCCAACACTACACAACACCTATCCTAAAGGAGTCCTTATTATAACATCATCAAGGATATCAATATCCTTGGACACAACCTATCTATATTTGTACATCGATGCACCATATCGATTGTACACCCTTGGCATCTTTCACTAATGCCCTTGACATGATCTTTTGACACCTTTCACTAATGCCTTCATCATGCATCACGGACTTTTGGCACCTTTCACTAATGCATTCGACTTGACCCTTTTGACATCTTTCACTAATGCCTTCAACAAAACACTTCTAGAGAGAAAGAAAGAACTATCAACAAGAGAACTTCAGTAGCTTGATAATGACGAAGCTAGACAACTCATGGACTTGAGCTTGTTTGACTTCAAGAGGGGGTGATATCGCCCTTAAGAGGAACCTAGAGAATCACACAAAAAACAAACACAACTACATAGAAAGATCCTTTGGATCTGAGGTTAGAAGGTTTACAATACTAGGAGAAAGTATTGGTAGAAGTGGCAACTTACAATGAAGAAATGTCTCACTATTTATCAACAAAAATATGCTACTGTTCCACGGATCCCACGGATCCCTTGCTTGAGGGATCCGTGATCCGTGGGATCCGTCTAGTGTATTCTTAGGGATCCGTATGACGCTCCTCCTAAATGGGTTGTGGGTCATGGATCATGGATCATGGGTTGTAGGCTTTGATCCATGTGTATCCAAATAGATACAATGTATCTAAAAGATACAATGTATCTAGTCAATGGGTCATGAGTTAGCTCCATGGGTCATGGATAATACCCATTATGATTTATGCATGATGTCATGCAATGGGTCATGGGTTATGGATCATGCTCCATGGGTATGGGTCATGGACTTTAGGCTTTACCCAACTACATTCAATGTATTTAGCCAATGGGTCAAATACTTAGATTTCTACCCATTATAATACATACTAAGTATGTATATATCTACCCAATGTTGCAAAAATCGTGAATCGGTAGTCGGGCGGTCGACCACCCTGCAGCGAGTAATCGGTCAAATCGGAATTAATCGGTGATTAATCGGATTGGCATTTCCTGCAATTTTTTGATATTTCTGGAGACCAAACTAAAAATCTTAACCGATTCCAAGCCTGCTATGTTTCCAAACCTTAATAAAAGGATCCAATTCTGATTATTATGTCTATTGTGTGTTATAAGTGAACTATATGATCCCCAAATTAAGTATAATGCCTAAATTATTGTTATTTTTAAAATGACCGATTTGCCCGATTCGGCCGATTTTGACCGATTCGGCCGATTAATCGGCCGATTTTTTGACTGCTTTGTGTCGTTTTTTTCCTAGGCCGATTTTTTGACCGATTTTCAAAAACCGACAAGGTACTCGGCCGATTAACGATTAATCGGCCGAGTTGACCGATTTTTGCAACATTGTATCTACCCATTATGTAAACACTAGTTGTTATACATATGCATTACTATAACATGAAAACACTATTACTTGTTTAGTGATTTATATGAAAACGTAAGTGTGTTAGTAAACTATTGGCTCAAACCATTTACGTATTTTATTTGTTTCGTTAAAATGATTTTATTTTTGTTATCGACAAAACATTAAAAGATCATAAAATATAAATAAACGTGTTTACGGCTTATTTGTATTAACAATCTCCCATTTTTTGTTGATGAGAAAACATAAGATTATTTTAAGGAAAAACTAAAATTCGTAAAAGTTTGAATTGAAGTTCTTACTCTCTTCTCCCCCTTTTTGTCGAAACAAAAAGAGCGTTGAAAAGAAACTAACACATTGTTTTGAGAAAAACATGTGAAAAGAAAAAAATATGAAAAATAGAGAGTAAGGGAAGAGAAGGATTCTCGTCTTAGCTCCCCCTTGACCGGTCCATCCCTTTGTGAGGGCGTCAAGTAATTAGAAAGACTAAGCGAGTGCTTTACAAGTATGTTTACAAATGGGTTCGTCTTTTTGACGAACATGCTCCCCCTTGACGATTGCTCCTTTTTGAGGAGGACGTCATGTAGTTATTGTAATCCTATGTGATTTTGCAATTATTTTGCTTTGACAAGAAACTCCCCCTAGCTAAGGGTGTCAAAGTCTTCATGTGTATACTGAAAATCTACAAAACAAATATTAGAAAACAAGTATATAATGCATAATTTCCTGCAAATAAGACTCAAGTTAGTAATAAAAGAGTCTTATGTTGCACGGATCCCACGGTTCCTCCCTTGGAGGGATTCGTCTAGGCTAAAATGAGGGATCCGTCTGCCTGTAAGCTTAAGACAGCAATGGTGATCTAAAGTGTGATGTTAACATCAAAAAGAGATATGTATTAAGGCACCAACCATATTCTCAAGACAATATGACATATAACATGTAATTTCATTCAATAAAAATACGAGAAATGATCTACATATCTCTGAAACTAAGAGAATGACTCAAACATGTAATACATTTTCTACTAATTCTAAGAAGTGACGGAAACCTAAAAAGCATCAATGTGCTTGAATCTAAGGATGATTAGACTTGTTGATTTGGTCCAATCATTCAAGGAGATGATTAAACATGAAATGCAACTCATTTCGTACTTCTTGAACAAGTCCTTGGATGATTTAACAATTAGAGCAATTATTGTCATGACTAGAAACCGGAGGAGGTGGGATTTTTCAGGAGGTTCCACAAAAGATGGTGGAGGTGTGTTGAGCAACGTAGGATGTGGTTCCACTAAAAATGAGGGTGATGATGCATGAGTTGGTGGTGGTAATGAAAAGTCCTCTATATGGTTAGATCTTTGGTGATTCCTTGTCTCCAAAGATCGACCATTTGGTGATGAAGGTGGTTCCCTATTTAGCGAGAAGGTTGGTGAATGGGAATTCTTTGGTGATGAGACTTCTAATGAGTAGAGATTTGGATGAGAAAGAGGTTCGGTAAAGGAATGTAGTCTAGGTTCTAGAAATGAAGGCTTGGGTATTTTACTAAAGCTAGGTGTGTTTGGTTTAGTGCTTGATGAAGCTTTTTTCAACTCAAAAGGTAGAATGCTAATTCTAGCGGTTCTTTTAGCTATAGTTGATTGAGTTTGTTGAGGGGGAATTCTAGCATTTGGACTTCTTACGGGTGATGACTCGGTGGATGATATCTCATGGACCACATGAGTATTCTTTTTTGATGAACCTTTGGTTGAAAAGTTCTTTCTAAATGCTTTAGTCATAGTGAAGGAGAGGGTGTAGTAGAAGTCTTAACTACTGATTTTTGGATTGTGGTATGAATAGTGGCTTAAGCTCCTAAGAGTGCTTGGTTTATAAAGGATGAAGTTGTGTTAATGAATTAAATTCTTGACCACTAAGAAATTTGGCATGCACTAATGTCAACTATGGTGTTGTTCTACTCTAGGGAGTCATTAAATGATAAGCAAAAGTGTTTAGATTACCAAAGAGGGTTTGAATTTGCTTATCTTCTTCCTCCAACCCCTTGCTTATCTAGGGAGTCATTAAATGGTAGTCAAATTGCTTATCTTCTTCCTCCAACCCCTTGCTGCCAAAAAAAAAAAAAATACACACAAAAAATTGCCGAATAGAGGGAGTGTTCATTTTGGTCTAGTACACGATCTACACAAAAAGAAAAATCCAATCGATCGACATGTGATCAACACCCACAGTAAGGGCGATCGATCGCCCTGTCAATCGATCTATAGATCCAAAGCCTTACTGCGCATAGCCTAATATGCATGTGTTTATTTTAATATGAGGATAGCTTGGCTACAGTCATTCATAAAAAATACACAATAAATTATTCGAGGCTTACAAAAAGAACTCAGAGACTCACAAAATGACTCAGAGACCCACAATTTGTAGCACAAAATTATAGGCAGATGGATGCATAAAAATTGTAGCTAATATATTTCATTGGCTTCGCCATTTACACTTACTGTCAGTTGGCCACCAATAACCCGCATTAGGCTTTTTATTTTTATTTGTTAAAGATTTTTTTTTCACATTATTGTTGCATGTCCCCATTTTAAGACACATGCACAACATTTAGGTGTTGCTTATTTATTAAGAGGCTCTAAATCTGAATATGCGCTAGAAAAGTCTGAATCTGATTCCCATCTTAATCTGAATACGTGGTTGAGAAATCTGAATCTGACTCAAATAAAACTGTTTATTTTTGTAAAAATGTCTGAATGTGTTAAACTATCAGGTTTTACAATATAAATATAAGCCATTGCAGTCGCACAATATATAAAATTTATAAAATATAAGAAAACAAATTCTATAATATAATAATCAATTTAAAGTTAAAAGTATTTTAAACAAAACATGCAATTTCATGTTTATTTGACAAAAATAAATGTGTTGGAGTTTAAATTGAACTTTTTAAAACGATTAACGATATGGCTCGCGTTATGAGTCTGAAACCGAACATAAGAAAAAAAATAATAGTAAAAAATATATTAAGAGGTGTTAAGACACTCCCTCCACATCTAGTTCAATAAGAGGTTTATGCCTCTTACTGCTTATTAATGGCCAGAAAAAAATAAATGCTCTTAACATAGATTGTCTCTTACCGTCTCTGAATGACATGAAAAAAACAAACAGCTTAATGACTCAAATGTCTGCCCGCATCTGAATGAGTCATATTAAGATGTTGTTAAGAGGCAATTTTTGAAAAAAAACACCACTTTGCTTTCATTTTTTTTATTTATCAAGGTGTTGTTTGTTTATTAAGAGGCTCTGAATCTGAATCTGATTCGCACATCTGAATCTGAATATGCGGTAGAAAAGTCTAAATCTGATTCCCATCTTAATCTGAATACGTGGTTGAGAAATCTGAATCTGACTCAAATAAAACTGTTTGTTTTTGTAAAAATGTCTGAACGTGTTAAACTATCAGGTTTTACAATATAAATATAAGCTATTGTAGTCGCACAATATATAAAATTTATAAAATACAAGATAAAAAATTCTATAATATAATAATCAATTTAAAGTTAAAAGTATTTTAAACAATAACATGCAATTTCATGTTTATTTGACAAAAATAAACGTGTCGGAGTTTAAATTGAATTTTTTTAAACGATTAACTATATGGTCCACGTTATGTGTCTGAAACCGAACATAAGAAAAAAAATAATAGAAAAAAATATATTAAGAGGTGTTAAGACACTCCCTTCACATCTAGTTCAATAAGAGATTTATGCCTCTTACTGCTTCTTAATGGCCAGAAAAAAACAAACGCTTTTAACATAGATTGTCTCTTACCGCCTCTGAATGACATGAAAAAAAACAAACATTCTTAATGACTCAAATGTCTGACCGCATCTAAATGAGTCAGATTAAGATGTTGTTAAGAGGCAATTTTTGAAAAACAAACACCACTTTACTTTTAATTTTTTTATTTACCATCGATTTAGTCATGTGTCTAAAAATATTTTTTAAACATAAAATTAGACACATGAATTAGTCATGCCAATCACTATTAAAAAAATTCTTATCATTCAATGGATTATGAACTGATGATCATCATTAAGTGTCCGCTTGAATGAACATTAAAAAATTAACTCAGGTAATGCATATAAGTAAACTGATCAACCATTTGACCAACTTTATTAGGCTTTGAACTTTTGAAGCATAGATGATTCTTTCTTAACTTCATATTTTCCAAAAATAAGTTCGCACATTGAAAGCATTAAATTAGAGCACTTATAGCATAAAGGAGTAGCAGGTTGTAACAAGTTTTTCGAAATACAAAGTTAATAAAAATATTGACACGTTTTGACTAATGACGTAAGGTGTATGGCCATTTAAGTTTTTAATTCTGTCAAGATATATATAACGAAGTTTATGGTATGAACATTTTACAATGTTGGACTAGCACGATGGCTCATAGAGTAGGTATACAATAGAGTTATATTGGGATAAACAATCTCTAAATTCTACGATGGCTCATATAGTAGGTATCAAAAGTTCAAACTCCGAGTAAGGTTAGTGATTATCATATCGTCCTAATCTTGTTGTAATGTTATTTATAAATGCATTAGCAAGATCATCTTCAAGTGAATTAGAGGTAGTCTGCATGATATTGTGAGTGAAAACCAATCTGCTTTAGTTACCGGAAGAAGTATATCCGATAATGTTCTATTTGTTAGCTAATAAGGCATAGGCCCGGCCCACTTGTTTATGCCCGTTTACTAGTTAAGGTTTCTTCTTTGCTTTTTTATTTAATATATTGTAATATGTTAGTTATAGTTGAATTTGAATAATATTTTTAGTTTTCCTCTAATTTCTACACTATTAACCCAAAAACTAATGAAGAATTATCATTTGTTGAGAGGTATACCCTGGTGTGGTTTTAAGGTAGATATTGAGAAGGCTTATGATACGATGGATCGGAAATTCTTGTGTTGTGTTATGAGTCATTTTGGTTATCATAATGTAATGATAAACGAGATAATGAAGTGTGTTTGATCAACATCTTTTTCTATTACTGTTAATGGAAATTTGCATGGTTATTTTAAAGGAAAGCGAGGACTTATGTCTTCTTATTTTTTTACACTTGTAAAGGAAGTTCTAACTTTAATGTCTAGGCGTAATTTGCAGCTGATTAATGGGTTCCCATTTCATCCAAAGTGTGAAAGGCAATAGATAATTAACTTATGTTTTGCTGGTGACGTATTTTTGTTTTTTGTTGGGCATGTAAGTTCTGTTCAGCTCATTCACACATTGGGGGTTTAATGAGAGGTTTCTGCTAGTGTCATGGCGAGATGAAATGAGGAAAAGCGAAAGTTAAATGGGATGATGGTGTGAGGTTAAGCTTTAAACTTCTAGGCAGTGTACCTAATCGATGTAGCAAAGTGTAGGCAAATATCCCGTGGAAGTTCGTTCTCTAGGGGAACAACTATTGAGATGGTGAAGGCGGGCTAATGCTCTACCAGGTGGGGCTAATTTTGCTATTTTATAGTTTATGAAAGCAATTAAAGGTCTCAGGGGTGCGTTTGGTTGGGGTATATTGGAGGGATTTCATGGCATTTGCACTTAAATTCTTTGAATTAGTGTGTTTGGCATGCCAAATGAAGGATTTTAAAATTGTATAAATTGTTAAAATTAGTTAAATTAGAATGCCTTTAAAAAGTTGAGAATTTCAATTTACTTGAAAACACTTTTTTTAATAAATGACCAAAATACTATTTTTACATTTTTTTTCCTTTTTAATTATGCTGTTTTGGCGTCGTTTTTTTCTTTTCTTTTTCTTTTTTTTAAGCATCAAAGTAAATGCAAGACTTACTTAAAATAATCACGATAACAAATATTAGGACATGTTTTAAAATACTATAAATTTCTGTCAGCTAAACACGTTAAGGTATTTTAAATTCCGAAATTTTAAATCCTTAGAATTGAAATTTTCCTGAATTTGAAGTTTTGGAATTTCAAATTAATGAACCAAACGCCACCTCAAGGTTTTGGATTGGATTGCAAAACGAAATGAAAACATAAATGAAATGAAAGCAATAAAATAACATAAGATAACAAGCAGGAGGACAGGGGCAAGTAGGCAACTACTTAGGGATAACCTACAAAGAGTTTGAAAAAACTAATAACAACTTCTTAAGTTGAGGTGATCCTGACGTGGATAATCGAGGAACACCTCTTATGGGCAAAATAAGGCAAAAGCTGGATAAGCTAACCTAGCCTAATCTACTCATGCATTAAACACAATTCCTAATTTAAAAACTAATTAATCTCGGGTGTTAAAAGGATGACATCCTCAAATAAACAAAGAAAAATTGATAATAGAAGACATGATAAATCAAACTGAAGATTGTATTGATTAACAAGTGTTATGATCCCCTAACGTTCACTTGATTACAATGCACTAAAAAAGCAAGAAAAGCCTTCTCCAATGACTGGAAAGTTTGTCCAATGTAGACTGTCATGGCAGAGCCCCCCAATGGATGGGTTATGGGTTCCTAGTGAAGCCTCACTCCATCTCTGTCCATTCTATTGTGGTTGTAGGTTGAATGGTTTGGATAGGATGGTGATGGGGAAATGTAGCTAGATGGTAGGTGCAAAAAATGTGAATTGAGAGGCAACTGGCATGGTTCATGTTATAATGCAGTTTGCCTTGTTTGAATGTCTTTGTGGTGATAGAGGAATGGTGCTAGTTTTGACTGATATCAGTTGTATTTGTTTTGTTCTTCTACTTTGTATAACAAACTGTTTTGAGATGTTATAGCATAGGTTTTATGTTGCTGGATGGGGACTGTCCATCTCAGCTTTGAGAATCTCTTGTATCTTGTAGTTTTGATAATTAATACTATTCACTTTTTGCACCAAAAAAAAAAGTTTGTCCATAAACCCTAACTGCCGAATGTGAATTTGGGTTCATTAGTAAACAGTTTTTTTACGTACTTTGAACCATAGGATCGCGGTTTTTCGAGAATCGTGTAGGATCTAGGATCGTATAAGATCTCCGAGTTCACTTTTTTTAATCTTTTAAGTCCATCTCACTTGCTTAGGCAAAAAAAATACATGTGTTTTACTAATGTCTAATAAGTAAACCATTATTGTCTCATTTTCTAAATAGATTATAGTTTATACATAGTTTTTAACTTTTCTAAATAGATTATAGTCTAACGGTGTTCAATAGTTTAATTTATTTACTTTGATTAAACTAATCAAATGGTATGTTTTGAAATTCCACTTATGAAACGTTTGTTATGTAATATTATTCCACTAAAGCGTTAATGTAACGATGGAAACTTTACTTTTTTGTGTTTTACTATTACTTTGGTGTTTAAAATTTGAACTTTGTCATTTTCAAGAGGATATTATATAAATTTAATGTTGAGATAAATGTAAAACGATACTTGGATATCATTTGTTTACAAAATATGACTAATTGGTAGGATCGTAGGATTCTACGACGTACTTTGAACTACACCAAAAGAATTGTTTTATTTCAAAAAAACATGTTTTTAGCTTACACGTTAGATCGATCTTCAGATGATTGACATTTCAACAGTTTTCATCTTCTTCAAATTTATTCAAAAAACTAACAGATCAAAATATAAATAAAATACAGCAAAACACTATAATATCATTAATTGGGCCATAATCAAGCCAACACAAAGACTGAATAACTAGGGATAACAACCCACGCACGTACCAACCATCGTTTGTGAGTTCAAATCTAATTTGAAACATGTGTAACTGAGTTTTCAGTTTTGGATTCTAGTTCCTAGGTTTGTTCCAGGTTGTTAGGGATTTTCGTTTCTTCTAAACTTCTAATGTTGGTCTGTCTCTTGTTTCTTTTTGTTTCTTCTGCTCCATATGTTAAAGCCTTGATCTCTTTGTTTGTTGCCAATAATTTTCAAAGAAGTTTTACATGCAAGAAATTCCCAAGAAAGTTCGTATACCATTAAGAAATTCCCAAGAAGTATGCACAACATTTCTGAGAAATGTGTTTCCAAGGAGCTATTAGCCGCGTAAAATCGATAATTATATATATATACATCTCTCTCTAGATTTTATCAAACCACCATTATATTCCTCTCATTCTGCTTCCGGCTTCTCTCTCATATCACATCAACCCGACTACCTTCCTCGCTTCTCTTCCGCGATAACATGTCAATCGGTTGCCAGTGGAGCAACAACACCGTTTAACCCTTACCAACAGGAACACATGCACTAATGTTTATTCCACACAGTCACACAGGCCTTGGCGGTAATGTTTAGTTTATATTTATTGGTTGTCGTCATAGTCTAGAAAAAACCTTTTCATGCATCTGGAAAACCGAAACATGAAATATTTTATTGTTTGGTGGAACGAGCTTTTAGGTTTTATACAAAAGTATATCATTGTTGTTATTCCAATACTAATTTTAGTTTTTTTCAATAGATACGAATGCATGCTATGTTGTGCTTGTTTAAGAAAAATTAAGTTAAATAAGAAGACAAGAAAAGTGTTCCCCATGCTTTCTAAAAGTGTATACAAAAAGATCGACCTCATTTTTTCAATTAAAATAAAGAAAAAAAGTAACACCCAATGCCGTCTTTCACGGGTTATGGGTACCCAAAATCGTTTTCGGTGTATGGGGGAAGGTTAAGATGTAGACAGCCTTACCCTTACTTAAAGTAGAGAGGCTGCTTCCAGTTCTACTGAAGGTAGAAAGGACCTCCGGCCTTTTGTAGGGAGTGAGGATCGAACCCCTGACCTCTCGGTTGAGAGGCAAGGGGTTTACCAACTGATCCAACCCTACTTGTTTCAATTAAAATAAAGACAAGAAGATAAAATGAAATGAGTTTTTGATGTATTTTCAAACGAGTATTTATCTTAAACCCTTTCTTTCTTAATTGCCAAATATGATCAACGTACATCCTTTATATTTCATCTCAATATGATAAACTTTGCCTATACAACATGGGTTTTTTATTTTATTTTATTTTTTGATTTAAGATCATTTGAGGATAAAAGATTGTTTACATACCAAGGGATCAATCTCCACCCTTCATTTTTATTTGATCTAATGTATGAGATTAATCACAACAATTAAAAAAACCCACTTTCATTTTTTTCTTCTTCAAATATTAATATCTTTCAAACCGTTAATCGTTAAGCGAAAAAAAATATATTATCGCGACGAACATTTAATTATCTTTCTATAGATAGGCACTTTGATATACTTTCGACAAAAAAAAATTTTCGTATTTTTCACCTTTTTTTTTTTTTTAAGTTTTTTTGTTTTTTTACGTTACTGAAATTTGCAATAAAAAATCATATATGATAAAACGCTAATTTGAATATCACATGTGATATTAGTGTAATATCATATATGATATGTAATATCACATGTGATATTAGTGTAATATCACATTTGATATTACATATCATATATTGATTTAACACTAATATCACATGTGATAATCAACTTAGTGTTTTATCATATATGATTTTTTTCATGCAAAATTCAGTAACGTAAAAAAAATGAAAAAACGTGAAAAAACGATTTTTTTTTTCTTTTTTCGAAAGTATATCAGAGTGCCAGTCTATAGAAAGATAATTAAATGCTCGTCGCGACGGTGTAAATATTTTCCATTAACGATTAACGGTTTAAGAGATATTTAAATTATAAAAAATATGTGAAATAATAAAATGCTTTTAATCTCAACCATTGATTTCTTTTTAAATTGATGGTGGAGATGAGTCCCTTGGTATGTGAGAAAAGTTTGGTATGTAAAATAACACTCCTCTTATTTTTTTATCTTTTTTTGTGCAAACATGTTAGCAAAGTTTATCATGTTGAAAACGAAATTTAAAGTATTTTTTATCATATTGATATTTAAGAATATAAATGTTTCAGTTCACATTAATCAATCATTACTCTGAAAAAGTTAAGTTAATCATTTATAATCTTTGTTCTAATCAATAATACATGACCTTTTACTCACGAGAAATACGATATTCACATAAATTTTACAAAAAAGATTTTCACAAAATGAGGTGTAACAAAATGATTTCTTAAAAAATAAGAGTTGGTAAAAGAAAAAAGAAAATAAGTGTGCCAAGTGTGATGTCACATTATTATCTCAACGTTTGTTTGTGAATACTATGTGGATGTAGCAAATTTTTTTACTCAGAGGATCTTAAATGGTAAACTTTTTAAAAAGTTCATAACATTTTCATGTAATAATGACATTATTTAATAAGCTTCTTCATACATAAACAGTTAAATGTCACTACAACAATCGTCGCTTTCGCATGCGAAATTTCAACGCTTTCTCCGAGGACATATCCCCTGTAAAAGCTTTTGCTGGGGACATGTCCTCGGAAAAAAATCCCCGGGAATACCTTCTCGGGGATACTTTTACCGGGGACTGAATAAGACTTGTACCGGGGACATGTGGGTCCCACAGCCAATTGTCGCTGGTCAAACATTTCCGACGTGGCATATACTTTTCACGGGGACGTGTCCCCGGAGAAACTATTTTTGGACTTTAATTTAAATACCCTAATTACGTTATTAGTCCGACGTGGCAAATGTTTCCCGGAGACATGTCCCCGGTGAAGCCTATAATCACTGTTGATTTAAGCACTTTCTCCGGGGACATATCCCCGGGGAAAAGAGTATACTGAAATATGCCCTTGAACTTTCTCCGAGGACATGTCCCCGGTAAAACTACCTGACCCATTGTGCAGAATATTGCTGCAAAATGGGTAATTTCCAGATTTTTTCCCGAAAAAATCTACAACCTGTTATCATAATATGCCAATCCATAACCTGTTTTACCAATGTCACAACCTTTTTTAATATGCCAATCATAACACAAATTCGCTAAACATAATATCATATATACAACATAGTTATCATTTTCCAAAATCGCCAAAACGGCTCCTAAACCGTTAACGCATAATCATCTACAAAACTATCCAAAACTACCTATCCGCAAATGGTCCAAAAGTATAACAGTATATATCAACAAGATAATTATAATAAACAAATAAATAAATCAATAAATAAATAAACAATTTTAACCACTCGATAACAATTTCATTCAAATAATTAAGTGTTGTTCTACAAATTACAATTCGAGATTAATCTCCCACATCATCAACATAAAATTCAACATTATTAGTACTGTCATCTTCATCATCTTCATTCTCGTGGCCATCATCATCATCAGATGTTAAATCATGAGGAACGTGATCATCAAAATCAATATCATCTTCGTCTTCCACAATAGTGATAATTGGTGGTGGTGCCTCAACTTCCACTGGTTGAACATCTATATTTATAATGTTATAATCCAACTGATCCAACTCAGCAGAGAGTGTGATATGTGATGAGTTGTTGTCATGTACAACATCCTGGTTGTCTTCTACCACAATGATATCCGGGTTCCAAATCTTTCGATGATAAGAATCTTGGACGGCCTTCCAATTACCACGTTTACCCAGGAAATCAAGGTAAAAGACTTGTGTTGCTTACGTTGCAAGAATGAATGGTTCGTTTTGAAACGATACACGATCGGTCATAATTTGCGTAATGTTGTTTCTATAGGTGCAGCGTTTTAGGCGATTAGTGTTATTAGTGTCGAACCATTTGACTTTGAACAACACAACATTGAATGAAATATATGAAAACTCGAGAATCTCTTCAAGCTGGCCATAAGGCATTTCTCCATCAGAGTTAGGAGTTGAAATTCCGTTGTTTTGAGTTGAACGACGCAAATCACGGTCGTGTACAGTAAACTTCACACCGTTAACTACGCAAGAGTTGAATGAGACTACAGTACATGATGGTCCACAAGCCAAAGCGAATAACTCGGCGGTACAAACTAGGTCCTTCTGTACTTTTAATTCACGAATCTATGAAAAAGTTAAGAATAGATAGATATGAGTAATAGTCGTTATTTATACAGGGTAATACATACAATAAGTCTACCTTCACTCAAACCAGCGAGGAAACCCTTCTTCCAAGTCTCTGCCAGGAAATGCCCTATAAATGTTCATGATATTAGAATAAGTCGTCGAATAACAACTTACGTGAAACAAATTTTGAAATAAAACGCGTACCTCTTGTACGCGTTCATGTATGGGTCGATTTCATGATCTGTGTAGTACGTACCATACTACTTGCTTCATTGTGTCTGCTTTAAACCGAACTAATGATTGTTTACCATTCTTTTTGCAGACTGATCGAAACACCTCAAATCGACTTGTTGGCCTTGGACCGTCCTCATTCCGGTCAGGACGATTAAATCTTGTCTCAACACCCCGAAAATAATGCGAACATAAAGTTAATGCTTCATCAACAATATAACCCTCCGCTATTGAACCTTCAGGCTTGGTTTTATTTCGGACATAATTTTTGAGCTTTTTCATGTATCTTTCAAATGGATACATCCACCTCATGTAAACAGGACCGCCTTCAATAGCCTCTTCCGGTAGATGAATAACCAAGTGAATCATAATGTCAAAAAAAGCTGGAGGATATATTTGCTCGAAACTACACAAAATATTGATCAGTTGATCTCTAGCTTTCAACATGTCATCCACCATCAAAGTTCGAGCGCATATTTGTTTGAAGAATGAACAAAGCTCGATTATTGGTGTTGCGGTGGTTTGGTCCTTCAAGTAATTTTGAAGTCCAGCAGGAAGCAACCGTTGCATCATTATGTGACAGTCATGAGCCTTTAAGCCTGTTATGTTGCTATCGTTGTCGGTCACTTTATGCTTGAAGTTAGATCCAAACCCATCAGGTAGTTTAACACCTTTGATGAATTAAGAAAAAAAATCAGGATATTAGAATAAGTTGTCGAAATGAATACGCGAATTAATTCAAACAAAGAAAATTTCAAATAAAACGCGTACCTTTAATGAATTGAAAAAAAGTTTTCTTTCTTCGGTTGTGAAAGAGTACGTAGGATGAGGCTTAGAGCACTTCCCGTTTCCTTTGTTGACGAGCCACAAGTCAGTACGAATATTCAAATTTTGTAAGTCTTGTCTTGCCTTGTTGGTGTCTTTTGATTTGTCATTCATTAACAAAGTACCCAACACACTCTCACACACATTTTTTTCGATATGCATGACATCTAAATTGTGTTTTAGTGTAAGAAAAGACCAATAATCTAGCTCGTAGAAAACAGATTTTTTTGTCCAATTCAATTCGCGATCTTGATCACGTTTTTTTTTCGCACCCCCATATCTTGGATGTTTCCCCGGGACACATTTAGGAAATCTTCTTAGTTGATCCAAGATGTCATCATCGGTAAATTTTCTAGGAGGGTCTATATTATCTACCTCTGTATAGAATGCCCTTCTGTTCTTCCGCCATTTATTGGTCATGCTTAAGAATCTTCTGTGACCAACATAAGTGGTTTTGTTTAACACGCGCATAGCTGTAGTGTCTACATTACATGTCGGACATGCCATGTAACCTTGCCCACTCCACCCAGACAAACTACTTCGAGAGGGAAAGTCATTGATAGTCCATAAAAGCGCTGCTTTCATACAGAATTCGGTGCTGTAATAAAGATCCTTAGTCATGACTCCATCTTTCCATAAAGTCTTTAGGTCATCAATCAAAGGCCTCAGGTAAATATCAATATCCTTCCCCGGTGATTTGGGGCCCGGAATTAACAATGTCAACATAAGAGAAGTCTCTCTCATACATATCCAGGAGGCGTATTGTATGTGGTTAATATGACCGGCCACATCTGTATGACCGACTAAGGTTGCCGTACGGATTGAAACCATCAGCATCCAACCCTAACCGGACGTTTCTTTTTTCTTTAGCAAATTCCTTCGAATACTTGATGTCAAATTTCTTCCATGCTTGACCATCAACCGGGTGTTGCATCTTACTGTTCTCCGTAGACGCTGCCCAGACGCATGCCAAGTCATATGTTTTGCAGTGTGTTTAGACTTGTACAAACGTTGTAGTCTAGGAATGATAGGAAAGTAACGCAACACCTTGTTAGGAACTTTCTTCCCCAGTGTATTCTTTTCTTTCCATCTACTAGCGCCGCAAATCAGACAAGTCTGCAAATCTTCGTTACCCGCCCCCCGATATAAAAGCAATCATTTACACAAGCATGTATCGATTCATATCCTAACCCGATAGTTTTAAATGTCTTCTTTATTTTATAGTATGACGATGGCATGTTGTATCCTAGAACAGGGGGGAAAACTTCCTTGAATAAAGTTAGGAACTCATTAAATGTGGTGTCACTCACTTTACCTTTGACCTTGATGTGCGTAATCTTTGCCATAAAGTCTAATGAAGACATCCACTCACAGGCTGGGTATAGTTTTTCGTTGGCGGTGGCAAGTAACTCCTCATACTCATTACGTTGAGGAATTGCGTCGTTACTTGTCTCGCCAATATTTCCTTGAGTTGGATCATCTGCTTCGTTATTCGGACCAATATCATGAAGGAACTCAGCCATGTCACTCATCCTAGGGTGTCTTGTGTTGTGTACGGTTGTTCGGCTTCGCCATGATTATACCATTTCGTATAACTACGGTCCCAACCATTTGTGTGTATGTGGTCAAACAAAAATTCGTGCTTTATCCATTTTACGTTTAAACAAAGAGCACGGGGACATTTTATATTCCCATCAATATTCACCAAGGACTTGCAATGCTTGCAGAAAGCTCTAAGACCAACTAAGAATTCTCTACTGGTACGTGCTAGTGAGACCCAACTTTTATCAATTGGCATAACTGCGTTTTAATGAAGCAACAAATAATTATATAGACTTAAAATGTTCACCTAATCCAACTATGGAAGGCAATCCTAACCCACTCTTTGAATGTTTCGTCTCATATATGAATGCGTATAATTGAATTTACTATTTGAGAAAATTTCAGCAGCATTTCCCCTCAACTCCCCAAATATGTGCATTAAAGACATATTAGTAGGAGTAAAGGGGAAACAATGTCAAAATTTTCACAAATAGTAAATCAATTATACGCATTCATATCCTAAATAAGACAAAACATTCAAAAAGCAGCCCTAAACTCATGGAGTTTCTCACCAAAAAACACATACTAAAAACACACAATAAAAACACTCTCAAACCAAGCTAAACCCTTTTGCACCACCTTTCTACCCTTCAAGATTCAACCCCCATCATCAGGTAACCATAACAAACCGTAACAAGAAATGGGCTGTACACTTTCCTGTATCTTGTGGACCAAGAAACCGTGTACCTCCTCGCCGTAAACCATCGGAGAAGCCACGTGTCACCGCCGCTAAGTTCATTTTAACTAGACACACTAACATCATTACTTTGTTTTCAGCAACCCTCAACCCTAGACACATTGTTCAAAAAGTCTTAAGCAAACATGATCAAATCTTTTGTATCACAAGCAGATGAAACAACATGATCTCATTAACATAGTTAAAGTGCTATTGCACATGAAAGGGGGTGGACCCCAACACCTTGTGAAGATCTTGGTTTAGGTCCCAAAATCCACCATCCTACTCTCCTACCCTAATTGTTAAAATGACCAATTCAACCCTAATGGTTTAAAGGGTCTTTTTGATACCCGATGCTTGGATAGTTCTCATTACCTAAAAGCCTAAACTATTTAAAATACACAGGTTAAGTATCTTACCTTTTGTTCTCGGCTGTGGTCGCGGATTAGCCTCGGCAAAAACTTGGTCCTAACAAAATATTACCAACTAAAAATATTAATCATTTGCGCAGCCAAATATTACCAACTGAAAATATTAATCATTTGCGCAGCCAAATATTACCAAGAAAATTGGTCCTAACAAAAACTGTTTATTCGCACTTTTTTATGTATGCCAAATTTATACTAAAAGAAAACCATACTAAGAAAAAAAAATACATATATGGAGTAAGTTGGAGCAGCAGCTGCTGAGTTCGGTATAACATAAACAAAAACCCATGAAGCATTACAACTATATAGTGGTGTTATAACATAAACAAAAACCCATGAAGCATTAAATTAGTAAAAACTAATTAAAGATACCCACTTAAGATGAAGGAGGCGGCTCGGTGATGTAGTGGTGGTGGAGGCGGCTCGGTGATGTAGTGGTGATGGAGGCGGCTCGGTGATATATACTGGTGGAGGTGGTGCGTTGATGGAGGAGGTGGAGCAGCTGCAGCTGCTAGCGTGAGTTGTGTTTTTTTATGTCATTTGTGAAAGCAGATCTTGGTTAATAATTGAGGTGCTTTTTACGGCTAGTTTTTGCCGGGGACATGTCCTCGGAGAAACATTGGTTTGTCATCTAGCAAGTCTTTTTCCGGGGACCAGTCCCCGGGGAAGGTTATGGCGGGATAAAGTAAAAAGCTGGGAGGGAAAATAAAAATATAGCGAAATCTTTTGGCGGGGACATGTCCCCGGTAAAGGTATTTTCACTAAAATTATTGAAAAAATCTTTATGTTGGATCGATATACTTTAATCAAACTATCTTAACTAGCTTGTTAAGGTTTAATAACCTCGGATAAATCCTAAGTTATTAACAAAGAAACACTGAGCAATCTTTATCAAGTACGCGGAATTTAATTAACAAAGCTAAGAAGAATAACCTTTTATTATAAACTCTAAATCTGCTTATTATGCAGATACTCTAATACAACTCTAAGATAATCGAACTTCTCTTTAAAACGCTAATTAACTTGTAAATTCGTAAACTCTAAAACTCATAGACTCGTACATCTAATGCCAATCTAGGAGTCCTTTTATAGGCTCAAGGATATCCTAGTCGGTTTACAATTGATAGCCTTGTACGACAAGTAATCTAAACATAGAATACAATACTTTCCATAAACGAATAACAGTTCTTTTGTTCTTGCGGTACTTTGACTTTTAGGTGCAGTACTTTGACTTTGTCTTTAGCAGTACTTTGACTCTTTGACTTTATCCAGTACTTTGCAAACTTATAGTACTTTCATATCTTCAAGACTTTCATGTCTTCAAGACACTTTCATATCCCAACAATCCTCCCCTAACTTGAATTCTACTTGCTTGACTTCAAGTTCCTTTTTTTGAATGTATCTTTAATGACTTCATCTTTAAGATCAGATTGTTTCTTAGTCTTTTAAGTATATCTCTGTAGTGTCTATGCTTGTCAAAGTATCTCTTAGAATTGTTCTTTCTCAGCAGCATTCAGCAAGCTCCATCTTTTCAACAACAACATATTACAATTTGTACATTAATTCAGTTTAAGTTGCATACTATTCTCATCACTTCGGTGTGTTAACTCTGTGAGATGTGAATCATTGAAAATTTAATGGATTTAGGTCTCTTTACCAAAGCCATTATCTTTGGAGTAGCCAAATGTTTTGGTGTGTAAGACCATGGTACATTGATAACCATATGATTTTTAGCAAATCATCAGCTATCAACATATTTGATATGTCTTTACCAAAAGGCGTACCCTTACGGACTAGTTAGTTCTTCTATCTAATGGTGAGCTAATTACCAATAATGGTTTTTCCACTGCCTTTACCACAAGCCATTTTCTTGTGGGCTAGCCAACTCTTCACATTAACTAATATGGTGAGTTGATTACCATACAACTTATTAGCAAGTTGTCAACTAAAAGCGGATTTGATATATCTTTACCAGAGCCGTTTGCTCATGGATTAGCCAATCCTTTTGTAACCATGGTGGATTGATTACCTATTTGATGTTGCCATCTCAAAATCCATTTATTTAACCTTTGTTTCAAAAAAAAATTTGTTACTTAGCAAAAGGTTTCATTGAAAAATTACTTAACTGGTTTTAAAAGCTGCAAGCGATACTTTGATGAAAGTCTTGTTTGATCAGCATACTTTGAATAAAATCTTGATTTATCAAAAACAAATTATTCAATAAAACTTATACCAGTTTATTCATCTTCTTCAGCAATGGTAGTCCGGTTGATAAATAGATTGATAACCATGCAAGCAGTTTCATTATCCTCTTCTCCTTCCAATCCATGCTCTAGCATTCTTCTCATGAGCTCAACTGTGAGAGGATATCTTCTGTTTACAAACATGTGTATCATTTTACCATTCTCTAGCTCCAAAACATGAACTCCAGATTCTTCAAAGAATCTCCAACAAACAATTTCCCAATTTTCTTGATTTTTCCATATATCATCATTGCTTTCCTCTTGATTCCCACATGATTATAAGATCTCCAAGCAAAACCGGACCAATTCCTTCGATGGAATATCTCCAAAATAAGCTTTTACCACATTATATAGATAGAATAAATCCACTCTATCTATAATATGTAACAAATCCCATAACCTATTGAAAACTTTGAAGCTTTCATCTTCCTTATGAAAAATCATATAATCTCCTTCTTTGGATTTCACAATATCAAAAGCACTAATCTGAGATCTGTTCATCTTCAAGTCTGTATCTTCTTTTGAATAATCAAAATCTACCACTCTGAGATAATTTCTTAACGCATCTTTAGACTCAGATCTCAATTCAACTCTTTCTTTCTTTGAAAACTGTCTATCTGTAACAGTTTTCTTTTTCTTTTTAAGCTCTTTTTCCTTTCATCTTCAGTCCAAAAAGCTTCTTCTCTAAAATCCTTGATATCTGCAACACTCTTCTTATAAGCTTCGTCTCGGCATCATAGAGTCTTTTCATGTCAACATAGTTCAACTTATGCAATCCTTTATACCCTCGACCTTTCAAATATGCCATCATAGCATTCCCGTCCTTAGCTAAATTAGGTCTTCTAGGCATATATCTAATAGGAGTAGGTGATTGTAAGTGGTTCATCGGTTTGACATCTAATTGCTCTTGCAACTTTTTAGCCACTTCTCTACTTTGAGCTTCTTCAGCTTCTTGAGTTTCTCTATCTTTAGTATTTAACTCTTCTTGAAGTTTTCTAGCAGCAGCTTCATTCCTTGCAACTTCAATTTCTCTAATCTCTGCCAAAGTAAGTTTCTTCTTCTTTTCTTCTACTAAAACACCTTTCCCTTTATCCTTAGGATCGATTGCAGGTTGAGAAGTTCTTTGTTGTTCATCTTCTTGCACTTCTCTAATAGTAACACCACCTCTAGGTTGTGATAATTCTTGAAAAATTGTAGCAATGAACTCATCATCACTTGCAGAATGAATTGGTTTGAGAATAGCTTCCTCCTCTTCTTGTATAACAGTTGTAGAAGGACCAACTTCTTCTTCAAAATTCAAAACTCTTGGAGTTATCACTTCTTGTCTAAAAGTACTTTGATGTTGAAAAGCGATTACTTTGTTGTTCAAGACCTTGTACTTGTTCAAGTACCTTGTAATTGTTCAATTACCTTGTACTTGTTCAACTTGTTCATCGGTACTTTCACTTGTTTCTTCTTCTCAACATCTTCTTTCAAATTATCTTTTTCTAAATTCCTCCCAAGTTGTGAAGATTGTTGATGAACCTGGTGGCGTTTGTTTTTCTTAGGCGCTTTTGCGCCTTTTTCTTGGATTTAACCTAGATTCGAAATTGTTGAACTAATGGCCACACAAAAGTCTTTAGCCTTGAAACTTGACTTTAATTTCTTTATCTGTTTGGCTTGGACCTCTGTAGTCTTTTTCAACTTGACCAACTCCCTTGTCAGAACATAATTATCCAATGTGATTTCATCAGGAGGTATGGTATGTGAATCCTCTCCTTTAATAGGTGAATGATCATCGGTTGAGAAACGAACAGACCCTTGTGGAGATGGAGAAGGTGAAAGCGCAACATGTTCTTGAAATTGATTACTAGGAGAAGCGTACCTTGTAGAGATGCGTACCTTCTTTTGATGTGGCCTATAGAAGCGGTACTTGCGGATGCGTACCTTCAAGATATCATCGACTTGATGTCGACTCTAACAACTGAACAACATCCATCATGGAAGTTGTTAAAGGAGTATCTTGACCCTTGAATAAAACACTCCTTTTGCCATAAAAGTAAAAATCTTGGATTGTTGAACAATAACAGGCAATAAAGTTGTAGGTTTTGGCACATCAGAAAGTTGCTTGTTTAAGAAACACAGTATAAACCTTGGGTACATTAGCCAAGTAGATCCATGTGAAATATGTGAGAGCATTCCATCCAGTATTAGCCTTGAGAAGTTAAAAACTCTATCTGTGGCTAACCCAACCATAGCAGATGCTATATTTGACCCAAAATGCTCCCAAGAGGTACTCTTAGCACTTATGCAATGGAGCAACACATGAACCCAAAACTTCCAATGCGGACAAAATAATTGTTTTCTAAACGTTTGTTCATTCAAAGAACCTTCATAGCCAATATGTCGAAAAGTATCCCATATCAACTGCTTATCAAACCTTAAAGCCCCATCTGCATCATTGAACACTAAATCTTCTCGAATGCGGTCTTGATAATCTTAATAGTCCTTCCGGCAATGTGGATCTAATATAATATTCGTCATTCTCCATGTTATCTTTAGCATTAGCCCAAAATTCTTGAATCCAGAGCTCAATAATATCCGGCTCCACTAAAAGAGCATAACTGATAGGCGAACCAGTAAGATAATCAATGATATCATGAAAGAGAATATTCGCGTCAGTCTTATCCAAATTAGCAACCATGTTATGCTTAGAAAAGATGGGGACGATTCGCCATTGTTGATTATGTAAGCAAAAAGAATTGATCGCGAAGAATATGAATATGATGAGAGAAAGATGGAAAAGATTCTAATGTATCAATATGAGAGGGAAAATTGGAAAGTAGGTATTTATAGGTGAGATTTGAAAAATCACAACCTAAAATAACATTGTTACCGTTAGCATTAAATTACCCCTCAAGATAACCGTTGGAACAGTACTTTAATAAGACAAACGATACTTCCACGTAGCGATACTTTCCCAAGCGGTACTTTCCAAGCGGTACTTTCACGAAAAACGTACTTTTCAATTTATTCAATTATCAACTAAGTATACATAACTATCATCCCCTCAAGCATAACACAGGCCTATACAAATACTAAATAGTCCTCCCCTTAAATGTAGCTCAGTAGTTAATCATGCCAATGCTCACCACCAAGTGAGTGAATCTAGAAACATCAAAACCTTTGGTGAGTAAGTCAGCCACATTATCATCTGTGTGAACCTTAATCACATTAATAAGCCGATGCTCATAACAATCTCTGATAAAGTGATGCCTAATCTGGATGTGCTTGGTCTTAATAAGCCCTGCTTTGATAGTCCCTTTTCCAGTAATCTTTCCTCCATTGGGATCATTCTCAAATGCAACTCTTCCTCCACTAATCTTCCTAAAATCAGACAGGATCTCTTTGTCTCCTGTCATACTTCTAGAGCAACCACTATCCACAATAAGATGATCTTTAAGCTCCTCTTACGGGTTGCCCGCACATAAAGAAAAAAATTAGAAACTTTTAGGAACCCAAGCCATTCTTGACTTGTGTTCCCCTTGTGGAGTTACAAACTCAAATTCTTTGAGTATGTAATTACCACTATCTTTCAAATGATGATCCAGAATTATCTTTTGTTCTTTAGCATGTGGATTTTCAAAACTTTTCGGTTTTCAACACAAATCTCTTTTTCGTCATCACAAAAACATCGATTCACTTTTGGTTGAAAGTCTTGTATGTCCCTCTGCGGTACTTTCCCTCTTAACCCATTCTGTTTTAACACTTGGTTCCTGTGATCTAAATCTCCTATGTGAATTGTAATACCTTCTAGGTTGATAGTGAGATTTCCTAGAATTCCTATACCAAGTAGTGTGATCGTACCTTGTTTTGTACGGCGGTACTTTGAGAAAGTCTTGGGCGAGTTAACAGATACTTTGAAAAGTCTTGTGAGATCTTGAAGGTTTTGAAAAAGGTTTTTTTGGTGTGGGTATCTATGATCCGGTGAGAAATTTACGTGATTGATCCTATTTGAATTATTCCAAACTGGTTTGTACTCTCTAGGTTTCGGTTGGCGGTCCTGTTCTTTGGAAATTTTTTAAGGTATTCTGAGTGATGTTCACAATCCTTAATTAGATGAGTAGGACTATAACACACAAAACACAATTTCGACCCATCTTGTCAAAGTGACATCTTCTATGTCTATGCCCAAAATTATTGTGCCTTCTTGGTGAGTGATTAAACCTGGTTTGACCAAAATTATCCCAAAAGGTTTAGCGATCTTGTTTTGAAAAGGTTTTGAAGAAGGTATGCTTGTGGAGCAAGATACTTTGATTTAAAGGTACTGCTTGATTTTGAACATCGTTTTCAACAGGTTCTTTGGGTTTTTCAGACTTAGATTGAGCAACTAGCTTTTTTCTAAACTCTAGACTATCTACTCCAAAACGAGAAACATCAGGCCTAAGGGATTGATGAATGCCAGTGGGATGTGGAACGACATGATAATCATTAGCTTTCTTATATTCAGGAGGTGAGTCACTTAATGAACCATCATTACTAGATGTATCTACATAATTAATGAGTTCTTCATCACTAGTGGTTATATCCTCATACTCACCTTCATCCCGATTACTAGATTGGTTTTCTTCTATCTTACTAAAATCCATTCCAAAACCTAATCCAGTTTTAAGGTAGGCTCTTTGTTGTTTTAGAACATAAGAAACATGTGATGACCAGCTTCACCCCAAGTAGCAAACTTAGCAAACAAATCATCTCTTTCCTTAGTTAATTTCTCAATTTCAGCAATTTTACAGTTTAATTTTCATTCACTAAGTTTTACGGTAATCTGTTGTGCATATTTTTCAGCCCAAGCTACTTCATTAGTTTCATGTGCTAAAATTTTGGCTTCCATAGATTCTAAGGTTATTTGATAACCTGCTACCTCAAACCTAGCCTTAACACAATTATCTCTCTCAATCACATAACTGCTAAGTAATTTATGATAAAAATCATAGCAATTTAAGCATACCTCAAAGATAGGAGATTGATTTGATGAAGTAGCCACCAATGCTAGTTGAACAGAATGATCTTCACTTTCCTTGCTCCAGTCAAATCCTCCAAAGCCATCATCAGATTCCAAAACAGCATGTTCAGGTTCTTCAGCAAAAATAGTGCTCCAATCCAATGCTTCTACTGAATCTTCAATTTCTTCTTCCATTGCTACCATGCAATAAGTTACTGGTTCATCATCAAACTCTTCACTCCGGTCAACTTCTGATAACTTCTCTTGAGCAACCAAAGCCTTTGTTTGATAATTGGAATTTCCTTAAGCTCAAGTTTTGGCTTTTCAGATGTCTTGTTTGCTTGATACTTAGCAAACATGCACTCCTTGCAAAGTGACCAGTCTTTTGACAATTGAAGCATTCAATTTTAGATTTGTCAAAAGTTATGACCTGTTTTGGTTTGAAATCAATGCTTTTGCCTGTCTTCTTCATGTACTTTTTGATCCTTGCAGTGATCATAGCAACTTGCCACCTGATATCAATTTCTTCAAGTGCATCTTCTTCAATCCGTGCTAGATCTTCTTCATAAGTGACAGGTAAACTAGCTTGTTGTGCAAAGAAGGAGCACATAACTTCATCTGAGGCCATAGTGGTAGTTGGTGGGGCCTGTTGAACATATGAGGGGGTGTATAGACAGGAGTACTTTGAGAAACAAGTACTTTGAGAAGAAGCGTGCTTTTAATGGAAGTCGGCCTTCTTTTCGGATGATAGAAAAGCAATATTGTGAGACTTAGAACTTGTTTGACCACTCATCTCATGCTCATACACCTTAAGTTGATGATAGAGATCATCAAAGTCCATGACATCCAAACCTTGTTGTCCTCTGATCATTGTAGCAATCACATGCCATGAAGATGGCAAACTCTTTAGAAACTTCAAATTAGCATCCTCAACTGATACTTCCGCCTTGTATAGCTCCAACATGTTGAGAAGATTCTGAAACCTATCATATGCAGCATCAAGACTCTCTCTTTCACCAACCGTGAAAGTTTCAAACTGTTGCTTTAGCAAATTTCTGTGCATCTTTTTAGAGGCTTCATTCCCTCCAAATCTGGTCTGGAGAGCGACCCAAAGCTGCTTAGCATCTTTAGCATCATGAAATTTGAGAAGATGACCATCTGGAATGGCGGATAAGAGAATGTTGAGTGCCTTCTCTTGATTCCTTAAGGTTCTTGCGGTATACGGGTTTAGGTGCCTTGGGTTGTCCAGAATATCAATGGGGTGCAGTACAACTTCATTTCCATTCACAATTACATTCCATAGAGCATGATCTGTAATGGCAATGTACTGCCTCATCTTCATGCACCCGAGATCATATTCTCCCTTCTTGATTATTGGAATTCTGAGTGAGGTGATTGAGGGTGGTGGAACAGCTTCAGTTGACATCTTGAATATTGTTGAAGTAAGGTTTCTTCCTAGTAAGAGTTTCCACACAAGCTTTGATACCACTTGTTGGATCGATATACTTTAATCAAACTATCTTAACTAGCTTGTTAAGGTTTAATAACCTCGGATAAATCCTAAGTTATTAACAAAGAAACACTGAGCAATCTTTATCAAGTACGCGGAATTTACTTAACAAAGCTAAGAAGAATAACCTTTTATTATAAACTCTAAATATGCTTATTATGCAGATACTCTAATACAACTCTAAGATAATCGAACTTCTCTTTAAAACACTAATTAACTTGTAAATTCGTAAACTCTAAACCTCATAGACTCGTACATCTAATGCCAATCTAGGAGTCCTTTTATAGGCTCAAGGATATCCTAGTCGGTTTACAATTGATAGCCTTGTACGACAAGTAATCTAAACATAGAATACAATACTTTCCATAAACGAATAACAATTCTTTTGATCTTGCAGATACTTTGACTTTTAGGTGCAGTACTTTGACTTTGTCTTTAGCAGTACTTTGACTCTTTGACTTTTCCCAGTACTTTGCAGCTTATAGTACTTTCATATCTTCAGTACTTTCATGTCTTCAGCACTTTCATATCCCAACACTTTATTACCATTGTCAATAACTAAAATTAGTATAGGTGCTATGGTATACGTATCATGTTTAACGACCGACTATAGGTGCTATGGTATACGTATCATGTTAAACGACCGACTATAGGTGTTATGGTATACGTATCATGTTAAACGACCGACTATAGGTGCTATGGTATGCGTATCATGTTAAACGACCGACTATAGATCCTATGGTATATGTGTCATGTTTAACGACCGACTATAGGTGCTATGGTATACATATCATGTTAAACGACCGACTATAGATCCTATGGTATACGTATCATGTTTAACGACCGACTATAGGTGCTATGGTATACGTATCATGTTAAACGACCGACTATAGGTGCTATGGTATACGTATCATGTTAAACGAACGAGTATAGGTGCTATGGTATACGTATCATGTTAAACGACCGAGTATAGGTTCTATGGTTTACGTATCATGTTAAAGCGACCGACTATAGGTCCTACGGTATAATATCATGTTTAACGACCGAGTATAGGTGCTATGGTATACGTATCATGTTAAACGAACGACTATAGGTGCTATGGTATACGTATCATGTTAAACGACCGACTATAGGTGCTATGGTATACGTATCATGTTAAACGAACGAGTATAGGTGCTATGGTATACGTATCATGTTAAACGACCGAGTATAGGTGCTATGGTATACGTATCATGTTAAACGACCGACTATAGGTCCTATGGTATACGTATCATGTTTAACGACCGACTATAGGTGCTATGGTATACGTATCATGTTAAACGACCGAGTATATATCCTATGGTATACGTATCATGTTTAACGACCGACTATAGGTGCTATGGTATACGTATCATGTTAAACGACCGACTATAGGTGCTATGGTATACTTATCATGTTAAACGAACGAGTATATGTGCTATTGTATACGTATCATGTAAAACGACCGAGTATAGGTGCTATGGTATACGTATCATGTTAAACGACCGACTATAGGTCCTATGGTATACGTATCATGTTTAATGACCGACTATAGGTGCTATCGTATACGTATCATGTTAAACGACCGACTATAGGTGCTATGGTATACGTATCATGTTAAACGACCGACTATAGGTGCTATGGTATACGTATCATGTTAAACGAACGAGTATAGGTGCTATGGTATACGTATCATGTTAAACGAACGACTATAGGTGCTATGGTATACGTATCATGTTAAACGACCGACTATAGGTGCTATGGTATACGTATCATGTTTAACGACCCACTATAGGTGCTATGGTATACGTATCATGTTAAACGACCGACTATAGGTGCTATGGTATACGTATCATGTTAAGCGACCGACTATAGGTGCTATGGTATACGTATCATGTTAAGCGAGCGAGTATAGGTGCTATGGTATACGTATCATGTTAAACGGACGACTATAGGTGCTATGGTATACGTATCATGTTAAACGACCGAATATAGGTGCTATGGTATCGTATCATGTTTAACGACCGAGTATAGGTGCTATGGTATACGTATCATGTTAAACGACCGACTATAGGTCCTATGGTATACGTATCATGTTTTACGACCGACTATAGGTGCTATGGTATACGTATCATGTTAAACGACCGAGTATAGGTGCTATGGTATACGTATCATGTTAAACGACCGAGTATAGGTGCTATGGTATACATATCATGTTCAACGACCGAGTATAGGTGCTATGGTATACGTATCATGTTAAACGACCGACTATAGGTGTTATGGTATGCGTATCATGTTCAACGACCGAGTATAGGTGCTATGGTATACATATCATGTTTAACGACCGAGTATAGGTGCTATGGTATTCGTATCATGTTTAACGACCGAGTATAGGTGCTATGGTATACATATCATGTTTAACGACCGACTATAGGTGCTATGGTATACGTATCATGTTAAACGAACGAGTATAGGTGCTATGGTATACGTATCATGTTAAACGACCAAGTATAGGTGCTATGGTATACGTATCATGTTAAAATATCGACAATAAAGTGTATTCTTTTAAAACATAATTTTTACCGAGGACATGTTCCCGGAAAAAGGTTTGGCGGGAATTTTCCCGCGAACAATTAACACGGTTTTCAATTTGTCAAATACTTTTGGCGGGGACACGTCCCCGGAAAAAGTTCACGTTGAATTTTGACTGTCCAGTCAAAGTTTAATAAAAATCAAACTTACTTTTTCCGGGGACATGTCCCCGTGGAAAACATGCGTTGAATTTTTCGTAACAAGTCAGCGAATTCATGTGCCACGCGTCGGATTCAATTTTGTCAGTTTAGTGACTTTCGCTGGGGACTTTGTGTCCCCGGCGAAAGTCTCCTCGCCCGTCCATCCGATTGTTGTAGTGTGTGCATTAAATAAGTTACATGCATTTCATTAAACCATAGACCTATTTTAATACATGTCATCATAAAGCTTTTCTCACTGTGGTGTCTCATTTTATAAACCATTTCAAGTTTTATAACGTTTTTATAAACCTAAGCTCCCATTGTGGGTACCCTTACACCCTTCATTTTTAAACTTTAATTATATGTCATATTGTTTAAATGGTAACCACGCTGAATATCATCTATTTAGATATAGACTATTTAGTAAATTTTGAAATCACAGAAATTTTGATGAAAATTGTAGAGATCGTCTCGTTGGTACTATTGCATAACTGAAGCAAAAGAAAAAATTATATGAGGTCGAGTAGAAAATGAAATCTAACAACACAATTAAAAACCACTAATGCAAAACAACTATCCTAACTTTTACCAACTATAGGGACGCTTTATTTATTCTTTGATTTTGTTAGATGCATGTTTTAACCAATAAGTTCTAAGCCGTTAAAAAAAACCCAGTAAGATCCAAGGTTATATATTAACTGTAAATAACTCATGATTTTTTCTCCGTAAGAGATCAATCAGATCATCATATATATGCAGCGAACAACATATGTCATATATGCAGCATTGGCTTAAATTACTATAGGAGTTAACTACACATATGACCTATCCTTCCATGCAGTTTTTAATTTGCAGCATATATATAGTATACATGTCAATAACTAATTAAACTGAAATAAGATTGCTAGTGAGGTTGCATGCGTTTCTGTTTTACTTGCGTACAATGGCGGACCAATATATGTTAAAATGGAAAAGAAAAAAAAAAACGATTGGGGTATATAGGCCATGTTTAGAAGAAACTTGACCGTGATCCTGTTGAGAAGGTTTAAATGGTGGTGTTGTTCAAATAAAGGAGGATATATGGCATGCTCAAGGTTCGGGATTAAAAGAATCAGATATGATGCCTAGCTAATTAATAAACAACATGATCTTAAGTGGTTTAGCCGATATGTCTTATCGACCTAGTCCACGTACAACTACATACACAAGACTATCTTGTTGATTTAGTTTGAATTTAAGATTACATATGAGGTATACTATGTATATATGTCGAATGAAGTTCAATTCTGTATACAGGTCATGATTATAATTTTTTTTCCATAGAGTCGTTGTGATCATGCATACAAACTTTTGTAATCAACTATTCAACTTCAATTCTATGTATTTGTAGATGCTTGTATTCTCATTTTTTACGTGTGACATATATTTATGTGATAAGAAATTAGTTGCTAATCTGCATTTGTTATTTAATTGCAGTTGTAAAAATGTAGCTAATTGGTTCAAGGCAATTGTTTATACGCTTCTATATATATTAAACATACGATCAAGTGTTATCAGCTAAAAAAAATACTTAATCGATCTGCTTTATATAAAAAGCCTAAAACGGGGTTCAACTATAGATACAATCAACCGAAACCATAGTTAAGTTATAGGGATAATGATAAAAAAAAAAATGTAACTACCTTGTCCAAATTTATGATTGTATATACATACTAAAATTTCGACTTTCATGTGTATCCTACTTTCTAATTATAGCCTTTCTATGTATTATTTAACTTTTTCTGATGATTTTACCCTCAATTATTGATAAACGAAGGGGTAAAATTGTCTCAAAATACAAAAATACACACAAATGTCGAAATTAAAAAGTAATGTACATGCAAAGATCGAATTTGTAACGACCCAAGAATCAAATATAAGCTTATTATAAATAAAGACTGTTATGTACTTTCTTTAAATCAATAACTGTAAGATTTGTATAAAACGAGGATTTCAACCCGTGCGTCGCGGCGAAACGTTTGTATACGATGGTATTGTATGAGTTGGAAGATTTTTTTTTTCTAAATTAAGACCAGCTTCGTTGTGGCTAGTCACAGCTCATCACTGATTCCATTTTTTTTTAGAATTTTCCCATTAAAAGCCAACTTATTTTAGCCAACTTAGGAACAGTGACGGCTGAACAACCCAATCTGAATAATATAAATAGAATATGTAAAATCACAAAAGATGAAACTGAGGCTAGTTGCTACATCTTGGACAATTTGAAGAATATAAACACAAAATCTAAGCTATCATGGATCGTAGTTCTCAAAACCTTTAAAGACAATCAAAAAGTTACATCGAGGAAAGTTATTAGCTACATCTTGAACAATATTAAAATCTACAAGGGTAAATGTAATTACAAAATATAAGAAATCATTGACCGAATATCTGAAAGTATAATGTTGCATATATATTGGGAAAATCATAGACACTAAAAAATGCCTCATAAGATGCAGCTTAAATCTGAAGAAAAAAAAAACTAAAAAAGTGGTTGAATCCGTCTTACTCGTAAACATAATAAGCTACTCTGCCAAAGTAGTTCACCTTTAATTTCATGAATTCTTATATGTGACTGAAAGCAGTAGACCTCCTAATAACTCAAAGTTCAAGAGATCATTGAGATAAATTGATGATGATGATGACTGCGACAATGACCACGGTAACTGTGATCCAATGAAAATATCTTGCTAAAAAAGAAAAAAAAAATGTTTTAGATCAAATTAAAAGATGTGACAGCGAGGATGATAATGGTCAATGTATTTCAATTTTAAAAGAAAATGGAGCAAGTTTGTTTTTTTATAGCAGTTCAAATGCAAATTATGTAAAAAGCAGTATCAGTGATGAAATTTTCAAAAGAGAAGGTGTTGAAAGAATTTACATCAAATTCTTTCACCACAAACTCTTTTGTTACCCATCTTTCCTTTCCTCCTTGGCTAATGTGGCGGGTTCGAATTCAGGAAAGAACAAGGTTAGTGATATGGTTGATGAGGATAGTGATAGTAAAGTGAATGAGGTTTTTGACGAAACAACAGGTTTCATGGCATCCAAGAGCGGAGGTGGAATTGGGAGGAAGAGTCTATATTAGTGTTGGAAGGATAATTATGATAACACATTTGATGATGATGACTGTGACGATTTGACTAAAGAGCAATTAGCTTTAAGTTATGCTTATAATATAATGCTTCGTGATCATACTAGATGTTAGTAGTTTTATAGAGTAGTTTTTCATAAGTCTGGTTTGTCATTTTTATGATAGGTTTGGTTTGAAGAACAAATGGTGCGTTTGTTCTCAAGCCTATATTACGGTTTGAGATGTGGGATTTACTCACATTCTATGTACTTAAATATTTTTTGAAGCAATAAAATTTAAGGTGTGTAAAAATGTTTTACTAAAAAAAAAGAAATATATAGAGCGGCCGGCTTTAGGGGAGTGCAAGAGGTGCGATTGCACAGGGCCACTGCTTGACGAGGGCCACCAAATTTCATGCACTTCTACTATATATATGTACACAATATGAGAGTCGAGCTCAATTAATTCATGCACTACTTATACATATGTATATTATGTGTGTGTTTGAAGGCCTCTTTGTGGTAATGGCACGGAGCCACTGAAATCCACGAGACGGCCCTGGCAGGGCCGACTTTAGAGGAGTGCAAGATGTGCGATTGCACAGGGCCACTGTTTGACGAGGGCCACCAAATTTCATGCACTTCTACTATATATATGTACATAATATGAGACTCGAGCTCAATTAATTCATGCACCAAACTGTGTCGTGCGCCTTTTGAATGTCAACCTTAAACGCACATCTAGATGGACCTCTCCCTCTATGATAATTCCGCATAAGCTCTTGGGTAAGTAAGATATTATCCGATATACGACACCCAGGAACAAACGCAGACTGGTTTATACTAACCAAATACCCAAGGCCTTATTTAACACGATTAGCAATAATTTTACTTATGCACTTATAAATGACATTACAGCTCGAAATAGGCCTATAGTCATTAATCTTAGAGGGAATAGACACTTTCGGAACCATAGATATAATGGTATGGTTAATCTCTTTAAGAAGCTTACCATCAGTGAAGAATTCAGGAATAACACAAGTGACTATGTGTGTGTTTGAGGGCCTCTTTGTGGTAATGACACGGGGCCACATAAATCCACGAGACGGCCCTGTAGAGCGGGTTTTGATGTTAACTACATGGTTAAGGACTTAGTTAGTGAGAATGCATGGAGATAGATGGCCGGATGAATGGTATCAAATATATGATGTTTTGATCTCTTCAACTCCATAGCAATATATTAAGTGATAACGTGGATAAATTAGTATGGAAAGATGTGGAGGGTAATCAACATGACTTTTCTATTCGAGTGGCGTGACAATGTATAAGACCTAGAAGCGTTCATGTTGGATGGTCTATTATGGTTTGGTTGTTGCATCGTATGCCACGTCATGATTTTTTTAGTATGGCTTCTCATGGGCGAAAGACTAAAAAAACAAGACAAATTAAAGACATTGGAGATGGCTCAAATACAAGAATCGAAGATTTAAGATGCTCTCTATGTAATACTATACCAAAATCACATCATTATCTATTTTTCGAATGTATATACTCTTCGCAGGTGTGCATGAAAGTGTGATCTTATTCAAAACTAGCAGGCAGGTGGTAATACTTGGAACGAACTGGTTGAAGTGGTATACCCTTTGGCACACATATCTATTTTAAGAGTTGTGATTGCAAAAATCTTATTTGGTGCTTCAGTTTACTATATTTGGCTAGAGAGGAACTATAGACTTTTTAAGAAGATACCGAGACGGGTGGATCAGGTGTATGATATTATTGTGTCAACCACAAGGATGAAGCTGATAACTATCAAATTGAAGAGTTTGACCCAGGTAAATTGTTTGAGGACGATATGAAATACATAGCATGATTGTGAAAAGGTTTATGTGAAGCTAGGTGCTTGGTTGTTTTGTTAGATTTTCTTTCAAATATGGTCATAAGACATCACTTATGACTTGTACGTTAAGCTGTTTTTATTCGCTTATGAATGTAGCTCGCTGAGTAATTAATACACGGAAAATGATAAACGGGCCTAATTAAATGGATCTAAAAAGTGACATACCGCATAAATACAGTTGCATAATTGTACAAGCCATTTATGCGGTAGATCATCTTTTATATCCATTTAATTAGTTTCATATATTAACACTCTTAATACACCCTTTACCAAAAAAGAAATAGCTAGTGTGCCCACATTTTATTCAACTAACGTTATCATTTGTTCGAAGTGTGTTGAAGCAAATTCCCGCTATCTGGTTTGGCTGGGGAGTTCGACTACAATCAACGACGCCGGAGGAAATAAGTGTTCCTTCCTGCACAATAAGCAACACACGTTAGCCTCGTCTTGGACGGTGTCCAGGACCAAGCTCCGGCGTGAAAGTAAGCTGAAGAGAAAGGATGGTAATAAATGCAGTGGTTGATGTCAGTGTGTGTGAAACATTAAATGTGTTAGGGTATTTATACTACCCCAACTATGTACCTTCATCACTGTAGATACAATGTTCGTGCAGACCTATATTACACGCTTGCAAGCCTATAGCCACCCTAGTTGATAGGCCACGTGATGAGAATCCCTTAAAAGCGGATCTTGTCGGTTGTTCGTCCGGACGGTGATGTTGCCGGTGCATGTCCTCCGGACATATCGCCAACATGTCCCCGGTGTTGGATTAGGGTGAAAACCGGTGGTGCAATACTTGAGAGTATATAATGTTCCTAAAGATGCCTTTTGAAACGCCTATTGTGGGCTTTAATAACATTTGTGGTTTTGGGCGTTCGATGGGCTGGCTATGCGATGGGCTTTCATCCGTGTATTCCGTCTTCCGAGATTGGCGTGGGCGGGCAAGATTGAGCCCGTCTCCTTTTCTTGGTGATGGGGCGCTTGAGCCTGCTAGGGTTTCTTTTCCTGCCTATATAAATGCTTTTTACCACAGTTATTTTCTCACACATCTTTCTGACTTGTTACATTGCTCTCGCTCTCCGGAATATCTTCTTCGAATTTATAAGGTTCGTCTCGTTCTTCCCTGTAATTATTTGTATATCCCTTCCGGCATCCTTTTAGTAATGGCCGAACAAGTGACCGAAGAACAGAGTAACCCTATCTCGACCGAAGCTATCCAACCTTTGGTAGTTCCAAAGTTCGATATGCATATTTATACATCTAAGGCGACACAATCCGAGCTAGACGGTATAATCATAGAATATGGTATTCCCGTGACCTTCGTCCCCGCCTTCCTCGACAGTATGACAATGGACCAACTCGGCAGCGGATGCAATTGGCATATATCCTCAACAGTTGGATACCGGAGGTGTTAGGATTCCCTTTTCGACCTTTTCGCTAAACGTGATTAGACATTTTAAGGTTCATTTTTCCCAGTTGGTTCCGTTGGGTTTGAACCGAGTGACCCTTTTTGAAATTAGATGTTATAGTTTGGGCATTAGATCACGGGGTCCCCTTGTTCGGGCATTTTACCGTTTGTGCAAGCGGGCACTTGGTTTTCTTTCGAGTAGAGCGGGTAAAAGGCTTATAAATGTTTTAAGGAAGTGCTCTCCGGCCTTAAGCACTGGAAGGAAAAAATTTTCTTGATTGACCGTAGGACGATCCCTCATGCCATGGCACGGAGGCACAAAGACTCCAAGATAAGCGATCCTTACCCGATTGGTTTTTTTTGGATGCCGAGAAGGCGAGCGGTACCCTCATTTTCCTAAGGAAACCCACCATAAGTCTGTTATGGATGTGCCATCTATCTTCGGTCTTCAAGAATCCGGGGTTCGAGCCTCTTCTAAAGGATGCCGATGGTCATGGTAATTATTTGTCTTGTGCCATAGGTTTTGCCGTGTTTATTATCTTGTGTTTTGTCTTTAACAATCTTTTTTCTTGCGGTTGTCAGTATGTCCGAGTATCTTGAGCTCCCGAATGGGGCGATACCGTGGTGAGTAAAGGGCCCGCCGTTGACCCAAATAGGGAGGTACCAAAAAGAACCGCGGATCCCCTTCCGGTAGGTGCACTCATTCCCTCTAAGGACGTCCTAGCCATTAGAGCATAGGAAGCTGATCCGGACGTAGTGGCGGCTAGGGAGAAAAAAGAGAGGGAAGCGAGGGAGAAAAAAGAAAGGGAAGCGGCCAAGAGGAAAGGTGGCGAGGGCACATCGAGAGCCCAACATAAGAAGAAAAAGAAAAGCAGAACGGGTTTTGTTGAGCAGTTTTCTTCAGGCTCTCCAGTGGTAAATGCGGATCCCATAAGCCAAGCTAATCGAATGAGCAGGAGGTGAATCTGAACCTCACCGCTGAAGGAGGCGCATTGTTGCGGAGGGTGGGGGTGTACTTGTGGCTCGGGAAGGGATGGGTGAAAATCAGGGCGGGGATGGTGAACAATTTCAACAGAAGCCATTATCTCAAGAAAGAGGAGGCCCGATTCCTCCAGAAAGAGGGGGCCCGATACCTTCAGGTCAATCTGCCCCTCGTAGTCCCAGTCCCAACCACATTGATAGGGTTTTGTTGGATTGGGTATGCTTTGATCTTACTTTCGTCCATGTCCTACTTATTAAATTTTTTCCCTCACTATCTCTTTTGCTTTTCACTTTGTAGATGAGGCTACCAACGTTTTCCTCCCCAGTGGGGTCTCCGATTCTGACGTCCGGATAAATACATATCGGTCTTGCCGAGAGATGATTGACAACGTTGCCACTCCGGCTGAGAGAGAGGCTTTGGAGCGAGTAAACAATATTGATCTCATTCGCGGCGTCACGAAGATTTTGGGAAAAGTGTGATAGCCCGAGGCTGCTAAGGAGGTTCAGGGATCTTTCTAACGGTTACTTTTACTTGAACGAAACTCACAAAGGTTGCCAGGGGCTTGCGGAGAAACTCCTTGCCGCCGAAGGTGAGAATGAAAGGTTGACGGAGGGGTTGAGGAAACTAGACTCGATTTGAAAGCCGTCGGTAGAGAAAGATTTGGAGGAAGAGGTTGACAGGTAACCCGGGACGAAATGAGTGGATGGGGACTTCGGTGCTCGGCCGAAAAAATAAGGAAATGGAAAGTGAGTTGGCGCCAAAGACCAATCTTAGCCGCTTCTGCGGTGGAAAACGGCAAATTGGTAGCCGAGGTTGCTCAAAGTGAGGTGGTTAAGCGAATGTTGTCAGGATGCTATTGCATTTGGCCGTTCGTCGGTTGTTTGGGGCGTCGAGTACAAAAGAGTATGGCTAAAGTGTACACTTGACCTACCAAGCGGGGTTTGTGACCGGGGCCAAGGTGAACATGGACCGAGGAAGAGGCGGAGGCTGCCTTGCAAAAGATCCGGAAGGTCAACGAGGATGCTCGAACTTGTGGAGGGCTGAGTATGACAAACTCTTTGAAGCTGAGTATCCTTTTATTCAAAAGCTTGCCGACTCTTGCCGTTTGCCCTTGGGGGACCTAATGAACCTAGAGCGGAGATTCTGTCGAGAAAGGACACGCTGGACCATCCGAGCTCCTCATACCACCGAGACTCCGGTAGATAATGCGGAGGAGAATGCTTAAGTCCGGACATTCTTAGGACTTGTATTTTGTGAACACTTATTCGTATAATGTCGTTGTAATAATTAACAATGTTTGTTTACCATTTACTAGCTTTGTGAATGAATCTCTTTTTAAACTTGACATGTATTCCTTTTGCCTTTTCTTTCTCTCTTTCGGTTTCGTAATGTCTTCCTTAGGTTATTCTAAGGGCATCCGGCCGCACAGGCCGTGCATCCGGTTTCCGGGCATCCTCATGAAGTTAGAGGGCATCCATCACTTGGGTAGATGTCTTCCTTAGGTTATTCTAAGGGCATCCGGCCGCGTAGGCCGTGCATCCGGTTTCCGGGCATCCTCATGAAGTTAGAGGGCATCCATCACTTGGGTATTTTTATGTTTTCATACTCGACGGGGGCCAGCCATCGGAATCGTTACATTATCACATTAGTTTTTACTTTTCATACTCGGCGGGGCGGCCATCCGGAATCGTTGTATTATCGCATCGGTTGTTATTTTTCGTACTCGGCGGGGGCGGCCGTCGGAATCGTTATACTATCACATCAGTTTTGGAAAATTGTTTCCCCACTGCAGGGAAACTTTCATCATTTAATTGATCGTACATAGTCCTTTCGGATTACACAATGACAATAGGATTCTTGTCACAATAGCAACTATAAGAAGCGGTTTACGAGATTTATAGCGTGCAGTCAGGGACCTCCTTCTCCTCCATCGTTTGCAACTTATAAGAGCTATTCTCACTTGCTCCTATTATACGATAGGGCCCTTCCCAATTAGGTCCTAACTTTCCTTGATTTTCCACCCGGCTTGCTTCATTCTTTCGGTAGACAAAATCCCCTATTTTGAAATTCATTGGCTTAACTCTCCAATTGTAGTATTGTTCTACTTGCGTTTTGTATTTAGCTTCCTGGATGGCAGTGTTTTCCCTTCTTTCTTGTAAGAGGTCTAAATTCAGCGTTCTTTGTTCTTCATTCGGTCTTCCGGAACATCATCGTCCGATGTGTGGGCATCCCTATTTCCGCTGGGATTACAACCTCGCTGCCATACGTCGGTGAAAGGGGTTTCTCCGTTGCATGTTTTGGCGTCGTCCGATGCCCATAAAGCGTTAGGCACTCATCTAGCCATCCCGCTCTCTCCTTCCTAACCTTGTTTTATCCCATCCATCAGGCTTCGGTTTGCCCGTTCTACCAGTCCATTAGCTTGCGGATGCGCAACAGCTGTGTTTATTTGTTTGATCTTTAATCCCTCGCACCATTTCTTGGATGGGTCATTCACGAAATTGGTTCCGTTGTCAGTGACTATGATCCTTGGAAAACCATACATGCATACAATATTTTCGTACACAAATTTTATGACATCTTTGCCCGTCGTCTTGACCAACGGCTTCGCTTCTATCCACTTAGTAAAATAGTCAATTGCCACTATCACATATTTGATGCGGCGGGTGCTTCGGAAGGTGCCTAGCACGTCCATTCCCCATTGGTAGAAAGGCCACGGGGACATGATGGGCGTCGATGGCGTCTTGGGTAGTTTGGGTACCGGAGAGTGTATCGACAAGAGTCACATTTCACGATTTCTTCGGGCATTCCGGTGCATGGTAGGCCAATAATATCCTTGCCTCATAAGCTTGGCCACTACGGTCCTCGGTCCGGCGTGCATCCCACAGCAGCCCTCATGCACTTTCCGGATTATGTAATTTGCCTGTAACGGCCCTACACATCTCATCATCGGTACCAAGTAACCTTTCTTAAAGAGGACACCTTCTTCCATAATATACTGCGGAATCTTCATTCTTAAGCTTCTAGCCTCATTGGGATCCTCCGGCCATACGCCCTCTTCCAGACACTTGATGATCGGCGTCATCCAGTTGTCCGTTTCTTCTTCCACTACGGTATTAATTACTTCTTCATCTCTTGGACGGCCTTTCCAGAATTCTACGAGCACTTTTTGGTCGGTGATCGAAGGCCACTGACGCTAGTTTACTTAATATATCCGCCTTCTGATTTTGGGCCCTCGGAATGTTGCGAATCTTAAAGTTTTGGAAGCCGGATATGTATTTCCTTTCTTGGGCTAAGTACTTCTGCATGCTTTCCTTGGTGGCTGTGAATTCCCCATTGATCTCGGCCACCGGTTTGAATCTACCCGCATGCTTAAAGCCTTGATTTTGAGTTTTTGCGGTCCTTAGGCGGCTAGCGAGGGCCTCATACTCGCCTCGTTGTTGGTGCTAGGAAAGTTTAGCCGCAGGCGTAGGTCGAGTTCTACCTTTTCTGGGCGATGAGAACTAAACCGCTCCGGATCCCTTACTATTTGAGGCTCCGTCGTATATAATAACCATTCTCCTTCCTCTATTTCCATCACGTTCGGACTTTTCCTACATCTAGACTCCACCGCCACTTACGTTAGAAAATCCGCCAGCACTTGTCCCTTGACTGCGTTGCGAGGAGTGTAAGTGATATTGTATGCTCCTAGCTCCACAGCGTATTTGGCTAATTTTCCCGAGACTTCCGGTTTATTCAGTATTTGTTTGATGGGTTGATCAGTTATGACCTGGATGGGGTGAGCCTCGAAATACCTCCTCGGCCTTACGGATGCGTGTAGCGGAACACAAAGCCAACTTCTCTATAGGGCGTAGTATTTCTCCGCTTCATGTAGTGTCCGGCTAACATAGTGCACCGGCAAGCTCTCTCCGTTTCTTTCTACCCGGAGTACCGCACTTACGGCTCCTATTGAAGCCGAGAGATATATGAACAGTTGTTCCTTCGGATTTGGTGTGGATAAAGAAGGTAATTCGAGTATCAACCTCTTCATCTCCTGAAAAGCCAATTTGGCTTCCTTCGTCCATCGGTATTCGTCCTTGTTTTCTTTAGTGATGTTCTTTAGCGTGTCGAAGAAGGGGAGAGCTCTTTCCGCCGACTTTGACAGGAATCTATTTAAAGCTGCAAGCTTCCCACTCAGGCTTTGCATTTCTTTTAAGGTTTTCGGAGATTTCATCTCCATTATAGCCTTTGTTTTCCTTGGGTTGGCCCTTATTCCTTCCGATGTCACCATATAGCCGAGGAATTTACCTTCCTCTACCCCGAAAGAACACTTTCGCGGGTTCAACTTCATGTTTATCTTCCTAAGGTTGTCAAAGGTCTCTGCTATGTCAGCGATCATTTCTCGTTCATTCGGCTTTTTATGACCATGTCGTCCACATATGCCTCCAGATTTCTCCCTATCTGTGATTGAAAAGCGAAGTCTACCAATCGATGATAGGTTGCCCCAGCATTCTTCAGTCCGAAAGGCATTTTCGTATAGCAGTATGTTCCTCGGTCTGTGTAGAATGTCGTTTTTTCCTCATCGTCTCTATTCATCTGGATTTGGTGATAACCCTTGTAGGCGTCAAGGAAGCACTTATACTTATACCCCATGACGGATTCAATCTTCCAATCTATCTCCGACAAAGGATAGTAATCCTTGGGGCACGAGGAGTTCAGATTTTTGAAGTCGATACACATTCTCCAGCTTCTCTCACATTTCTTAACCAACACAGGATTGGATATCCATGTCGGGTACCTTACCGGGCGTACTATGCCGGCCTTGACCCATTCCTCCACTTCTCTGTTGATCACTTGGTTCTTTTCTCTCGAGAATATTCTCCTTTTTTGGGCCACCGGTGTGTCGGAGATGTTCACGAGAGAGTCTTTGTATGAGGCGTCTTGGCACCCGGTCATGTCTGCGGCTCCGGCAAAAATATCTTTGTTCTTCCTCAAGATCTAGATGAGTTGCCTCGGCATTCTCGTGAGAACTTGGTTCCTATGGTTACTCGTTGCTCTGGGTAGGCTGCGTTAACTAGGATGTCTTCCGTTTGTTCTTGACCTTCTTGAGTTTCTTGATCCCAAGTTTCTATTTCCCTCTCGGAAGGGCAGCTTCTCCGGGGGTCCTGCTCTTCCTCGAATCTCCTACATTCCATGACTACCGCTCTTTTGGCGATCAGAGTGGCTATCCCTTCCGGAGTGTGGAATTTCATCATTGCATGGATGGTAGAGGGTACGGCTCTTAATTCTTTGAGACCTGTTCGGCCCGATTACATTGTAGGGAGAAGGCGATTTTACTACCGTGAACGTCATCATCACCGTTCGAACGGACCATGATCCCCATGCGTACCTCTAGTTCTATCTTCCCCATCGGCGGATGACTTCGACAGAAAATCCTACCGGCGAAGAACTAGTTTCTTGCAGCGGGATTGGATGGAAGGACAAAAGTTCTGAAACAATGTTCATACATGACTTGGGCGGGCGCCTTCATCTACAAACACCCTCCTTACAAAATATCCTTCTATTTTGGCCTCTACGATTAACGGCTCGTCAGATAGGTCGTCTGTATTTATCTGGGGGAAGGATATAGGGATATTCATCCAGTCTTCATCATAGAACATGCCCTTTCTTTTACGATCCTCCGAGTATTGATGGACCATGTTGATCACTTTTCCTTTTCCATTGTGACCTCTCGATCTTTCCTTTCCTTTTCTTTGGACATTCTTAACCAAGTGATCTAACTTCCCCGATTCAAGGGCCACTTCCAATTGCCTTTTTAAATGATAACAGTCATTGGTGAGATGGCCTCTTTCTCCATGATATTCACAGAACCGATCCTCATTTTCTTTGCTTGGCTTCCCTTGTAACGGGGGCGGTGGGGGCAAGTTTAGGTGGTGTTCGGTAGAAAGTATTTCTTTGGGCTGTTTAGTAAGGCCGAGAGAGCGGGATCCGAGAACCATCATGTTTATTGAATTCGCTGCGTCTGAATTCATTTCGGGGTCGTGCTTCGGCTTTTGGAGAGACATAAGGGGAGAAGACTTCTCTCTGTCGAGAATCATTCCTTTCCCAAGGCCGTCGGTCGCCCATCTTCCTGTCATTGAATCCTCCCACAGATTCCTGTCTCTTGAGACTTGACTACTTGGCTTAGGGATAGGTCATGGGTTTCTCCCTTGGCAGCTCGATGTTTTTATAAGCCTCTTCGCCGGATATAATCGTCTACCACGGTCATCATTTCTTTCACGATTTTGGGACTTGATCGAGAGAACTTCTTAGCCAAATCTGGGCACCGATGAGCATTCATAAACGCCGATATCTTCATGAGTTCGGGAACCCCGGTATCCGTGGCCTCGTCGATCCACCGTTCTTTGAAGGCCGGTAGTGTTTCGTTGGCTGTCGACAATCCGGGTGATTTCTGTAGGGTCTTCGGGTTTTTTGCCGTAGGGCAAACGGCGATAAATGCTCCCGAGTTCGTCCCAATTGTCAATGCTACCGGCTCCAAATTCTTGAACCGACCTTGTGCCGCTCCGTCCATAGTTCTTTGGAACATTCGGCACCACACCGACATTGGCCATTCTCCTTGATTCATTTGCTCCCACGGCGGTTGATATGATCGTCCGGGTCAGCCGAGCCATCGTATAGTTTTAGATTGGTGGGCATGATGTACTTTGGGCCAGCAAACTCTACTATTCTTCGTGTAAAGGGTGATAGAGAAATTTCTTTATGGGGTTTCTTTGAGATCATCCTTGGGTTTGGTTCAACACCCTCCTCTTGCTCGTCTTCTTCTTGAAGAGAGCCGGATAGGCTTGATGACTCTGGCCCGGTTGCATTGTACTTTCGAGGAGGGTCTCTAAAGATGCCTTCGGGCTTGTAGTTGTTCGGTATTGGGAGGTTTGCCTATTGAAGGCTCCACTCCCGCCTACGTTTTCGGAGAGTTGGGTTCAGGAGGTGGTGGTTGTGAACCTGCCATCCAATTCTCTGGTAGAATGAATAACGGGTCCCACGGATGTCGCCAATTTGTTGAAGCAAATTCCCGCTATCTGGTTTGGCTGGGGAGTTCGACTACAATCAACGACGCCGGAGGAAATAAGTGTTCCTTCCTGCACAATAAGCAACACACGTTAGCCTCGTCCTGGACGGTGTCCAGGACCAAGCTCCGGCGTGAAAGTAAGCTGAAGGGAAAGGATGGTAATAAATGTAGTGGTTGATGTCAGTGTGTGTGAAACATTAAATGTGTTGGGGTATTTATACTACCCCAACTATGTATCTTCATCACTGTAGATACACTGTTCGTGCAGACCTATATTACCTGCTTGCAAGCCTATAGCCACCCTAGTTGATAGGCCACGTGATGAGAATCCCTTAAAAACCGGATACTGTCGGACTGTTCGTCCGGACGGTGATGTTGCCGGACTGCATGTCCTCCGGACATATACGGTCAAATATGGTCATAAGACATCACTTATGACTTGTACGTTAAGCTGTTTTTATTCGCTTATGAATGTAGCTCGCTGAGTAATTAATACACGGAAAATGATAAACGGGCCTAATTAAATGGATCTAAAAAGTGACATACCGCATAAATACAGTTGCATAATTGTACAAGCCATTTATGCGATAGATCATCTTTTATATCCATTTAATTAGTTTCATATATTAACACTCTTAATACACCCTTTACCAAAAAAGAAATAGCTAGTGTGCCCACATTTTATTCAACTAACGTTATCATTTGTTCGAAGTGCAATATATCTTTGAACCCTAATAATCAAACTACAGCTGGCTTAATTACCTAAACTTCTCACAGCTTAGTTTAATTAGTTTGTCTTTTAAATACCAAAGACTTTTGGTCCAAATGTATGTGAGTGGCCCATCCATCAACTTATCTAACATTCCGATAAAGAATAGCACACAATATGATTGGAGAAAAATATATAATTATCATTAGCTTGAAGAAATTTAGAAAAGTATAATGTTTGGGTTCATTAGTAAACAGTTTTTTTTTTTTCGTACTTTGAACTACACCAAAAGAATTGTTTTATTTATGGAAAAAAAAACACGTTTTTAGCTTCGTTAGATCTTCAAATGATTGTCACGTCCTTTTCATATATTTCAACAGTTTTCATCTTCTTCAAATTTATTCAAAAAACTAACAGATCAAAATATAAATAAAAGACAGCAAAAGCACTATAATAACATTAATTGAGCCATAATCAAGCCAACTCAAAGACTGAATAACTAGGGATAACAACCCACGCACGTACCAACTATCGTCTGTGAGTTCAAATCTAAATTGAAACATGTGTAACTGAGTTTTCAGTTTTGGATTCTAGTTCCTAGGTTTGTTCCAGGTTGTTAGGGATTTTTGTTTCTTCTAAACTTCTAATGTTGGTCTGTCTCTTGTTTACTTTTGTTTCTTCTGCTCCATATGTTAAAGCCTTGATCTCTTTGTTTGTTGCATATAATAAGTTTCTAAGAAGTTGTATATGCAAGAAATTCCCAAGAAAGTCTGTATACCATTAAGAAATTCCTAAGAAGTATGCTCGACATTTCTCAGAAATGTATTTGCATGGAGCTATTGACGCGTAAAATAGATAATTATATATTCACCATCTCTCTCTCTAGATTTTTATCAAACCTCCATTCCTCTCCTTCTGTTTCCGGCTTCTCTCTCATATTCACTTCAACCCGGACACCTTCCTCACTTCTCTTCCTCGATCACATTTCGATTGGTCCTTTTGTGGAGAAACGGTCCTCGATCATATCAACCCGGCCACCTTCGTCAAATATTCAGCAACAACACCGTTTAACCCTTACCAACAGGAACACACTAATTAATGGTTGTTCGACATACATAGGCCGTGCCGGTAATGTTTAGTTTTGTTTTAGTTTTTATTGATTGGTTGTCGTCATAGGGTAGAAAAATCTTTTCATTAATCTGGAAAAAAACCAAAACATGGAATATTTTATTATATATTTAGTGGAACGAGTTATAAGGTTTGATACAAAAGTATCCACAGAATTATGATTGGTGTTCATTTCAATACAAATTTTAGATTTTTCAATAGATATACATGCTGTGTTTTGCTTGTTTAAGAGAAAGTTAAATAAGAAGAAAAAGTGTTCATGTCTTTTTTTTTTTCTAATTGGAACAAAGAGATCGACCCCATTTTTTGAATGAAAATTAATGAAGAGAAGAAGGTAAACTACTGAAATGAGTTCTTGACGTATTTTCATTTAATAGAGTATTTATTTTAAACACTAATTTCTTTCTTAATTGCAAATATTATCATCATATTTTATATTTCTTCTCAATATGATAAATTTTGCTAACACAACATGGGGTTTTAATAATTTTCAGTGCAAACATGTCAGTAAAGTTTATCATGTTGAAACCCAAATTTAAGTATTTTTATCAGATTACTAGTAATAATATTAAGTGTGTCATTTATAATGTTCATTCTAATCAATAATACATAGTAACTTTTAACATACACCCTCCACTTCTTAACTTTGATTACATATCATATTGTTTAAAAATGGTAACCGCGCTGAATATGGTCTATTCAGATACAGAATATTTAGCAAATTTTGAAATCACAAAAATTGGATGAAAATTGTAGAAATTGTCTCTCGTTGGTACTATACTACTATTGCCTAACTGAGACACAAAGTTTTCCCCGAAAAGTAAAAGAAATTTTTTTTGAGGTCGAAAACAAAATGAAATCTAACAACACAAATTAAAAACCACTAATAGAAAATAATTATCTTAACTTTTACCAACTATATATGGATGCTTGATTTATGCTTTGATATGATTGTGTAAGATGCATGTTTTAACCAATAAGATCCGAGCCGTTGAATAAAAACCCCAATAAGGTGTAAGGTTAAATATTAAGCGTAAAAAACTCACAGTAACTTTTACTCCGTACAGTTGAAATTTATGCAGCATAGGCTTAAATAAGTATAGGAGTTTGCAACACTTACGGCCTACCCTTCCATGCAGTCTATAATTTGCAGCATATATGATCCTTAAAGTTAATAATTAAGTATACTTGTCAATAGTTAATTCAACTGAAATAAGATTGCTAGTGAGGTTGCGGACCAATATATCTTCAAACAGAAGAAACAATTTTTTTTTAGTATATAGGCCATGTTTGGAAGAAACTCAATGGTACCGTGTTCCTGTTGAGAAGGTTTAAATGGTGGAGTTGTTCAATCAAAAGGAGGATTTGTGGCGAGCTCAAGGTTCGGGATAAAAAGTGGTTTAGCCGGTATGCGTTATTGACGTAGTCCACGTACAACTATATCAACAAGACTATCTTGTTAATTTAGTTTCAATTTAAGATTATATATGAGGTATATTATGTATATATGTCGAATTAAGTTCAATTCTGTATACAAGTCACAATTGCATATTTTTTCAATAGAGTCGTGACTTGTGATCATGCATACAAACATTTGTATTCAAATATTTAACTTCTATGTGTTTGTAGATCTTTGTATTCTCATTGTTTTACGCGTGACATATATTTATGTGATAAGAAATTAGCTGATAATCTGCATTTGTAATTTAATTAACTGAAGTTGCAAAAGTGTAGCTATTTTTTTTTTTTTTTTTTTTGGTAAAAGGGTTACCCCGATAAAATATTATTACTCTAAAAAAATAATTAAGTACAACTGTTGTGGGTGAGTCCCACACCTCATACCAAAAAGGCAAACCAAATGCGACTACAGTGCTTAAGACCCAAATAACATAAAAAATTGAAAAAGTGTAGCTAATTGGTTCAAGGCAATATATACGTTTCTATAATTCGTTAAACATGATCAAGTGTTATTAGCTAAAAAAATTACTTAATCGGTTTGCTTCATATAAGAAGTCTAAAAGGGATTCGACTATAGATCGATAATATAAACCAAAACCATATCAAATTTTAAATCACATTATACAGACCAAAAACAATTCCAACATGACAAGCAAGATACGCAAAATAAAAAAATACGAGACAAAACCTTAAATCAAATAACAATACTTAGTTTGAAATAACAATAAAGAACTGGAACATATATAATTTATCATGCTACTTGCTGATAATCATTCTGATTGTCATCATTCCCATAGAACTCGAATTGGCAATGCAAGCTTGGAGGTCACCATCACTTACAACTGGAAGTATGTTTCCTTTGTGGTCGTCATACTTGATACGAAAAGTTCTTTGATCCACTGTATTAAATCTCTCCATCAACTTCTCCCATAAATATGCAATTCCTGATGACAATGGTAGTGGAAACTTGACAATATCATCCATGTATATATTTAAACTTTTATCATCTTCGCCATAGGTTTTGTTGTCAATTTTTCATCCTGCAAAGGATTAGAAAGTAGTTAACGGGTTGTTTGGGATGTCTTATTTCAAATTGCTTATGTGCTTGTAAAATAAGCAAGCACCGCATGCAGCAACCTGCTCATTTCAAATATATATTCACTAAAATAAGTAGATTAACATTTTCACTCAGACAGTTAAAAATGGACTACATGTAAATTAGCATAGGCAAACACCCTCTAAGAGTCTAAGGGTGTGTTTGTTTTTTAAAAAAAATCTTACTAGCCCTCTTACTCCCTCTTACTCTTACCAGTAAGAGGAGGGCAGACGTTTTGCTTGTTTGTTTTTTTTCTTTTGAGTAAGACCCAGTTAGACATATAACATCTTACTCAGTAAGAGGTGAGGGACTTGTCTTACTGCCTCTTACTCGTTTTGTAAACTTTATATAATATATTTGATTGTTTATTAACTATGTTATATTTATGATAAAAAGTCTTGATTTTATATTTACATAAGTTATTTATTATCGCATTGCCTTGGTTTAATAACTAAATTGCAAAAACGAGCACTTAAAATCATTCGGACAATTATGCAAAAACAAACAACATTATTTTGTTCTGATTTAGACTTTCTAGTCACCTCTTACCAGTAAGATGTGATAGTCAGATTTAGACCCAAAACATCTTAATGAAACAAACACACCCGAAGTGTTTAGTCCCGGTTAAGATACTCACCGACATGTTAACAAATCAAGTCAACCTATTTCTTCTATATTTACAGGAAACAAATTGTGTGAGACAAAAGCTCCAATATTATAAGTTTATAACTATCAATATAACAAAGTTATATATAATATGAATAGAGTACCAAAAGTAGCATGAATGGATAATTTTTTAGCTAAATAATTTAGAACTGTTTAGCTTTGCATTGGACACCCGCAGAATCGGATGAGTGTGGAACAGGTGACGTCGCACAAGGCCTCCACTTAAACTGGACCACATTTTTATTAGTTTTGCATATAAGTACGCATAATATCAAATATCTATGATTCATAAAGTTTAAATTTATATGCAATTTCTTTTTAGGTCATCAGTGTAATAGAGCCACTTTATTGTTATTGTCTAGAGCCACCGAAAAAGTACAAAATGACCCTTGACACCCGGTCACCACCAATATTAGAAAATTTCCAATTTAATGTTGACTACGAGCAACGTGCGTAAAGATGAATAATTTTTTTAAGAGGTTTACAAAATAAATGTCCATCAATATTGCTAAAAAGAAGCTTTTGGGGTAACACGCAACGTCGTCAACCGGTCAACAAAAGTTATATGACAATTCAACTAAGAAAAGACTAACCTTCAAATAATTTGTAGATTTGCTTGTAATCTGTTTCATAGCTCCCCTTTCGGTGCATTGTGACAAGCTCGATCACTCCCAAAAATGTTTCGCTACCATCCGCTTTACAAAAGACAGGCATGGCTAGTTGCCCGAAAAATTGATCACGGTCATGCTTTGTCCTTTGTTCTGCGATCTTTGTTTGAGATGCCAGGCCAGCAAACCACTCATGTTGAACCTTTGTTTCCAGTCCAATGAGAATATCATTGTGTCCAAGACACCACTTTCTATAGTCTTCAAACGCTTTCTCATTTTGACTTGATTGAAAAGGTTGATCCTCCACAGTGAGGTACCACCCGTAGCGAACAGGTATGTACTTCCAAAACATAATAGAACCAGATTGTCCTTTGAAATCAAACTTCATCACTGTGTTTTTTATGTTGGACACCATTTTCAAAAGAAAAAAAAATGAACTGGAGAGGTAGACAATTTTGACAAGGGGTAGAAGGCCCGGGTCACATTTATAGGCTCTAGTGAGAAATGGACAAAAACTTATTTCAGGTGCATTTAACAGGTCATTTTGGGGGCTCAATTAGAGGATTTGAAAGGTCAACTATTTCAGGGGTTAATTAATCCTTTAGAATTTGCAAGGCAAGCTTCAAGATTTTTGTTCTTGCGGAATAATCGAAATACATTTAAGTTGTCATTTATTTTAGCTGTGTAATCATCTTTGATTTTTATTTTTGTACACCTGTACTTTTGAATTTTGACTTCCGTGTGTATCGTGTAATCCTTTAACCTTAAATTTACAACACTCTTATTAATATTATAGGAGTAAAATTGTCACACAGTACACACAAAATCGAAATTAAAAAGGTTTGACTATATAAAAAACAAAACTAAAAAGTGGCTACAAAACTTTAAGAAAAATTGACAAATTAAATACATTTTTAAACAATTATGCTTTTTCTTTTTATAATAAAGATTTCTTTCGCTAATGTCTTGATGAGTTTGTGAAATCAATTCAAAAATTGTCGTATTATAAAAATGAAAAATGATGGTTGCAGGTTCTAATTGTTATGCTTAAATTGGGACTTACAGTTTTGATTAGTTACATTTGTCATTAGTTTAAAGTTTAAGGAGATAGGTTTTGTTAATACCAATTTACTTTTTTAATGTCGAGTCGAAAACTTAGGTAACTAAAAATATAAAAAGTAATAAATAAATATCCTTAACATTTTATTTATTTTTAGTTTCCTGCCCTGGATCATCAGTTCACCTGATTCTCCACCATCAAACTGAATTGCCATTTGTTATTATTGCAAAATTATTTGTAATTCCCAAATTACACAAATTTAATCTTTCCGGGTAATGTTTATGATACAGTATCGTGAAACATTTTTGGTTCATAGCACCTTTGCTAATGGTACGATTTTAAACCCTTTGGCCATATATATGAAATAATAAAACGGCTTTATGAATCCGCCAATGAACATGACCTCTTTACTAGTTATTAGGTGGCGGAGGGGCCAAATTAAAACCCCTTACCCTTGCGAGCATTCTGGATCCTTCCTCTCCTTTGCTCATATATTGAACCTTTCTTCTACGTAAGATCTAAAAGACCGGAGTACAGCTAGACTCTTAATGAGCGTTGATACTCACACCATATTTTTTGATACATACACCAAACTGTACAACATTTTAATGCACACTGTACAATACTGTAATGCACAAATGTGGTGTATGTATAAAAAAAATGGTGTGAGTATCAACCCCCATAATTAATACGCATTTAAATTACTTTTAAGTTTAAATTTGTGCTTTTAATAAATTAGATGAATATTCGCGCAAAGCGATGGTGTATAGAGACAAATAATTATATTTGCAAATTTGTGGTTTTGGTGTAACCTTGCGGGTCCAATTTGTGGTCATTGTGAAAAAGAAAATGTATGGGTTAAAAACGAAAAACATAAAAGTTTGATGATTAAATAATATTTAAATAATTAAATTAGTGGTAGATGGTATTACCATTTTAATTCGTGGTCTATATATAGTATGTATGTAAGTTAATTATTTTAAAGTGTATTTTGAAGAATCAACTTTACTTGTTTTCAAGAGATTTAAAGTTTTTAATAATAAGTAAAATTCTTTTATAAGTAGCAAAGATATTATTTTTAACATTAAAGAGAAAATTATCAAAGTACTAGTAGTTGACTACTTGCTAGAAACCAAAGGGTAGACGTTCAAATAAAAAAGGAGATAAAAATAAATGTGTAAAAATTAATTGCTACTGTTGATTTTAGATCTGGATCTTAAATTTTCTCTCTTATCCTGCTCTTAACGAATACTCCCTTCACATCACAAACACACACTCAACCTCTCACCCAAAATCACCATTACATTAACATAACAATTAGGTACTAATCAATCATCGTCTAACAAACCCTAAAATCCTAGATTCATCAAATCGTTTCAACATATCCACTTATTTCGATTAATAACGGCGGCGCTCCAGCGAACTTTTCCGGTAATTCACCAGAAAACGAATCACAACCCACTCGTTTGAACGAATCCACTCGTTACAACAGATCCACGCGTCGTTGCATCTGAGATGATCGTGTCACATCTCCTCCGATGATGGTTATGCATCGTCCGATGACTAAATCTTTGGTGATTTCTTTGATGTAGCAATCCATCTTGGGGTTGTTTATGGTATAAAACGTAGAAACGTAAAGGAGGTGACTACTTGTATCAAATGACCGATCAAGCTTGACGTAATATGAAAAGTGTCAACAATAGTTTTACAACAACTAGAGATAGTATAGTGCAATAAGTAAAGCATGTCACCATAACACAGACATACAATATAAATACCATGCCATGACACAAATATAATCAACACAATATAATCAACAAGCCAGACAAACCTAAACTCAATGCAAGTATAAATGTAAAACGATAAATGCAAATAAAAAGTAAAGAGATAAGTAAAGAAAATGCAAATCGGACACGAAGATTTACAGTGGTTCGGTCAGGAAGCTCATCTTCGCATTACTCCACTCCTCGAGTACCCAACTCGAGAGTTACTTCACTAATCACCAAGCTCCCTTCTCGGCCGAGAAAACTATACACCGTAGCTTACACCGATTTACGACACTAAGCTAAATGTCGAGTTCTAATCTTAGCTAGAACCAATCTACACCATACAACACAACGCAACACTAACGGACTTACACACCATCCGGATCTACACAACACTAACCACTACAACACTTCACGAACTTACACACCTTCCGGATCTACACACAACACTTCTCGGACTTACACGCCGTTCGGATCTAACTATTACACAAGATTGAAAGATATGGACTCGATCTATATTTAACAAATGTTACATATGGACTAACTAGACTACATAACTTCGTATCTAGATGATAACGGAAGTTCTTCTCTTTGCACTTGAAGAAAGAAAAAAGAATCACATTTAAATAAGATTTAAACAAGTTAATGTTATCAAAGAAGAGAGATTTAAGAAGACATAAGTTTTAGTGTTCGGGAGGTTAAGATTTTTGTTGAAATGGCTTAGTATTTATAGGCTTCAGGAGAAGCGAGGGACGGTCCCTTAAACACTGATGGTCCCTTATATATAAGGGACCGTCACCCCTTTACGGGACCATCCCTTAGAACGCTCCTATTTATGTCCTGATGTGGCGAAGTATTTTTCTGGTGAAGGAATCATCTCCTTGGGTGGGAAAAATGGCTGTTGGGTGTTTTTAAATTTCAAATTTCACATTTATTTTTCTTTTTAAAATATTTCTTTATAAATACAAAAATAATTTGTATAATTTTTTTTTGTAAAAAAAAATGTTTTGTCACATTTATAAAAATGTCAGTTTTAGGGACAAAAATAATTCTTTCATCACTTAACTAGTTTGGTATATTATTTGTTCATACCTTAAGTGATTCAGACTTGAGACATCAAGAGATGTTGATCCGTGCATGCATTGATGATTTGTGTAAATGAGTAACTTGTGCATTTTACGTTATGTATTACAAGTTGCTTGTTTGTCATCATTAAAATAAAAAGAGACTGTGTAGGTTAAATGTTGTAACGATTACACTAACAATCTCCCTGTTTTTTATGATGACAAAATACATTGTAAAGTGTAAAAGTTACTTGTGTACACTCCTTCTCCTCCGTTTGTCGAAACAAAAAGGTGTCGACAATGTAGAGACAGAAAGAAGATCGGCGAGTATAGAGATATTTCTTTTCTTGCATCTTCGGGCGAGCTTGTACATATATAAATTAGAATAAGCTAGTGTTGTAAAGTTTAAGCGAGCTTGCATCAACCCAGTGAAGTTTTTCTCCTATCGTCATGGTTTAACCAATCTCCAAACCATTTATACCTCCAAGCTCCCCCTAACTCATTTCATCCCCATGATAATTTCATCCTTTTCATATTGACTCTTAGTGGATCCGTAGATCAAATATATTGCAAAAGCATAACCTACATCAATGGTTAGTATCAAGCAACAAAGTATGTAAAAGGATATGAGTAGCATTATAGGGGTGGAATGCACATAGCAAGAATCGTGTAGATGCGTTAACAATTGCAAATAAACATTTTCAAATGCTCTCCCCAGGTGTATGTTCCCCCTTGTTTAGGCCATCAAAGAATCGAGATATGAAGAAGTGCTACAAAACAGAGTTAGTAGACATGTTCACATATATGTAACTATGATTATAGCTATATATATAACAAGACACTATCGAAGAACAAGATATGCACGACTTAGATATGAGTATTCTAAAGTATGACATAAAAGAAATTGAAATTAGACATATACAATAATTAATTCTATGATGACAACCAAACAGAATAAAAACGCATGCTTAAGGACTAGGACTAGACCGACACCCGTCATTATAACTGTCCACCCAATTATACCAACATTAATAACGAGAAACTAATTCGTTTATTGATGACACGCCATTATTTAACTTCTTCTAAGAAAGTGAGAAATTGAGACAAATGTCTAACATCGAGACATGAGAATGAAGACGATATGTTCCTGGATGAAAAAGAAAATGACTCCATAAAGTTTGAAGAGTAGGGAAAGATGAACAGAAATGAAGATGGAAAATGTTGAGCCAAGATTGGCATGGATGGTGTGGATTAACAAATCACTTGCACTGTCAATGAGTGAAGATGAGAAGAAATGAGGAAAATGGGAGATGTTAATACAAATAAGCCCTAAAAACATTTATTTATTTTTTACGATATTCTAATGTTTTGTCGATAACAAACGTACAATCATTTTAACGAAACAAATAAAATACGTAAATGGTTTGAGCCAATAGTTTACTAACACACTTACATTTTAATATAAATCACTAAACAAGTAATAATATTTTCATGTTATAGTAATGCATATGTATAACAACTAGTGTTTACATATGGGGTAGATATATACATACTTAGTATGTATTATAATGGGTAATAGAATGGGTAGAAGTTTAAGTATTTGATCCATTGACTAAATACATTGAATGTAGTTGGGTAAAACCCAAAGTCCATGACCCATACCCATGGAGCATGATCCATAATCCATGACCCATTGCATGACATCATGCATAAGTCATAATGGGTATTATCCATGACCCATGGAGCTAACCCATAACCCATTTACTAGATGCATTGCATCTTCTACATACATTGTATCTACTTAGATACCCATGGTCCAAAGTCTAGGACCCATGACCCATAACCCATGGATAATGTGGAGCGTGTGGAAAACTAGAAGGGGGGGTTGAATAGTTTTACCAATTTAAAACTTCCTTTTAAATATTTAGATCGACTTATGTCAATCTATTTGATTGTTTATGTTGGACGTTGATAGATGGATATATAAACGTGTAATGAAACATAAAGAGTAAGAAGCACATCACCACAACACAAGTTATTTATAGTGGTTCGGCTACAAGGACACCTTCCTTGCCCTACTCCACTCCCCGAGTCACCTACTCGAGATTTCGTAAGCACTACACCAACTCCTTATGGCGGAGAAGCCTTCACAACGTCGCTTAACCTTTTTCCGGTACAAAGCTAAATACCGAGTTCTTTCACACCAAGGCGAACCATACCTAACACAACGTCGCCTACCCTTTATACGGTGCTAGGCTAACCACCGAGTTCTTTCACACCATAGGAGAACTAATCCTTCACAATGTCGCCTACCCTTTATTAGGTACTAGGCTAAGCACCTAGTTCCATTACTATGGTGGAACTACTACCCTTCACAACACAACACCTAATCTCAAGGAGATCTTCTCCTTGTTACAACACCATCAAGGATATCACCATCCTTGAAGATAAACAAATACATATATGTATAACGATGCACCTCATCGATTATACGACCTATGCATTCTTCCCAAAATCTACTTGATTTGATTCTTTGGCATCCTTCACTAATGCCTTTGACACAACGCTTGGCACCCTTCACTAATGCCTTCGTCTTGACACCTTTAGCATCCTTCACTAATGCTTTGACACGGATGATGAGCACCTTTCACTAATGCTTTCATCTTGACTCTTTCGGCATTCTTCACTAATGCCTTCAACCCAACATCTATGGAGAAAGGAAGAACTATCAACAAGAGAACCTTAGTAGTCTTGATGATGACGAAGCATGGCAACTCATGGACTTGAGCTTGCACGTCTTCAAGAAGTGGTGATCTCTCCTTTAAGAGGAACCTAGTAGATCACACAAAAACAAAAGACAAACTACATAGATCACTTAGATCTGAGGTTAGAGGGTTAAAATACTTTGGGAAGTATGTGTGTAAAAGTCATGTGTAGAGAGGAAGAAATGGCTCTCTATTTATAGAGGAAATTCTCATCTGTTCCCCGGATCCCTACCACAAGGGATCCGTCTAGCACAACGCTAGGGATCCGTGGTCCGCTCCTCTTTGCCCATGGGTATTTTTGGTTATGGGTCATGGGTCATGGGTTATGGGTTGATCCATGGTTTTCTTTCTAGATACAATGAACTTGGTTAAGTGGATATATAAAACCATGGGTTATGGGTCAAAACCATTTGCTAGTATTTAGCCATTTAGTATATACTTGTATTTACCTATTTTAGCATATACTTAGTTTTTACCCATTTTAGTATACTTAGTTTAAGTATATGTTTAACCCAATATGTAAACACTAGTTGTTGTACATATGTATCTAAATCATAAAACCACTTATACTTGTTTTAGTGTTTTATGTGAGAGCGTAAGTGTGTTAGAAAACTATTAACTCAAACTATTTACGTACTCTATTTGTTTCGTTAAAATGATTTTACATTTGTTATCGACAAAACATTAGAAGATCGTAAAATATAAATAAACGTTTTTACGGCTTATTTGTATTAACAATCTCACCCTTTTTGTTGATGACAAAACATAAAATTATTTTAAGGAAAAATCTAAAATTCGTAAAAGTTTGAATTTGTAGTTTTTACTTTCTTCTCCCCCTTTTGTCGAAACAAAAAGTGTTAAAAGAAACTAACACAATTTTTATAAGAAAAATGTAAAAATGTAAAGAGAGCAAGTGACGGGAATGGTACTCGTCTTAACTCCCCTTGACGAGTCCATCCCTATGTAAGGGCGTCAAGGACATAACGTAAAATAAACTAATTGTGTTTGCAATTAAGTTTGCAAATGGTTCGTCTAAGTGACGAGAACGTGCTCCCCCTTGAATATTGCAATGTTGCAATGGGGTGTCATGAAGTGTAATCCAAAATTGGATTAAGTTGCAAATGATTTTGCAATGTCGTTTGACATAAAGCTCCCCCTAGCTTTATGGTGTCAATATCTTCATGTGTATTTTGAATAACTACAAAACAAATGTTAGAAAAACAAGAGTATAGTGCATAATTTCCTGCAAATGAGACTCAAGTTAGTATAAATTTGTGCTTCTGTACCACGGATCCCACGGTTCCCTTCAAGGAGGGATCCATCTAGTTATCTGGAAGGGATCCGGCTATCTGTTGACAGTATCTTCAGCAGTGAAGAAATGTCAAGGAATGCTATTTTGAGAAAATGAGATATATGTACAATATATCAAGCACAACAAAAATAATCATAGAATATAAGTATTCATTCAATAAAACAAGAGATACACAACCAAATCTCTAAAAACTAAGAGAATGAACTTTAGCCATATAAGCACTACTAATGCTAATCTCATTACGAGACTTAGAATGTGACAATGTGCTTAAGTCTAGGGATGGGTGGACTTGTTGAATTGATCCAACTTTGTAAGAAGATGATTGAACATGAAATGTATCTCATTTCGTACTTCTTGAACAAGTCCTTGAGTTTTTAGACAATTTGAGCAAATATTGTCTTGGTTTGGCCCCGAGGGGAAAGGGATGTTTTGAGGGGGCTTAATGTGTGTTTGAGGGTCTTCATTTTGAGAAGTAGGGAGAGGTTCTAAAAATGAGGGTGGTAATGGAACTTCTTCCATATGATCAAGGTTGTTCCTTGTCTCCCATGATGGGCTAGTTGGTGTTGTAGGTGGTTCCCGATTTAATGAAAAGGTTGGTAAATGGGAGGTTCTTGGTGATGAATGGAACAATGAATATATGTTTGGATGAGGAAGAGGCTCATTCAAGGAGTGTAGTCCATTTTCAATGAATGAAGATTTTGATGGCTTGCTAGAACTAGCCATGTTTGGTTTGGAACTAGATGATCCTTTTTCTAGTTGGAAAGGTTTGATGCTAATCCTTGCGGTTCTCTTAGCTTTTGTTGGATGGGTTTGATGAGGTGGGATTCTAGAGTCATTATCTCTAATGAGAGATGTTTTGGTGGATGAAATTTCATGGATCATTTTCTTTTGGATGATCCTATGTTTGAGGAGTTGTTGCTAAGAGCCTTAGTCATGGTGATGAAGGTGCTAATGTGAGCTTCTAATTTCTGATTTTTGAAAGGTAATTGAGGATGGTGCCATAAACCTAAGATTGTTTGGTTTACAAAGAGTAATTTGAATTTGGGAATTAAATTCTTGACCACTTAGAAGACTAAGCATGCTCTTGAGGTTTTGATCAGCTCTAGGAGGATAATTAATGTATGCTAAGGGTGGTTAGAGAACCAAAAGGTGATATGAGTTTGAATATAGGAGTTGATTTATGCTCTTTGCATCTACGGATCCCGCGGATCCCTCTCAGTAGGGATCCGCCTGGTTAAAGACCAGGGATCAGGCTATCAGACAGGGTCTAGGTGAAATCATTATGCTTTTGTAAGGTTAGTTATTAATGGATTTCGAGAGTTTGACTTAATTTTGAAGTCTTTAGCTGTTGGATATCTCAAATCCTCAACCATAACAAGTAATGGTGCTTAATGATGGTTTTGGCCAAGAAAATTTGACCTTGGGTAGTCTAACTATATGTTTGACAATGATTCCATTTAATTTGATGTGGAGAAATGGTGATAACAAGTCCTAGAAGTCAGATGATGTCCTAATAGGAATTTACTAAAATCCATAAAAATAAAAAGAAATGAAAAACCAATTTTTGACCTTAATTTTGATTAAAAGATGATTGAGATCAATTTGCTAAAATTGAAAGATATACCTAACTAAGTGCTATCAAGAGTGATAGATAATGTGTGAGTGTTAGAGCGGAATTATGGTGAGTTTTGACTAGTTGAAAAATCAAAAATATTTCAAAGATGTATCTTAGATAGGTCATGGATGAGAGTGAGATCTTCAACTATTTGAGAAAAACTTAGTTGGCTCTAGTATCTTATGTTTGACTTGTTGGAGGTGATCTAATAGATTGTTTTGATGTATCTAAATCTGTATTGCATATCAGATACCACGGATCCCACGGTTCCCTTCTGGGAGGGATCCGTCTAGTACAAATGCTGGGATCCGCCTACTGCAGATCAAAAGGCTTTCAGCAAATGTGCAATTTTGCACTTCTTAGTAAATGCTCTTCCTAGTTGTTTCTATGGGAACTAAATGTACGAGCACAACTACTATGATGTATGGCAAAGTAGAGATAGCTAGAATTCCTAGAATGAGTGACGACGACCATTCAAAGGGTCGTAAAATCTCATTTTCCAAGTACCTACGTTAGGATTGTTTAGTGCCATGATATGGCAATACCTACAAACTACAAGCATAATTTAAAATGTTTACAAACCATTGTTTGAAATTGTTCATCAAAAGTTTGATTCTTCAAACCTTACCTTTCTCCTCCTTCTTCACTTCTTCACCCGTCCTCCACTCTTTATCAAACTATCTTCACTTCTTCTTCTTTAAGAAATTGGCGAAGCATTTGAAGATTCCCTTGGTTTGTTGCCATTCGGGTGATTCATTTGGGATGTTTGGCAATTGGTTGATGTAGTCCAAGGGGTCAAGATCGATATTTGCGAGTGGGTTGCTACTACTCCCTTCATCTCCACCTTCTCCTTGCCTTTCCCTTTCGTCCGAGGAGTCCGTGGGTGGGTGTGGTCTCTTTCCTTCCACCATAAACCTTGTTGTTCTACCTTCGGTCAATGGTACCATAACCTTATTGCATAAGCTATGATCAAGGGATTGTGGAGAAAGGTCTAAAGCAAAGATGAATTTGGCGAGACAGGTTAAAAGCATTGCGTACGGAAGCACCATCTTGTCCATGCTTCTAACACTTGCCATTCTTTTGACCATGTAGTAAACAAAGTTGAATTGAGTATTGGTCACTAGGCAATAGATCATGAAGCTTAGACATGCGTTGGGGTGGTCCTTGTTCCCTACTAGGCACACCACATTTTCTCTTATCACATCCTCCCACTTCCTATACAATGCATACATTTCCGAAAGCTCCATTTGAAAAGGATCCCTATGGATCACTTTTGACTTCCTTGTGACTCTTGATGGTGAGGCTCTTGGCATGAACACGGTGTCCCTCACCGTGGTTGCTTCCAGGATCAAATTGTAGTAAATATCATGATGATCAACCATTGTGTGTAGTTGTTCCAAAGACCATTCATTCGAGTACATACAAATCCCTTGATATGGAACTCCTATAATTCTTCCAAACTCTATAAGTGAAAGACTAAACTCTCGCTCATTGATGGTGAATTCAATTGAGATGGACCCGTCATCATTTCTAATTATCCCCGTTGTCTTGTAAAACTCAAGCACAAAGACCGGGCAAATTTGTTCATTTATATCCAATAAACAATCAAACCCAATAGTTGCAAAAACTTCCATACGTCGGTATTTGCAAGAAATGATGGATCAACAACTCTACCTTCATGAAAGAGTCTCCTTTCGAGCAACTTAAAGGCCTTTCTATCGTCCGGACTTAGACCATTTTTTCTATGATACATGGGTATGTAGTGGGCGGTGTCTTGGTAGTCTTGTTGCTTGTTGCTAGGCATGATATCCCTAAACAATACAACCCCAATGTGGTGTTAATGGTGAATAGTAGCCTAGAGGGTTTGATCACAATTTTGCTCTCATCATCTTTGTTGAGTTCAAGAAATGTGTTTAATTTGTATTAACAATGTTAATTCTTTGATTTAGATTATCTTAGAAAACAATGTGGTGACAAATTATAATAAACCCATTTGAACCCAACTCTTAAAGATGAAGAAATTGTAATTCTAAGAATCAAGGAATTAAATTAACAATGTAGTGAAGATTATACTTACACAAGTGATTGTTAGACTTGAGAAGAATGATCGATTTGCTCCTATGAACATACACTGGGTTTTTGTTCGTGAGTCTTTGAGGTAAGTATTATTGTGGAACATCCACAGTGATCATTCTTGATCATATACTGTCTTCTGTTGCACGGATCCCGCGGATCCCTCTCATTTAGGATCCGGCTAGTGTAAACCGAGGGATCCGGCATAACAGCAAAAATCAGCTAAAACATTCCTTGATAACTAAGGTTTGGGAGTTCTAAAAAGTCTAATGTTTTGGTGTTTAAGGTTCTAAAACTTGTGATTTGAGGTTTTGAAGATTCAGTACTATTCCTATTAGACGAGGTTCCCTTTTTAAGAATTAGTCATAATTCCTGGGAAGTTTTTCAAACATTATAATAAAATCCCATTTTATTATAACATAAGAATTTTCACATGGAAATTTATTGACATGGATGAAGTGTCAGTAAATTCTTTGTGATGAATAATGATAATGGTTATCAAATGACCAAAATGTCATTATTACGAAATTGTAGTGTAGTTTCTACAAATAAGTCGAAGAATACTATTTTTGATGATGACTTTAATATCTGTAACTACTAAAACAATTACTAATAAATCATGCAACTAAGATTTCAATAATAAAGTTAAAAGCAAATGATTAGTAATCATACCATGGCTAAATATTCTTTTTACGAAAGAAAATATTTAGATAAGTTCTTTATGTTCTTCTTGGTAACTCTAAATCCAAGTATGGATAATGCTTGGCTAAATATTCTTTTTGCGAAAAGAAATATTTAGATGAATTCTTTATGCTCTTCTTAGTAACTCCAAATCCAAGTATGGATAATGCTTAGGAAGAAAAAAAACGATAGAGCATTCTATCATTGTCAAACAATAAACAATATAGTGGTTTTAAAATATGGCGAAGATAATCCTTCTTTGTAGTTTTCAAACATACATGAATCGTATCAAGTTTTTAAAGTACAACATACTCTAAGAAACTTGGTAACGAGGCTCTGATGCCAATTGTGGAAAACTAGAAGGGGGGGTGAATAGTTTTACCAATTTAAAACTTCCTTTTAAATATTTAGATCGACTTATGTCAATCTATTTGATTGTTTATGTTGGACGTTGATAGATGGATATATAAACGTGTAATGAAATATAAAGAGTAAGAAGCACATCACCACAACACAAGTTATTTATAGTGGTTCGGCTACAAGGACACCTTCCTTGCCCTACTCCACTCCACGAGTCACCTACTCGAGAGTTCGTAAGCACTACACCAACTCCTTGTGGCGGAGAAGCCTTCACAACGTCGCTTAACCTTTTTCCGGTACAAAGCTAAATACCGAGTTCTTTCACACCAAGGCGAACCATACCTAACACAACGTCGCCTACCCTTTATACAGTGCTAGGCTAACCACCGAGTTCTTTCACACCATAGGAGAACTAATCCTTCACAATGTCGCCTACCCTTTATTAGGTACTAGGCTAAGCACCTAGTTCCATTACTATGGTGGAACTACTACCCTTCACAACACAACACCTAATCTCAAGGAGATCTTCTCCTTGTTACAACACCATCAAGGATATCACCATCCTTGAAGATAAACAAATACATATATGTATAACGATGCACCTCATCGATTATACGACCTAGGCATTCTTCCCAAAATCTACTTGATTTGATTCTTTGGCATCCTTCACTAATGCTTTTGACACAACGCTTGGCACCCTTCACTAATGCCTTCGTCTTGACACCTTTAGCATCCTTCACTAATGCTTTGACACGGATGATGAGCACCTTTCACTAATGCTTTCATCTTGACTCTTTCGGCATTCTTCACTAATGCCTTCAACCCAACATCTATGGAGAAAGGAAGAACTATCAACAAGAGAACCTTAGTAGTCTTGATGATGAAGAAGCATGGCAACTCATGGACTTGAGCTTGCACGTCTTCAAGAAGTGGTGATCTCTCCTTTAAGAGGAACCTAGTAGATCACACAAAAACAAAAGACAAACTACATAGATCACTTAGATATGAGGTTAGAGGGTTAGAATACTTTGGGAAGTATGTGTGTAAAAGTCATGTGTAGAGAGGAAGAAATGGCTCTCTATTTATAGAGTAAATTCTCTTCTGTTCCCCGGATCCCACGGATCCCTACCACAAGGGATCCGGCTAGCACAACGCTAGGGATCCGTGGTCCGCTCCTCTTTGCCCATGGGTATTTTTGGTTATGGGTCATGGGTCATGGGTCATGGGTTATGGGTTATGGTTTGATCCATGGTTTTCTTTCTAGATACAATGAACTTGGTTAAGTGGTATATATAAAACCATGGGTTATGGGTCAAAACCATTTGCTAGTATTTACCCATTTAGTATATACTTGTATTTACCCATTTTAGCATATACTTAGTTTTTACCCATTTTAGTATACTTAGTTTAAGTATATGTTTAACCCAATATGTAAACACTAGTTGTTGTACATATGTATCTAAATCATTAAATCACTTATACTTGTTTTAGTGTTTTATGTGAGAGCGTAAGTGTGTTAGAAAACTATTAACTCAAACTATTTACGTACTCTATTTGTTTCGTTAAAATGATTTTACATTTGTTATCGATAAAACATTAGAAGATCGTAAAATATAAATAAACATTTTTACGGCTTATTTGTATTAACAGAGCGTCTCACGAATCCCTCAGGATACACTAGAAGGATCCTTCCAACAAGGGATCCGTGGAACAGTAGCATACTTTTGCCTATAAATAGTGAGCCATTTCTTCATTTAAAGAAGCCACTCCTACACATACTTTCTCCTAGTACTGTAAACTCTCTAACCTCATATCCAATGGATCTTTCTATGTATTTTGTGTTTGTTTTTGTGTGATTCTCTAGGTTCCTCTTAAAGGCGAGATCACCACCTCTTGAAGTCGAGCGAGCTCAAGTCCATGAGTTGCCATGCTTCGTCATCATTAAGACTAATGAAGTTCTCTTATTGATAGTTCTTCCTCTCTAGAAGTGTTGTGTCTAAGGCATTAGTGAAGGATGCCAAAAGGATCAAGACGAAGGCATTAGTGAAAGGTGCCGAACATCCGTGTCAAAGGCATTAGTGAAGGATGCCAAAAGGGTCAAGTCGAAGGCATTAGTGAAGGATGCCAAAAGGGTCAAGTCGAAGGCATTAGTGAAAGGTGCCAAAAGATCATGTCAAAGGCATTAGTGAAAGATGCCAAGGGTGTACAATCGATATGGTGCTTCGATGTACAAATAGAGATAGGTTGTGTCCAAGGATATTGATATCCTTGATGATGTTGTTATAAGGAGTGGGTCTCCTTTAAGATAGGTGGTGTGTAGTGTTGGGTAGTAGTTCCTCCTTTGTAATGGAACTCGGTATCTAGCCTTGTACCGTATAAAGTGTAGACGAAGTTGTGATAGGTTTGGTTCTACCTCGTGGAAGAACCCGGTGTCTAGCCTTGTACCGGAAAAAGAGTAGGCGACGTTGTGAATGCTTCTCCGCCATAAGGAGATTTGTGTCGTGTAGTGATTACGAACTCTCGAGTAGGTGACTCGGGGAGTGGAGTAAGGCAAGGAAGGTGTCCTTTTAGCCGAACCACTATAAACACTCGTGTCGTGGTTTTGTGTTTCTTTCTCTTTACCTTTGCATTACATATTTACATACCTATCTATCAACATCCAACATACACATTTAAATAGATTGTCATAAGTCGATCAAAATATTTTAAAACGAAGTTTTAATTGGTAAAACTATTCAACCTCCTTTCTAGTTTTCCATAATTGGTACCAGAGCTTCATTACCAAGTTTCTTAGAGTATGTTGTACTTTAAAAACTTGATACGATCCGTGTATGATTGAAAACTACAAAGAAGGAAATCTTTTAAAACAAATTATTTCTTTTATGTTGGATAGTGATAGATTATTCTAACAATTTCTTTTTTATGAAATCTTCTTGCTAGGACTTTTTCAAAGTCTTCATTTCTATTCAAATAAAAATAAAGTCAACTCTCAAGGAAGAACCCAAAAGTAATCACAACCTACTTATACCAAGTACAACGGATTACTTTATAAGCTCATAAAGTATTTCAGATATATGGTCTCTATAAACCATATCAAGAGTTTAGAGGTATGTTCACTTATCCACAAATTAGCTATTTTTTTATCTATAGTACGTTTACATGGATATGTTGATAATATTTTTTTTACACATAAATTAGGATGTTAATAGTTGCAAGTCTCTAAAAAGTCTCTCTTCACCACTTTCCCGACTTACTCATCATCGTGAATAGTATTCCTCTTTGATTTTCTAAAGATCGTCAAACCAACGCCTCCGTCACAAATAGATCCTTAATAGTTAACCTATCAAAACACGTTGACCAAAATGTCTATTCAATTAGGAACCTCATTCTTCAAAGTTATTTTTGTTCTATAAGCTATTGTATAACTGATTACAAAAATAACGCCAAACACTTTTTTTTTCTGCCCACAGTAGCTGGATCCCAATTACAAGGGATCCGGGGGAACCGTGTGACAGAAACCAATTGTACACTTTTCAAAACCAGTTCAATTCTTTTCCCTCTCCTCACAAACACAAAAAACAACCCAAAATCTGCTTCCATCTCCATAGGGCTTCATATCCTGAAGCATCTCCTTCTTGAACATCATTGTAAGTAATTACGCTCATATGTTCTACTCTTCATCATCTTCATCCTAGGGTTTATGGTTTTTAATTTTTCAATTAACCGCCAATTGATGAAATTAGGTATTGCAAAAATAATCACTAAAAAGGGCGTTTCATATAGTTAAAACTCTATTGTGTTTACAACATTGTTATTACAAATCAAAACCATAAACCCATCTCGGCAAATTTTACCTAATTTGAATATTTGTTTTTCTAGGATCAACCATGCCCCCCCCCCCCCCCCCCGGTCCACTACCTCCCTAGATACTATCGAAAAGAGAAGCTTTCGAAAATCGATCGTAAAATCTTCAAAAAAAAACTTGGAAAACGACTTATTCACAAAGGTCGTGTAGTTAAGGAATGTTTCCTTGAAAACACCGACATTCATCAAGTCTTCTCGGCAATCAACTTTGATTGTCTCCTAGATATCGATGAACAAATTTTTCCGGTTTTCATCTTTGAGTTTTACAAAAGTGTTAGGATCATTCGAAATAGTGATGAAAGCATTTCAATCGCTTTTATCATCAATAATCAAAGCATTACTCTACCCCTCAACACATTTGCACAAATTCTCCGCATTCCTTGTGAAGGAATTTGTATGTACTCCCAAGATTGGGCAATATCCACTCAATCCTTTGCACTAGATCCCAAACCTATCTACCGCACTCCTCTTGATGACCCCGAAATTTTTCGAGACACCATTTTCAAAATTAGAGCCGACCAATCTCGCTTCAACCACAACAAAGAGCTTATTCACCGTGATCCCTTTCAAATGGAACTCTTCGAAATGAATCCCATCTATAGAAAGTGGGAAGAAATTCTTAGGGAAAATGTCATTAGTTTGGTCAGAAACAAAGACCATCCAAATGCATGTCTTGTCCAAATGATCTATTGCCTCATTTACCAAAGACCATTTAACCTTGCCTATTTCATGGTGAAAATAATGGCCAGTGTATTCAAATTCAACAACATGGTACTTCCCTATGGTATGCTCCTAACACGACTCCGTGAGTATGTTAGTGCAATGCAACCTTCTCCTATCAACGATGATTATTTCCTTTCAGATTACGTCATGGTACCACTTACCAAACAACCTTCTAAACGGTTCATGATCAATGGAAAAAGGCCTCGTGCTCTCTCGAACTCCTCGGATGAAGAAGAAGTAAATGTCAACCTCGTTGCCAACGTCAACTTGGATCCCATAACCTACTTTGAACAACTTCCAAACGAGTCTGAAGAATTCAAACAATTGAAGGGTATGATCCAATGTCTAACTAACTACCTTATGATTTTGGGAAAGAGGAAGAGAAAAGATTGACACAAGAGACATCAGGATTATGGTTGTTTTTAGACATATATTTTATTTTGCAATGGATGATTATGTTTGTGGATGTTTTACCTTGTTTGTTTGGATATTATCACTACTACTTGTATTTATGTTATGGATTATAAGATATTTACTTGTTTTGATATTCATTTACAGTAGAAACTAGTAGCCATTAGTATGCATAGTATAGTGCAAAAACTGCACACCTTCTGTAACGCTACTAATCTGCAGTTGCCGGATCCCTCAACTTGTACTAGACGGATCCCTCCTTTTAGGGATCCGTGGGATCCGGGGAGACAGAAATGCAATTGAAGACCTCCACACATCAAACCAGCCCACTAGACCACTTCACACTAGCTAAACATAATGCCTTAGGACCACTTAAGTTTTCCTCAAGCTTAGTAAGTTTCACACTCACTCATAGGTCATTTAGGATCACACTCAAGGTGCTTTTTGATTTATCATTTCACCAGAACTCATCATCCTTTCGCTCCAATACTTGCACATCATTTCTCACATGTGAACACATCTAGTTTTATAATTCTCTCAATTTTAGCAAATTGATTTTAGTCATCCTTACCTTAAAATGGGTCAAAAACTAGTTTTTTCATTTCTTATAATTTTTAAGGAATTTTCCAAATTTATCCTAAGTTGCCATCTGATCTCTAGGATCATTTAACACCACTGGACACTCTCATATCTCCTAGTGTCATCTTTGATCACCCATTGGTGCTCATAAAGTTCTATTTTCTTCCATAAAAGGCAATCATTAGCTACCATCACTTATTGCCCTTGATCATTTAGGTCCCCTTTCATTTAAGACAATTAAGAAGACTAAAACACTCAAGACGTATAGATACTAGACCTTACAAACATCTTTTTTTTCTCTTTTCTTGGCTACTGAGGGCCGGATCCCTAGGATTAGCCTAGACAGATCCCTCATTGGAGGGAACCGGCTGACAGTTTTAGCTAATTCTAACTAAAACAATCATTTCAAGCTCTCCTTTATAACTTGAACACTCCATCTTGTCTTAATTAACCTCCTTGATCAGTGCAACTCTGAAGTTGACTCTTGTGCATGCAAAACATTGCATTACAAAAGGATTTTAGTGGTTTAAGCCTTGAATGCACTTGCCAAATATCTCCTTTTATAATCCACCTTGTTAGGACCTCTTAGTCACCATCCACAACTTAATTCTCAGCAACTAGAGACTTCTATCTCACTAACCTTTTGTCACCTCATCATGAGGAAAGCTCTTAGTGATAACTCATCCACCAAAGGACCACCCAAGAAACTTGCTCGTGTTATTCACAAAATTTCTTCAACCGTATCATCTCCCGTTAAATCCACAAACGCTAGGATTTTCCCTCCACCAACTTAACCAATCAAACCAATCCCCAAAAGGATTGTTCCCACAAAACTACCAATGCCGAACACCACTATACCTCCTAAACCAAACACTCCTATTTCCACTAAACCATCACTCTTAGTGTCTAGAGCTATATCATTCACCACTCCACTCTCATCACCACACCTCTACAATCTAGAGGGCTTGCCTCCTAGGCCATCTCATCCTCCACCATTACCAACATTCTCCTCAATAGAAAGAATAGCGCAACAAAATCAAGGTGTTGAATCAAAACTAGCCCCGACATCTTTTTCTCCGTCACCCTCAAATAGTCCTTTTTGGATTATGAGGAATCATCAAAGTCAACCACCCGATCACATGGAAGTAGATACCTCTCTACCACCATCCTCATCACATATTCCACCACCAGCGCCTTTGGTTGAACCACCTTTACAAATTCCTCTTTCTTTTGAGAATCCTCAACCTTCCTCACTTAACCTTCCTCCTTTTGTGGAACCTCAACCAAACCTTCCATCTCAAGCCATTCCATTTATACCACCACCATTTCCTATCCATGACAAAGATTGTTATCATTGTTAACATGTTGAAGGCTTGATACATGAAGTACGTGAAGAGCAATGTTTCATGTTTTATCACCTCCTCGAACGTTTTGACGAGCTCAACAAACCTAAACAACCTCGAGCTTAAGGATTCAAGTGGTGTCCTAAGCTTAACTTAGATAGTTTAGGAATCATATTTCATGTTTACGTCATTCTCTTAGTTTTAGAGATATGTAGATCATTTCTCACTTTTGATGTTAACTTCACTTTTTTACATCAACATTGTTGTCTTGAGTATACAGGAAGACGGATCCCTCACCTTAACTTAGACGGATCCCTCCAAAGAGGGAACCGTGGGATCCGTGCAACAGAAGACTTGTTTACTACTAACTTGAGTCTTATTTGCAGGAAATTATGCTCCATATACTTGTTTTCTAACCTTTGTTTTGTAGGTTTTCAAAATACACATGAAGACTTTGACACCCTTAGCTAGGGGGAGTTTCTTGTCAAAGCAAAATATTGCAAAATCATTTGAAATATCATTCACATAGGATTACATTACATGACGTCCTCCGTGCAAAGGTGCAATCATCAAGGGGGGCATATTCATCACAAAGACGAAACCATTTGCAAACATAATTACAATGCACTAGTTTAGAATTTCTACTTACTTGATGCCCTCACAAAGGGATGGACTCTTCAAGGGGGAGCTAAGACGATAATACTTCTCCTCACTTACTCTCTATTTTTCATCTTTTCTTTCTTTTCACATGTTTTTTTTAAAACAATGTGTTAGTTTCTTTTCGACGCTCTTTGTGTTTCGAAAAAAAATGGGAGAAGAGAGTAAAAACTCCAATTCAAACTTTTACGAATTTTAGTTTTTTCTTAAAATAATCTTATGTTTTGTCATCAACAAAAAGGGGGAGATTGTTAATACAAATAAGCCGTAAAAATGTTTATTTATATTTTACGATCTTCTAATGTTTTGTCAATAACAAACGTAAAATCATCTTAACGAAACAAATAAAATACGCAAATGGTTTGAGCCAATAGTTTACTAACACACTTATATTTTTATATAAATCACTAAACAAGTAATAGTGTTTTCATGTTATAGTAATGCATATGTATAACAACTAGTGTTTACATATTGGGTAGATATATACATACTTAGTATGTATTATAATGAGTAATATAATGAGTAGAAGTTTAAGTATTTGATCCATTGACTAAATACATTGAATGTGGTTGGGTAAAACCCAAAGTCCATGACCCATACCCATGGAGCATGATCCATAATCCATGACCCATTGCATGACATCATGCATAAAGTCATAATGGATATTATCTATGACCCATGGAGCTAACCCATAACCCATTGACTAGATGCATTGCATCTTCTAGATACATTGTATCTACTTGGATACCCATGGTCTAAAGTCTAGGACCCATGACCCATAACCTATGACCTATTACCCATAACCCATGGATAATGAGGAGCGTCTCACAGATCCCTCAGGATACACTAGACGGATCCCTCCAACAAGGAATCTGTGGGATCCGTGGAACAGTAGCATACTTTTGTCTATAAATAGTGAGCCATTTCTTTATTGCAAGAAGCCACTCCTACACATACTTTCTCCTAGTACTGTAAACTCGCTAACCTCATATCCAAGGGATCTTTCTATGTAGTTTGTGTTTATTTTTGTGTGATTTTTTAGGTTCCTCTTAAAGGCGAGATCACCACCTCTTGAAGTCGAGCAAGCTTAAGTCCATGAGTTGCCATGCTTCGTCATCAACAAGACTACCGAAGTTCTCTTGTTGATAGTTCTTCCTCTCTAGAAGTGTTGTCTCTAAGGCATTAGTGAAGGATGCCAAAAGGATCAAGACGAAGGCATTAGTGAAAAGCTCTGAACGTCCGTGTCAAAGGCATTAGTGAAGGATGCCAAAAGGGTCAAGTCGAAGGCATTAGTGAAGGATGCCAAAGGGTCAAGTTGAAGGCATTAGTGAAAGGTGCCAAAAGATCATGTCAAAGGCATTAGTGAAAGATGCCAAGGGTGTACAATCGATATGGTGCTTCGATGTACAAATAGAGATAGGTTGTGTCCAAGGATATTGATATCCTTGATGATGTTGTTATAAGGAGTGGGTCTCCTTTGGGATAGGTGTTGTGTAGTGTTGGGTAGTAGTTCCTCCTTTGTAATAGAACTCGGTATCTAGCCTTGTACCGGATAAATTGTAGGCGACGTTGTGATAGGTTTGGTTCTACCTCATGGAAGAACCCGGTGTCTAGCCTTGTACCGGAAAAAGAGTAGGCGACATTGTGAAGGCTTGTCCGTCATAAGGAGTTTTGTGTCGTGTAGTGATTATGAACTCTCGAGTAGGTGACTCGGGGAGTGGAGTAGGGCAAGGAAGGTGTCCTTGTAGCCGAACCACTATAAACACTCGTGTCATGGTTTTGTGTTTCTTACTCTTTATCTTTGCATTACATATTTACATACCTATCTATCAACATCCAATATACACATTTAAATAGATTGACATAAATCGATCTAAATATTTTAAAACGAAGTTTTAATTGGTAAAACTATTCCCCCCCCCCCCCCCCCCTTCTAGTTTTCAACAGGAGACTTCTTATTAGAAGTTGGTGGTTTAATTAAGGCATATGTTGAAGAATATAATAAAGAATGTGTATGAAGATGTGTGTGAGGAACTCATGAAAGGATCGTTTGCACTCACAATGATATGCATGACATGTTCAAACAAGTTGCATGTGACCCTAGTTTTGTTAGGTGTGTTAACAAGAAGAAGTCAATGTAAGAAAGAAGAAGTGATGGTACTTCTTTCATAGTGAAAAATGAAAAAGAAGTAGATGTGAGGCAAGAAAAGTGGTGGTATTGTGAACTATGAGTATAGTCTAGAAAGTGAAGAAGAAAAACAAGTTCCTTTATTTGATGGAGTTTTCATGGGTGCACTTGTTGCTATTGGTGTATGTAGTTGTGGGTGTTTTATCTTGCTTGATGAGATCAATGATAGTTGTCCTAGGCTTTTTGCAAGTTTGAGAAGAAGAGGCCCTAGAAAAGTAAAAGATGGAGAAGAAGAAAATGAAGGATGTGATGAAGAATGAGGTGATTAGATAATCAAAATGGGTGCTATTTTGAACAAATCATGGTATAGGAAGGTTCAAAATATTGTTCTTCTAAATAGAGAGAAAGAAACTGGTCTAGAGAGTGATGAGTCAAAGAACCAGAATAAGAAAACAGTGAACATGTCCGTAGACTTTTACTGGGGAGGGTTCTGTAAATATGGGGCGGTCCCGTATATATTGGGGACCGCCAATATGTTTCTGGGACCGTCGCCAGTGGGGTCACGAAGTTTTTCCAATTTTCTATGTTTTTCCCAGTTTATGTGAAAATAATCAAAGGATTGATTATGTGAGAATCATATTGCCATTTAGAAAGAAAAGAATTAGGAAATATTGATTGAGGAATGATTTAGGAATTTGATAAAGGATGTTTATAGGAATGTTGGGATTGTGTGGAAAGGTGTGAATAATCATCTGTTGAGTAAGAAGAGAATTTACAAATGATTAGAGAATGTTTAGAAGAAAGAGATGTGTAGATGATAAATGAACATAGATAATGAAAACCAAGAAAGTTTAAATGAATAGGGTAGCCCATGGTGGTGATGGAATAAGAAAAGCAAAGTCCAAAGGACTCATAGTAGAGTGAGATGGTGATGTCCATTGGTTGGTGATCTAAAGTGGATAGTGAAGTAATGAAATGAACTACGAATCACTTATGTAGGAACTCGTAAGTCCTTTATCACCCCAAAGGTTGATGCTAGATTTTAGCTTATGGATGAGTGTTTTAATTTAAGTAGTTAAAAAGCTTGAATATGAATTTTCGAATATGACCTTTTAACGTTTGTGATCGCAAGTTAAATTACTTGAATATTCCGGACAGAATATTTAAGCTGTTAAACCTATTTGGAGGAGTATTAGATTTGTATCTAACATTTCGGGACAAAAGAGTGAATTATTTGAAAGAGAGCAAGATGATGATTAAGGAAATGTGTACATGAAGACTTTGGGAGATTTAAGATTATTTTCCAACTATTATGACCTTTTGAGGCACTAGATACCCGGACACGATATTCTAGTGTGAGGAGATATTTGCATAAGACTCATGGGTTTAATTATGTAAGCTCATTTAAGCATGCATCAAATAATAATCAAATATATTAACGTGTAAGACTATATGACATCTAAGAGGTTATCATGATAGGCATGCCAGTCTGTTATATATCAAACCGACATAGTGTGGGTGCACAAATAACACGTAAGTCATGTAAAGAGATGCATACAAAGCATGATTACTATAAATGCAAACATTAAGTAACATGTTGACATTTAGCACATAAGAGAATGTATCATGGATATATATCAAGAGATATAATAAAAACAAAACCTTTTTAATAGGCATGCATTCAGAAATTAAATAATCATAGAGCATTTAAGAAAGCATGAAGACATTTAATCATGTCTCACAATAACAAATAGTCATTTTGAAACATCAAAAACACATATGTAAGATGCAAGTAATCTAGATTCACTAAAAAGAATCATAATTACTACTTGTTCAAAGTGCAATCCTAATGGGAGAAAAGGTTCACCGATGTAAACTATCTTTAGTCAAATTTAGGAAAGGAAAATTTTCAAGTTAGAGAATGAATATGAGACTATCACTAGTGGTTCTAAATTAAGGCTAAACACGACCATTTTACGGGTTTACCACAAACCCAACTTCTCTCTTGGAAGCAATTCAACCGTTAGGTCAAATTAAATTTCTAGTTTAATAGGTTCTCTAGTAGTTATTCTCATATTTGAAAAAGTCAAATTCCTATATTTTTCTATTAAAGTATACCAAAGACGATATTACCAAATACCGCTAGTACATGTCCTAATATGAATCAACTAACCATATTTTAAGAACCGGTTAATGAAGATGACATGTCTCACACAAAATTCTAATAAAGGCAAGCATTGTATTTTAATCATGTGTTTGGGATTTTAGAAGTTATTTGGTTTAGATGGTTCATTACATGATTTTATGGATGACATCTTTGTTTGTTGAGTTGTTAGATGTTATTTTGACACAATTTGGTTTTCTAAAGCCAAGAAATGTGCTCATGTGAAAAAGTGAAGAATATGCTCTATAAAAAGTGTTTCAAGAATACTCCTTGATATACCTTGAGAAAAATAGTCTAATTAAGGTTACTTACCTTAATAGATCTCGTAAATATTTTACGATGTATCATTGAGAAATGACATATTGTATCTTTCAACAAACATGCTTATCTAAGAGGATAAAATTTTCACACTTATGAATGGATTAGGAAATTAAGTATTTTAGTGTATAATGTGATGAACGAATTTTACTTATTTATGCAATGATATACGTTGTATTAGGTTACTTTCTAGATCTAATATCCGATATTTTCCAAAACAAGATATAATTTATTCTCTTGTAACATGCTACAAAGAAAATGAGATGCATAAGATATATATTATTTTAACTTTTACTTAACATGTGTTTTTGAGTGTTGAGTCGTTCATGAGCAAAGTTTACATATGTTGTTTGTTTGGTCGTGTTTGGTTTTTCGAAAATGACACATTTACAAATTGCATTGCAAAGTAAATTACTTAAATATTTCGGATGTAACATCAAAGTTGTCAATCCTAATTTGTTGTGTATTTTATTCATCTTTTAAACATGTTATTTTAATGTTTGGAACACAACCATTTGACAAGAAGACTCAATATAACATCATCAACACAAGTGTGAGTAATGTTCTGATGCATATTCTTTTTGTCTTGAAAAGGACATCATTATTTTCAAAAAAATCGAGTGTGATTTAGTATGTAAGATAATATTTTGATGTAATCTTGAAGCTAGACAAAGAATGACTCCAATTTCATGTCCATACTCGAACACTTGTCAATTAGATTTCATAATGATATCAATCATAATTTGAATAATGAATCGATATACATACGAAATCTTCCTTGACCCTCACGACCACTCCTTTTTATAGAAAACAATTTACAGATTTAGAGATCATACTAAAAATTTATGAAAGTGTTAAGAATTTTGAGGTGACATATTTTAACACTTGATCCTTTGAAAAGATAATTGTGTAAGACAATATCTTTCGACACACATTATCAATCAACTTAGTTTCCATTTCTAAGAAGGTTACTAAGGCATGTCGAAAACACATATGCCAGAAAAGTGATCTATGCCTATATGCAGTGCAAGAACAATTTCACAATCTCAATGAAAGAAATGTAGCATAAGTTCTATTCAGGCATAATCCGGAAAACTAATGATAGACAAATAATGTACATGGAAAATGTGTTTAGATATATATATAAGTAGCCCAATTACAAATAGAAATGATCATTTAATAATATCTAATAACAAAATTAAAACTCAAGGAAACACACATAATCATTTAGCATAATACACATAAAAATATTCATTATCATTTTGTGCATTAGATACAACAATGTATACTTAGCTTAATTTTATTTATAAAAAAAATAAATAAAAAGAAAAAACCTAATAATAATTTCCTCCCCATTTCAAAAATTAATTCAATTTAATATTTTGAAAAGATAAGGACACTATTTTTCAAAAATCATCGACTAAAAATCCCGACTCGAAAGAAAAAGTAAAATACAAGTTTTTACGTCAAAACGAAATGCAAAGTTTTGACCACTATGTAGTAATTTGCACTTATTCCTTAATCAAGTTTGGAATTAATACGTGAAAGTATTTTTAAATGAAAGTAGACTCAATTACCTTTAAAATGGCAGGTGACACGACTCCTACAGACTTACGGTTGATTTTATATGAATTTTCAAAATTGATCATGTTCTGGTGAAGGTCCCATAAATATTTAAGGGGCCGTCCATATATTTGGGATCATCACCACTACTAAAAAAACAGGGACCGTCCATAAATATTTAACGCACGTAATAAATCCGCTTTAATAATCTCCCAAGCTATACGAATGAACTTGAAATTAAAACCGTCGGGCCCCGGGACTTTATCACCACCACACCCCTTAATCGCCTCCCACACCTCCTTCTCGTCAAAAGCATTTTCAAGCGCTATAACATCCTCGTTTGATATTTTCTCAATTTTATTGCTACAAAAAATCGGACGGGTCGACATCCCTTCGGAAAACAAACCCCTATAATGTCTAGCCATCTCCGCCTTGATTACTTTTGGATCTTCACACCAAACTCCATTAACCATAAGCCCTCTAATATTACTTTTATTATTCCTCCTCTTCACGAAGGAGTGGAAAATTTTTGTATTTTCATCCCCTTCCGCGTCCCACTTAATTCTACTTTTTTGTCGAAGCATATTGCATACATACCTCTCCTTTTCCACCCATCCCTTCCTCGCCTCTAACCATTCCCCCTTTCCCTATCGCTAAGTATTCTTTTTTCCGCTTCTAATTCCCATCTCATAGCTTCATTTTTTAACTTTTCGATTTTCTCCTTATTTTCGCCATATCTCTTCTTACTCCACGCCTTAAGACTTATTTTTACATTTTTTAATCTATCCCAAAAAATACAATCTGGTAGCAAACTTCTCACCTCTTTTTTCCACGCCTCTGCAACAACGTGATAAAAGTCCGGTTCGTCCAACCACACATTAAAAACACGGAATAGCTCTTCTACACATTAAAATTGACATTGTTGTCTTCAATTGAGTAAAATAAATTTGTGATGACCATTTTACCCTTAAATTTATAAAAAATTGCATCATTTGTCTCAATATATAAATAACCCAATTAAGGCTGACCATTTCAATTGACTATTTCAATTGATGAGTTTATAGCTGTTGTAGGTGGACACCGGAGGTATATCCCTCTCTCTGTTTCTCACTTTCTTGTATATCTTATTTAAGGCTGAGCATATATTAAATCTTCATTGTTGTCTTTAATCTGCTCTTCCCTCATCAATTTGTTAAAAAGTAATTAGAATGTAACCGAGTAAGTAATAACTTTTAGAAGAGGTAACTTCAAAAAACCAAACGTGGAGAACAACTTAATTAAGCTGTATGGAGCATTCGTACGATGTTTGCGATGCTTCCCAACCTTAATCCCAGCTTTTTCTTGGACTGAATCGCTTTTAGAATCACCAATTGATGATTGGCGATTTTTTGATGACATCATCGTCGGGGGTGTGAAAAAATGCTCTTTAATTTGATCGTTTGGTGGATCTGGGGTTTGTGGGGATCGATTGGCATATCAAGGGTGAAAGATTAGATGTTATACTAGATGGATCTGGGGGTTTGCGGTTTATATGCAGGGGATGGTTGTTGAATTAGATGAAAAAGTGTTGTTGTTGGTCACGGACCATCAACTGTCGATGCCACATAGCCTGAGATTCGGTGCAATTGTATGTAAAGTGTCTTCCTTTTTTGCTTAGGAAGGTTTGAATTTGGTAATTTACATGTTTTTTTTGGTGATGTTAGGTAACTATTAGAAATTTTCATAAGGAGGATCCCAAATTTGCTTGGACGAAAATAGTATTATTCGGATCATGTTGTAAGACCAGTATTCGTGCTAATGTATTTTCTCCATTAGAAAGCGGATTAGTGCTGCTATAGTCCTTTCTGTTATATTTCCCTTGTGGCAATTATGTAAGAATCTCACGTATATAGTAAGTGCATTATTCTTTTTTTGCTGCAGATGCTACCAATCTTTAGACAAAAATTATATGGTTTATGACAAAAGATAATAGGGTAAAATGGAACAAAAATTTTGAAAAAAAGGGGACGATGGACGCAATTTTTTCAAACGACAGGGACTATTTTTATAATTTAGCCTAGGGACGATGGATGCAATTTTCGCAAACCCACAGGGACCAATTATGTAATTTGAAAGGGTAAAATGGTCATAATACTCAATTGAAGACAACAATGTCAAGTTTAATGTGTAGAAGAGCTATTTTTTTGTTCGCTACGACGAACTGACATTTGTGACAAGTATGATCTTTAATAGGTTATTAGCCTTTATTAAAAATAACACAAGTTTCTAGTCTTGAAGCCCTAAATAGATTATTTGTCTATCTTGCTTCGCTGCAGTAGTAACTATATCTATACTATATAAAATGGTCAAAGTGGAAAAAGTGAAAAATGTTGAAAGTTGAATGTTGAAAACATGGTCAATGGAGAGAGAAATAAATAATATAATTAATAATCTTATTAAAACATCTCATTACTTAAAAATACAATAATTTATTCACATTGTACACCCAATTAAAAGCATATCTACCAAATTAAAAACAACCAATTGAAACCGATACCGGGTTGACCCGTTGAAACCGATACCGGGTTGACCTGTTGAAACCGATACCGGGTTGACCCGGGACGCTTCAAACCCGGCGGGCTGACTCGGTTTAATTTGACATTTTTTCGACCCAACCTATCGGTTTGACTCGGTTTAAATCGACCTATTTTTTTATCGGAACGGTTCAACCAGTTGAACCACCCGGGTGAAATCGGGTTTCAAATTTGACAAAATTATATGAGAAATGATGAAGTAGTTGTGGAACCCGTGACAATTTTTTTGAAAGGATAGACCAAGTAATTGTAATTTTTGGTTTATTTTGCTTTGACACATGTAATTTGTCATTTGTATAATGTTATTTTAAAAAATGTTGCTCTTGCACCATTTAAGGAACTAGCATATATGAATCGTCGATTAAAAGTTAATATATATTGTATAGCCCTTTGTCCAGTGTATCAATAATGTTATGTAAGTTTATTAAAATCACAAAAAATAAATATTATTGTTATCTTTAGCGATAATTATTTGTACCTCAAACAAATAGCTTTGAACAATGCATAAATATCTATACAAATTGATAGTACAAAATAATCTTATATGGTGATATCCAATTTGCAAAGTTACAATTTTAAAAGCCACACACCAAATGATAAACGTTACACATGTAAAAAAAATAGTTATCACTGCCTAAATTACTGACAAAACAAGAAAAAGTGGTCACACGTGTTGGCTATACCTCTAAACTACAATATAATATTGCCAACTACATAATACCGTTGCTTTTTGTAATGCTTGAATCTATTATTACTAAAAATCTTAATAACTTAAAACAATCCTATTAGAAAATATACTCACACACTTAGATCGACTCCACATAATTTTTAAAAAAATTATATATTTATGCTGCTATGCAACCACGCATCAGAATTGTAGTTATTCGAAAACGATTCTCTAATGCTACAAATACAGTTTGTTGAAAGAAACTTATGGGTCATCGGAACTTTGCAGAAAACTAGACATCGCTGCCGCTAGGCGCGGGTACTCGTCTAGTTCTATAAAAATACCATTTGATCGCTATAGTATGTAATAGTGAATATAAAAAATTTATTACCTGTAAAATACAAATAAAATTTTGGAAAATGATTGGGAGGCCTAAAACATGTGATTAATTGTGTGCTTAATAAATGTGGCAATAAATTATTGGTTTGTAAAGAAGCGGGTCCCCCTGTTGTCCCCAATAGGATGCTGACACATATGTTTAGGCATATTATTAGACATACGAGTTAGGCATCCCAATCAATGCTCTAAAATTTTAGAGATTAGTTAGATAAAGGTTGTAAATTAATTGAAAGCCGTTTGTGGTAATTTCAAAGTATTTTAGATGTATGTGATTTTTAATTTTGTTAAAAGTAGTTTATTTATAAAAAGTTGGATAAAAAGTTAGTGTTTACTTGCTATAAATCAAGCACATCGCGAGTTTACATAAGATCGTCGATCTTACGTGCCCACCAGTCAAAATCGTGTAGGATCGTGGTAAGATCGCATCTGAGGTAGGATCGTAAGTAAGATCGTAGGATCGCACGTAGGATCGTAAGATCGACAACGATCCGGTTCACTTTTTTTTTTTTTTTAATCTTTTAAGTCCATCTCATTGCTTAGGCAAAAAAAAAATACAGTTTACTAATGTCTAATAAGTAAACCATTATTGTCTCATTTTCTAAATAGATTATAGTTTATACATAGTTTTTACTTTTCTAAATAGATTATAGTCTAAAAAGTTTCAATAGTTTAATTTATTTACTTCACTGTGATTAAACTAATCAAATGGTATGTTTTGAAATTCCACTTATGAAACGTTTGTTTTCTTGAAATCATGTAGATGGCTAGTATGTTTTGAGAAATTTAGGACTTATGTTATGTAATATTATTCCACTAAAGCGTTAATGTAACGATGGAAACTTTACTTTTTGTGTTTTACTATTACTTTGGTGTTTGAAATTTGAACTTTGTCATTTTCAATAGGATATTATATAAATTTCCTTTGAGTTGATAGAAATGTAAACAATCTGACTTGGATATCATTTGTTTACAAAATATGACTAATTGGTAGGATCGTAGGATCGCGATTCGATCCTACGATCTCGATCTTGCAAAGACAAAAACGATCCTGCGCGGGATCGCGATCTTGACAGCCTTGCTTGCTATAAATCAAGCACACTCAATTATAAAAGAAATACTCATAGTATTATATTTCCATTTCCATTACTTAAAATGAAACAAGAACCCAAAGCATTGGATTTCACTTACAACCCGATCATACTATCCAACATTTGATGTGAGATCAACAAATATCATTTTTTTCTAAAGATCAAATGAAAAAATCTTAATCATTCATTTTCTCATCAAAAAAAAAATAATAATAAAAGAAATAAAAAACTCATTTTCCACCTTTCAAAGCAACATATTTTGCAAAATGTAAATCGTCAAGCTACGAAAACTATACCATCACGACGAGAATATTTTTATCTTTCAGCAGATGGACACTTTGATATACTTTCGACCATTTTAAAGTGTTGAATTTTGTTCAAAAAAATCACATGTTATTTGTAAAATCCCACGTAATTTGTAATTTGAAAAAACCAAGTGTGATTTCATAAATCACATGTGATTTTTAAAATAATAAATCACATATGATTTTTAAAGTAATAAATCACATGTGATTTTTCTGGGTTATGTTTGGCACATGTGATTTTGAAGAGATTATGCTTATTTTTTCAAAAAATAAGCTGCTTAAAAAATAATCTTTGTTTGGCAGACAGAACTTATAAGAGATTATTAAAAAAAAAAAAAAAAAAAAAAAAAAAATCCATAATCTCTGAAATAAAATGTAAGTTATAAAAATAATCTCTTTTTACAATTTTTTTTTCAGCAACAGCACCAGGACTAGCATCAACAACAGCACCAGCACCAACACAATCTATTTTTTTCCAAACATGCCCTTAGTAATAAATGAAAACCTCAATATCCTCTAAAAAATATCCTCTAGGAGACCTTGAGAAAATCGGTGAACAAATGTTAGTGGTTTAATTTCAAGCATATATTTTTTTTCAATCGCAACTTAATATGTTACAATATTTACGCAACAAACCATGTTCTAAACACGATTTGAATCCACACCTATTTTGATTGACAAGTTTCTCCACAATATAAAGTCCTACTTAAAAACAAGCCATTTGGTGTTTAGTTCCAGATAATATATAATCAAGTCGGATTAGAACTTTTAAACAGTTTAGTTCAAAACAAGAGATTGTATGAAAGTGTTTCATGACATCAAACACAAAATAATATAAATTGTATGCTTGCTTGTATATTGATGCAGGTTTTACTGACCAGGTTTTAATATTTATAATGTCTCGTTATACCTATGGTCTACCTTAATGCACTAACGGGCAGTGTACCCGGTTGTGTGTAGTGAAGTATTCGGTAAAACCGAGGTCGTCCCAAGAGCTATGTGTGTTGGATTAATACTAAGTCTAGGTGTCACAGATTTTAAGATGATTTAATTAATTAACTAATAAAGTAAATAAAGGCAAAGGCGTAATTAATAGATGAGAGATGTGCTAACCTAGTTATTCATCCTAGCTAGTAATGTCTACGTCTAATTACCTCCAATTACTTCAGGTGGGGTCAAAGTCGAGAGGACAGCATTTGGTCAATTCGCCCTAACCTATCAGCAAAGATGCCACCACTGGAGAAGTCATGTGTCCCTTAATAAGTCCAGTTGTTCCTGGTCCCCTAAGCCGAGTCATTAAGTTCCGCTACGTGCTAGACTTATACTAGTGAGTGCTCGGGCGTTAGCAACTTAAACACTCACCCCCTAATTCTTAAGTTCATCCAAACGGTAGGTGATCAGTTGGTCAAATCGCACAAGTAGAAGGGTCGTCAGTTGGTCATATCTTACCCTTCCCCTCTCAGTCTACTCACTTATGGTCAGTTGGTAATATCTCCTAAGCAACTAGCCTCTACCGCCATTCAAAATTACCGAAACAAGGGTAGCTACCAATAAACTATGCATGCATACACTTAGAAATAATTATACGGAAGTAATGTAAACGCAAACAAAACAATTAAGAAATCATAACTAGGCCAGCACCAAGAGGTGCTTAGCCGCTCATATTAACCATACAAATCAATTCAATATTTAATGTTACGAAATACATGAATCGAAAGTAGAGAAAAGATAAAATGCTAATGCTTATCGTAGAGGAGTGATTTCTTCCTTGGAGATAGCTCCGTACGCTCCTCTAGACCTGCCTTTAGCTTCTTCACACGTTCTTTGGTTGTGGTGTGTGAAATGGGATGATTTGAAATACTGGAAATTGATAACATCAAAAAGTCCTGAATATTAAGTGCCAATTTCCCCTGATAATGCTTGTAATTTATATCATTTATATTGATTTATGCTTGTTTTCCATTTTCAGGTAAATTACGAGCATTGGAGCTAAAGAGACGCGGAACTGGAGAAATATCTAAAGATTTATCACAGTATGCTAGTTTGAAGAAGTTACGGCGTAACTCGTCTCTCACATTACGCCGTAACTATTGCGTGACTCAGAAGGCCAACTTATCAGAAGGTTACGGCGTAACTCTTCCCTAAGGTTACGACGTAACTATATTAGGTCAAATGAGGTTCCACGCCGCTGATACTTACGCCGTAACTGCTGCATCTCTTACTACGTAACCGAGTTTATTGAAGACTACGGCGTAACCACTCATAAGGTTACGCCGTAACCAGCAGATCTAGTGCATTATTCGAAGAAATAGAAGGTTACGGCGTAACTCCTATATTGGTTACGCCGTAACCCAGCCTATAAATACCCCACGAATTTCAGCATTTCTATTCATTCCATTCCACACACAACACTCAGAGAACTTGGGAAAAAGCTCAAGGCAGGTCTAGAGGAGCATACGGAGCTGTCTCCAAGGGAGAAATCACTCCCCTACAAAAAGCATTAGCGTTTTATATTTCTTTTACTTTCAATTCATGTATTTCGTACCTTTGAATATTTAATTGGTTTGCATTATTAATATGAGCGGCTAAGCACCTCTTGGTGCTAGCCTAGTTATGATTCCTTAATTGTTTTGTTTGCGTTTACTTTACTTCCGTACAATTATTTCTAAGTGTATGCATGCATAGTTTTTTGGTAGCCACCCTTGACTCGGTAGTCTTGAATGGCGATAGAGGCCAATTGCCTAGGAGATATGACCAACTGACCCTAGGTGAGCGGACTGAGACGGGAAGGGTAAGATATGACCAACTGAAGACCCTTTCTACTTGTGCGATTTGACCAACTGATCACCTATCGTTTGGATGAACATAAGAATTAGGGGGTGCGTATCTAAGTTCGTAACGGCCGGGCATTCACTATTATAAATCTAGCATGTAGCGGTACTTAATGACTTGGCTTAGGGGACCAGAACAACAGACTTATGAAAGTGCGCTTCTGATTTCTCCGTGGTGGCATCTTCGATAGGTTAGGGCGAATTGACCAAATGTTGTCCTCTCGAATTTGACCCCACCTGAAGTAATTGGAAGTAATTAGACGTAGACATAACTAGCTAGGAGGATTAACTAGGTTAGCACCACTCTCCTCTATTGATTTCCTTCTACCATTTATTTGCTTTTATCTGCTTTATTTTATTCTGCTTTAGTAGTTTAATTAATTAAATCCCTATCGAAACCATTATTAATCTGTGACACCTAGACTTAGTAATAATCCAACACACATAGCTCTTGGGACGACCTTGCCTTTACCGATTACTACACTACACACGACCGGGTACACTGCCCGTTATTGCACTAGGGTAGACCATAGGTATAACGAGACACTATAAATATTAAGAGCTCGTCAGTAAAACCTGCATCAAGTTTTTGGCGCCGCTGCCGGGGAGTTATTTTAGGATTAATATTAAGTCTTTAATTTCGTTTTAAACTTTTCTCACGATCATATTTCAATTTTTCAAGTACCATGGAAGTTGTTAACATTGATGACCTCACTCTTGAGGAATACTTGGCGTTGACAAGAGTGGAACAAGGGTCGGGTCTCGTAAGACCGGCAATCGGAGCGGATGTCCGTTTCGAAATCAAAGACCAATTTATAAGGGAGCATCGCGCTAACCCTTTTTCAGGAAACAGGGACGAAGATGCATATGAGCACGTTGAAAATGTCCTTTACATCGCAAGCCTTTTCAACATTCCGGGCGTGTCTCATGATGTTGTTATGCTAAGGGTATTCCCAATGACTCTTACTGGAGCTGCCAGAAGATGGATCGAAAGATTGCCCGCCGGGGAAATTAATACTTGGGCGCTACTTAAGAAGCACTTTATTCAAAGATATTGTCCGCCATCGAAGATTTCTAACCAGCTTTTGGAAATCCATAATTTCAAACAAGAATACGACACAACGTTGTATCAAGCCTGGGATAGATACAACGATCTCCTTTACAAATGTCCTACACATGATCTGAACAACCAGCAGAAGGTCAATATTTTCTACAAAGGAATTAATGTAACTACAAGGCAAATGCTGGACTATCAAGGACCTATCCCGAACATGACTCCTACTCTTGCAATTGAAGCCATTCAGAAACTTCCTGATCACTCTAAAAAATGGCATGATGGGGGCAACCATAGCGCTAAGATAGGTTCAATAAGCATTGCTTCCATTTCAAGCAAATTGGAAAATCTCGGAAGAGATATGACGAAGCTCAGGGAAAATGTTCATGCTATTCGGATTGGATGCAATAGAAGTGAAGACTGGGACCAAGCCGATGATTTCCCTATAAAACCCCGTGTCGAGAAGGTTATGTATGGAGAAGGTAAATCCTTTTATCAAGACTCATTCAAGGCTAGAAATGTTTCGCTCGAGGAATCAATTAAAAAATATCTTGAGGAAGATGATAAGCGGCAAGCCAACAGGAACGCATTGTTCCAGAAATTCCATGATTCTAGAACCGCTCTCCTGGATCAAAATAAGAATATGGAGAACAACAAAGGATTGATTGTGAAAAATGATGTTGATCAAGACAATTCATTCGATGATAGCTCTGTAATGCCATTTACTCAAAGAATGGAAAAACCCTCTATACCCCTTTCAGATACGATCAAGAGGAGCTCTCCGGATTGCAAAAACCTGATGAAGCCATATGCAACAAGACTAGTCTGCCAAAGGTTGAATTACAAACAGATGACGAAGCGGGTACGGGAAACGAAGTAAAATTGAACGCTTGATGCTCTGCAGTCATCCTGAATCAAATCCCTCTCAAGGAAGAGGACCCAGGAAGTTTCATTCTCCCTTGCTCAATTAATAATTTACATAATATAAATGCTTTAGCTGATTTAGGGGCTAGTATTAGTATTATGCCATTCTCAATGTGTAAAAGATTGAATCTAGGCCCCATCAAACCCCTTTGCATGACTATTGAAATGGCTGATAGAATGGTTAGCATACCTAGAGGAATAGTTGAGAATGTGCTTATCAAAATTAATAATTTCACTTTTCCTGTAGACTTTGTCATTTTAGACATGGAAGAAGACCTCGGCATTCCTTTAATTTTGGGAAGACCCCTTCTAGCTACTGCTCGTGCCAAGATTAATTTTTTCGAAAAAATCATCACTTTAAAAATTAACGATAGAAAGCTTACACTAAATATGGATGACGTTGGAAAATGTCACCCAAATAAACTGTTGTGTTATCAAGAAAGGAAAAAGAAAAACTATTCCTCCTTCCATCACACACAAGCACTGCGCTTCTAATCATCGTAACATGCAGGGTAGGAAACCAAAGGAATTCAACAATGAAAGAATACAACGCGATGACACATCAAAAAATACGATGAACAAGTCCGACGAAATATGGCACGAAGTTCAGAAAGTAGATTACAAGCACTTCCCCAAATTAAAATATCATTGGTGCAAAGCTATCCCTATTGACCACGATAAAGGATTTGATCTATGGGCTTCATGCAACCCTTACTCAGACGTTTGTGACGGGGGACAAGACAAGGAAAGAACAAAAAACAACAAATACTTATGGTCCTCAACCAATGACAAAGAGATAACGTTCGAAGTTTGGATACGAATTAAGTATGGAGAAGTCAGCGATGATGATAAAAGGAAAATATGGACTGATCCTTGTCTCAGTAAACACAATGAGAATAATCACGAGACAACAACCGCTAGCCAGGGGCTCATTGGTCGAAAGCATTGGTGCGAAATGATTAAAACCGCTGATGGGGATTCTTGGGCTTCGTGTAATCCTTACGATAACATCTGCAATGGAGGAAGTAATACCAAAAGAGTCGGAACCGACGAATTTCTCTGGAATTCAACAACTGACCAGAAACGTACCGAGTTTCAATGGTCAGGCAGATTAAGATTTAACAATTGGGTGAAAATCAAGTATGGAAAAGTGAATACATCTACTAAAAACAAAATTTGGAAGGACTGGATAAATGAAGATAATCATGAGACTCTTCACGATACTGGTAACTCAGCAGTTGATAACCAGACTGACACAAGAAAAGATTGCAATTACGGGATTGTGGACAACTCAATTGAAACTAAAGACTACTGCATTAGAGGAACCACTGACAAAGAACCACGGTACAAGGTAAGTATGACAGACGTTGATGATGAGGAGTATGAGCAAAATAGGTGCAAACTACTTGGGATCCAATATAGAAAACCTCCACCTATTGTCTCCGAAAGATTCGTATTCACTAGGTATCACTTGGGACCGGATGAAAAGTTTTGCAAGGTTTGGAAAGTGGGAATCAAGGAATGCGACCGCACAGCTCCCAATGTCACCTGGATCCGGAATAACTTGACGAAAGATATTGAAGAGGTCGGGGAAGTCCAAAGGCCCCCATAGAAGCCCCGCGGCTCTGAGTATAACTTAAAGACTCGTAAATAAAGAAAAGTGCTCTTTCGGGAGACAACCCGAATTATCCCTTTCTTTTGTTTTATTTCTATTTCTGTAGGGTTTTGTGTTTTCTAACTATTTTTGTAGGAAACGAGGAACTAATTGTTGCTGCAGTTGCTGATCTGAACATAGTTACGACGTAACTAATCTTGGTGATTACGCCGTAACCAACCTTTTAGCAGCAGAATTCTTGACGCATTACCAATTACGGCGTATCTAATACCATCTCAGTGGTTACGCCGTAACCACTCGCTTGGCAAATTTTATGTCAGGTTTTGCCAGTTACGGCGTAACTCCCCCAAAAGAGTTACGACGTAACTTTCCTCTACTTTAGTTCTTTCATTTTAAAACACAATAACCTTGTATTAGTATTTTTAAATGAACTTTGTTGGTGTGTTCCATGTAAACCCTCACGAGACTTCACTCGTCCACTTGGGACACCAAGTGGTTTAAAAGGCTTGTTGCATATGCTAAATGCAACCGTGATTCCTACGAAAGTGAGTTAGATTTGTTTTTCATTTTTTTTTTCTTTTTAGAATTATGCTTGTCGGTAGTGTGATTTCAGGGATTGAAGTTTGTTCATGATGCTTATACGAAGGCATGTCTCTTTTTCGTGGGCCTTCCTTCTTTATTGAGCAAATTTCAGGGAAGTTCTCGCTCTAATTCTACCTTTCTCTTCACCTTTATTTAATGCCTAGTATAAAAGGGACTTTGTACAATTCAAGTAGGGGACGGGAGTAGAATTATCTCTTGAACTTTATTTCGCCCTCATTTTTCTAGTTTATTTTGAAAAATTATGCCATTTTTAAAATTTTGACATGTTTTTCTTAACCTAACTAGATTAGACCTTAGCCGAGCACATACAACCCTTGATATTATATGGTGAGATTAGCCTTATCCGTTTCTAATATTTTACCCCAAATCCACCAAATTATGAGTGTGCCGGTAGCTTGTAAACTTTAGAACTTGGCCTTTGCATCATTTCAAAACCATAGACGAGGTATGTTGAGTTAGCTCGATGTATTTGGACTTTTCAGTTTTAGAAGGCAATATTATAGGATTATCACCCAAACAGCCTACCATTGTGTGTCTATCGATTAGTCACTTCGACTTTTCGACCCTCATGTGAAACCAATTTGTTGCAATCATCTTTAGTGCAAGATACCCCTAGATTCACCCTTCTGAGCCATTCCTTTCTTTTTGTTAACCCGATATATTGTTTCGATACACCTATACACCTTAACCTACCCTGTAGTCTTTATTTGTGATTGGGAAGTCATCATTTGCCTAAGTTCAAGGTTCGAGTGGAAAGGTTCGGAAATCACACTTTCATCGACAACATTTCTGAAGATCATTGAAGACCCCTCAAATTCTCATTGTTCATCTCAAGTGGAGGGATATTATGTTTAGCATTTATTGTTATGCTGAAAAAAAAATGATTCGAAAAAAAAAAGTTGTTATGATTATGTAAAGTGCGATGTTATAAGCACTGTAGTATGAGCTTTATTGATTTAGTATCGAGGAGGCCACCTCGGTCACATTTGAAGATTGGAGTTGGTAGTTATGCCAACAGTTGGAGAAAAGGTAGTGTGCCCATCACGATGTCCTCTAATGACACATCTACCTTGCATTTCATGATCCGGTTTCTTGACTTCAAAGCTTGAACTTTGGGCGGACGGTAAGTGGTAATGACTTGGTTATAGATTTAGACTACATGCTTGTTTTTTATTTTACACCAATTATATATCCCATGTCTTATCCTACCCTTTAGTCATGAAGCATGTCTAGGTGATGCAGCAAGCAATCTTTGGTGTCTTGGCCATGGATTTGGTCATGTATCATTGATTTTATCCACTTCGCCGTGACATGTTAGTAATGACGAGTCACCCCTTAACTTTTGTCGTCTCACCCATATTGCCTTCGAGAATTGTTTAGCCCTTAACTCTAGTGGTGGAGATTTGTGTAACCGCCAAGCTTATGATAGAATACATGCTATGACTGTGCGATTGAGTGATCACCCTTAAATTGACACTTAGAATAGTTGAGAGATTTGAGTGTTTTGTTCCCCTTCGTGAGGTGTTCGGCTTTGTTTTATTCTAGCATAAGGGATTTGTAAACTTATATTTTCTAGGTAATGGGAGATATCTTTTAGAAATCTTTCTAATAAGGTCTACTTGAGGGCAAGTAGAGTTCAAGTGGGGGGATATTTGATAACATCAAATAGTCCTGAATATTAAGTGTCAATTTTCCCCGATAATGCTTGTAATTTATATCATTTATATGGATTTACGCTTGTTTTCCATTGTTTTCCACTTTCAGGTAAATTACGAGCATTGGAGCTAAAGAGATGCGGAACTGGAGAAATATCTAAAGATTTATCACAGTATGCTAGTTTGAAGAAGTTACGGCGTAACTCGTCTCTCACATTACGCCGTAAATATTGCGTGACTCAGAAGGCCAACTTATCAGAAGGTTACGGCGTAACTCTTCCCTAAGGTTACGACGTAACTATATTAGGTCAAATGAGGTTCCATGCCGCTGATACTTACGCCGTAACTGCTGCATCTCTTACGATGTAACCGAGTTTATTGAAGACTACGGCGTAACCACTCATAAAGTTACGATGTAACCAGCAGATCTAGTGCATTATTCGAAGAAATAGAAGGTTACGGCGTAACTCCTATATTGGTTACGCCGTAACCCATATCTGGTCTATAAATACCCCACTTAATTTCAAGATTTCTATTCATTCCATTCCACACACAACACTCAGAGAACGTGGGAAAAAGCTCAAGGCAGGTCTAGAGGAGCATACGGAGCTGTCTCCAAGGGAGAAATCACTCCCCTACAAAAAGCATTAGCGTTTTATATTTCTTTTACTTTCAATTCATGTATTTCGTACCTTTGAATATTTAATTGGTTTGCATTATTAATATGAGCGGCTAAGCACCTCTTGGTGCTAGCCTAGTTATGATTCCTTAATTGTTTTGTTTGCGTTTACTTTACTTCCGTACAATTATTTCTAAGTGTATGCATGCATAGTTTTTTGGTAGCCACCCTTGACTCGGTAGTCTTGAATGGCGATAGAGGCCAATTGCCTAGGAGATATGACCAACTGACCCTAGGTGAGCGGACTGAGACGGGAAGGGTAAGATATGACCAACTGAAGACCCTTTCGCGATTTGACCAACTGATCACCTATCGTTTGGATGAACTTAAGAATTAGGGGGTGCATGTCTAAGTTCCTAACGGTCGAGCATTCACTATTATAAATCTAGCATGTAGCGGTACTTATGACGGTGCGCCTGATTTCTCCTGTGGTGGCATCTTTGCTGATAGGTTAGGGCGAATTGATCAAATGTTGTCCTCTCGAATTTGACCCCACCTGAAGTAATTGGAATTAATTAGACGTAGACATAACTATCTAGGAGGATTAACTAGGTTAGCACCACTCTCCTCTATTGATTTCCTTTTACCATTTATTAGCTTTTATCTGCTTTATTTTATTCTGCTTTAGTAGTTTAATTAATTAAATCCCTATCGAAACCATTATTAATCTGTGACACCTAGACTTAGTAATAATCCAACATACATAGCTCTTGGGATGACCTTGGCTTTATCGATTACTACACTACACACGACCAGGTATACTGCCCGTTAGTGCACTAGGGTAGACCATAGGTATAACGAGACACTATAAATATTAAGACATGGTCAGTAAAACCTGCATCAGAAATCGTGGGGTATTTATAGGCCAGATCTTGGTTACAGCGTAACTAATAAAATAGTTACGCCGTAATCATCTATTTCTTCGTAAATTGCACTAGATGCTGGTTACGGCGTAACCTTAGAAGTGGTTATGCCGTATCTTCAATAATTCATGGTTACGCGGCTTATGCCATAGTTTATGCACGAGTTACGGCGTAATCAGCGGCGCGAAACCTCATTTGACCTAATATAGTTACGTCGTAATCTTTTGGGAGAGTTACGCCGTAATCTTCAGATGAGTTGGCTTTCTGAGTCACGCTTTAGTTACGGTGTAATGTGAGAGATGAGTTACGCCGTAAATTCTTCAAAGTGAGCATACTATGATAAATCTTTAATAATTCTCCAATTCCGCGTCTCTTTAGCTACAATGCTCGTAATTTACCTAAAAGTGGAATATAATGGAAAACAAGCGTAAATCCATATAAATGATATAAATTACAAGCATTATCGGGGGAAATTGACACTTAATATTTAGGATAATTTGATGTTATCAAATATCCCCCCACTTGAACTCTACTTGCCCTCAAGTAGACCTTATTAGAAAGATTCCTAAAAAGATATCTCCCATTACCTGGAAAATATAAGTTTACAAATCCCTTATGCTAGAATAAAACAAAGCCGAACACCTCATGAAATGGGAACGAAACACTCAAATCTCTCAACTATTCTAAGTGTCAATTTCGGGGTGATCACTTAATCGCACAGTCATAGCATGTATTCTATCATAAGCTTGGCGGTTATACAAATCTCCACCACTAGAGTTAAGGGCTAAACAATTTTCGAAGGCAATATGGGTAGACACGACAAAGGTTAAGGGTGACTCGTCATTACTAACATGTCACGGCGAAGTGGACAAAACCAATGGTACATGACCAAATCCATGGCCAAGACACCAAATGTAAAACCCTAAAAATCTCAAACGCGTTAAATGACACTTTTGCCCTCAAACTTAATAATTATGTAAACTCGGAAAACACGTCAACATCATTTAACAATTTATCTCATCAATAATATATACAAATAATGAAAGTATTTAACTTATGTTATTAAGTAAATGTACACAAATAAAATAAACTCTAGAGTATCAAATCATGTTACAATGTGTACACAACTCACCTACACTAGAATAAGGACTACATTCATAATGAAATGATAAGTTGGAAAGTCATAATTTTGGTCCCCCCCTTGATGGCCGGCCACATTTCACTCTCCCCATTATTATCCATATCAATTTTATTAAATCTCATTTACACATATCTTTTCATTTCAAAAACACACAAAGTAAAACTAACTCCTCATTCACCAAAAGTGGCGGCACCCTTTTATTTTCATCATCTCCATCCAAAAATCAAACAAAGAAAGGTGTTCCTAGGAGGCTTGTGATCGTGTGTGATTGATTGGTGGGAGTGGTGATCGTGGTTGGTTCGAAAGGAAGCTTTGGTCGTGGGTATTCATTTTAGGTCGTGGGGTTGTGATAGCCAAGGGAGTCTTGGTTTTGATCGTGGTGGTTTATTTCTTGTTTCCTTGTCACGATTACACGTACTAGGGGTAACGGTCATCATCTCACGTCTTCCTTTTGTTTCTTGATCATGTCGTGGCTATGGAGTCCTCCTTAGGGCTTGTTATACGAAAATGGGATACATGAAATAATGAATATGTTTGTCACATGAAATGATAAAATGGATTACATAAAATCATGACTCTAAACCTACATGATTCGAATGATATGTGGCATGTAAATCTTAATACGAAACTGATTTTGATCTCTCCTTATGTCGACTTACATATGATTTTAATGACGAGTTAAATGAGTCTTGAAACTATGCATAATGTATGTGATAAAATGGAATCGATAACTAATGATCTAATGAGCTTGTTTGGTCTTATATGTATGCATAAAAATAATTTTGGGGAAGGAGTCACGACCCAAAAAGGGGTATCACATATGAGTTGTGTAGTCTTATGATAATCGAGTCAAAATATGTTAAAACTTATACGTTAATCATAATCAAAACTAGGGTTTTGTATTACATGATTTAATAAAGTTAAGGGGTTATTTTGTAAATTATGAAACTTGATGGATTAACTTGTTAATATGTTAACTAAATGAATTAAATGAGTAAAAAGAGTAAACTTGCTATATTTACACTTTTAACCCTATACTTTGCATTATTGACATTTTACAGCCTAAACTTTTATAACTTGTCATAAATGATCCTTAAATCATAATAACACTCATTTTCATTATTTAACTTAAGATAAGTAACTAAAGTTACTAATTATGGAAACCTGCTATTTATAGAAAGTTACTAATTATGGAAACCCCGCTTATTCGAAAGATACTAAAAATAGAAACTAAAAATAAAAAGTTACCTAAAATAGAAAGTACTTAAAATGGAAAGATTACTAAAAGTGGAAACCTGCTAAAATGGAAAGCCGTCTTAAACGAGTGATCCGATTCTTATAGAACGCTATCTAATTCATATAGGTTCCTGACTGATTGATCCGCTTCTTGATTTTACTTTCATTGTGATTTGCCGTAATAAGGTACGATATTCCGACCTTACCTCTTAAGGTTTCTCATGATTCGATTCCATCTTTCGATATTAGTTTGAACTCTATGCTTTACTCTAAGCCTCCTTATTAGGGCTTCCCTATGACTTTGCTATGCTCCATTTGATATGAACTTCGATATGAACCTTTGATATGAAACTTTGATATGAACCCTTATGATATGATATGATTATGCTTTGACCCGCCGCTTGATACCCGAGCCAAATATGTGTTCCTAGTCATGAAGGTAACATGACCGCGTCATTGATGCACCAATGGCATGACTCCAGTGCGCAAAGTGATGTTGTACACCGCCCCATTATGATATGATTATGAGCTCACTATATGTATATGATTTGGCCATTATGTTCCTTTATGGATGCATCCTAGATATGATATGTTTAGTGGATTTAACTATTATGATATGATTTATATGGTGAATGATGTCGTGTGCAATACGCGTCTTCACATTCTAGGAGTTGATCACTCCATCGTTACTTGAGGTCTCCTCCATTATATATGGTATTCGAGGTCACCCTCCTCGAATACAACCGATACGATATGATATGTGTATGATATGATATGGGCTCGTAGATGACCACCTTCCATTTCCCTTCTTTTGTTATCCTTTGTTATGCCTTATGATATTTTCCATTGCACCTTATGATTATGATATCCTCATTTCTTATCCTTCGATTATTTCGCTTATATATATATATATCCTGCTCACTGGCTTTTTAGCTCACCGCGCTTTCCACGCCATGTAATTAAGCTAGAAGCCGATCTTAGCTATGGGTTTGAGTGATGAGCGGTTAGGTGGATCTATGGCTCTAGTCATCTTAGTTCTGCTTGATTATGTTGACATTATTTTAGACTCCGATTATGCTTATTTATGTCTTGGATTTATTCCTTCTACTTTTGATGAACTTATGTAACGCTTGCCGTGTTGGCTGGATTTCCTTTGGTTATTTATTTAAGACTTCCACTGCTTTATTATGTTCATTATGTATGCTTTGATATGACACCATTTTTATAATACTTCTACCTTATCGGGTGGGTGTTACAATTATGGCATCGTGAGCCCGTTTTACGACTTGAGTCGTGGACTGTGACATATGGACCCTAAGCGCTAATCCGTAGAGCTTAAGATTTGATTGGTGAGGTTTGGGTAGATTCTAGGTTCATTATCATCATTTCCGTTCATGATCTCCATCTTACTTTCTAACCTTTGCTAATCGCTTAATGAACTCTTCTGATGGTGACTACCGAAGGAACAACGACGATAACGGGGATGGTAATCCTAACTTCGGCTTTGATTGGCGCTCGCACTGCTATGCCCGAGATCGCTACCATCACTAATAACGCCCGAATGGCGCTTAGCTCTTCCGGCGTAAATGATGGTGGGGGTGCCAACCCACCTACTCCCATTCATGTTTGGATCGAACGCTTGAACAAACTTAAGCCAACCTTTTTCTTCAGCCTTCACCTAATGATGCGAGGATCGGATTACGCACACGGAGAAGCTATTCAATGTGCCGGGTTGTGTGACGAGGTGAAACCGCACTAGCGACCTTCAAACTCGAGGGTGATGCCCTTAACTGGTGGAAGGCCTATCTCTTGTCCAAGGAAGAGAACTTTCTAGATACTTGTGTGTTGGAATACTTTTAGGGATATCTTCTACAAACAAGATTTTCCGAATCGAAAAAGAAATGATATGAAAGAGAGTACAACGCCTTACGCCACCGGATAGGGAAACTTCCCATGAGTACATGAAACGGTTTATGAGGTTGGTTGGGTTCAGAGCGTAGATTGTCGGAGATGCACGCCGCCAAGCTCGAAGTACAAATGGGGTTGAAGAAATGGGTGTTGGACAGTGGTGATTAATAACGAGTACATCGAGGTAGCCGCAGCTGATGATGCCGCCCGCAACATTGAGTTGCTACATGAGGATCCGTGCTTCAACAAGAGGAACAGTGGACGGTGATCGATTTATCCTCTGGGTCCATGTGACCATACTGAGTTTAGGGGTCGACACGCACCGACGCCGACACTCGCGCAATGGTTCACAGAGGTATGACAGATCGTGAAACGCACCGGCCGTGGTCGTGATGGTGGGGTCCGCCGTGTCGGGATCAATCCTATCGGTGGTCGCAGGACCGTTCTTCTCGGTTCTTCTTATCATTAAGCCGCCGAGATTTTGCCTCCTCCTCCACTGCAACACTTGTGGAAAGCCTCACCCGCTGTTTCAAGGCCACAGTGGTTGCTATGCATGCTGGCTCTACGCTCATGTGGTTAAGGACGCCTCAAGGAAAGCTGATTGCACCAGAAACACGCCAAACCGCCCCACCAAGGCCGTGTATTCTACTTCGGGATCAAGCGAACTCTTCAGTACCATTACCGCATTCTTTATATTGGTGATATTTTCGCCTTTACTTTATTTGATACGGTGCTACACATTCTATGATATCTACTGCACTAAGGAAATTAAATATGACACCCACACCCTTGTTAGACCGAATCTCTATTTCCACCCCTATGAAAACCTGTGCGCTTATTGACCGTGAATACTTGATTGTCCCCTACGCTTCGATGATGGTATTCGTCTAGGCTAATCTTCCCTTTGGATATGTTTGATTTCGATATTATTTTGGGTATGGATTGGTTGGCCTTGCATAGGGCTACCATTGACTGTTATGCTCGAAATGTTATCTTTGGTAATATTCACCAACCTGATTTCGTTTATCATGGTGCTCAACCGCCAAGTCACTAAGATCATCTCTCGCTATGAAAGCTCGCACTCTCATTTCTCATGGTTGCCTTGGTTTTCGGCATCCATTAGGATACTTCTCAAGTTCCTACCATCGAAAGTCTTTCCGTCGTGACGTGAATTTTCTCGATGTTTTTCCCGATGAACTTTCGGCATTCCTCCCTAGCAGGAAGTTGAATTTGGCATCGATTTGATTCCCTGGTGTGAACCTATATCTAAAGCTCCTTACCGTATGGCACCGATCGAATTGAAGGATTGGGAAAGCTTGCAAGAACTGCTGGAGAACGCTTTATTAGGCCTAGTGTTTCACCTTGGGGCGCACCTGTGTTATTTGTTAAGAAGAAAGATGGGAGTATGAGGTTGTGTATTGATTACCGCGAACTGAACCGTATCACTATCCGTAACTGTTATCCTCTTCCGCGCGATCTACGACTTGTTTGATCAGCTTGCAAGGTGCAAAATTTTTCTCTAAGATTGACCGAGGTCCGTCATCAATTACGTGTGGAGAGCAAGATGTTTCTAAGTCCGCGTTCGTACTCGTTATGGTCACTATGAGTCCCCGGTTATGCCTTTGGTTGACTAATGCGCTCGCTTTTCATGGATCTTATGAATCGTGTTTTCCACAGTACCTCGATAAATTTGTAATCGCTTTCATCGATGACATCCTCGTATTCTAAGAGGCCGAGCACGCAGCAACACCTTCAGATTGTATTGGAGACTCTTCGACAGCAGAAGTTGTATGCAAAATTCTCTAAGTATGAATTCTGGTTGAGCCAAGTTGCTTTCCTTGGTCACGTTGGTCTGGCTGATGGTATCAAGATGGACACATCTAAGGTAGAGGTGATCCGCGAACCGTTTTATCACTCAAGGCGCCACCTGAATGGCCGATCGTAACAAACTTAAACGGTTCAAGCAATCGAACTCAATGAAGATCTGAGGATATAGTATTTCCTCGTCGTTATGTCCCAATGAGCTATGCAATGGATTACCAAACGAATAGTGATCGAGGAAATTTGAACGGAAAAGAGGGATATGATTTATTATAACTACAGAAAAAGCCAACAAATTACAACGGCTTAAATGCAAATTAAAGGAAATTAAAAAGATAAAAACTATTAAATAAACGCTATCACTATTTTTAAAATTGATGAACGTTTAAAACTTAAAACTTACGTTTAAATAAAATTACGTAAATGTACAAAATAAAAAGTGAGATCTAAGGAATAAAAATCCTAAAAATATGAAAATGATATTTTTACAAACCTAATGATAAAAGAAAATTTATAGAAAAAGAAAATTATTTTTATAACTATTAAATTAATTATTATTAATTAAAAACTATTTTTAACTATTAAATAATTACCTAAAATACAAGAAAATATGAAACAAAGCTAGAAAAATAAAATTATGACTTGGAAAAATCTAAAATATCAAAAGAGAATTTTCAAAACTATTTTTGTATTTTTCTGATTATTTTTGAATTTTCTAGGAATTAAAAACTATTTAAAACCAATTAAATTACTTAAAAATACAAATTTAACTAAGAAAAATCTAGAAAAATATTTTTTTGTCTTTTTATATTTATATAAACTTAAGAAAAATGAAAAATTATTTTTTTGAAACTTTTCTTAATTATTTGTATTAAAAGCTAATTAAAAATGCTTAAAAACTAATTTAAATTAAGAAAAATAGCAAATCAACTTAGAAAAATCTGAAAATTTCAGAAAAACTCTAAAATTATATTAGGAATCTAAGAAAAATGAAAAACAAGGTGTGTTGTGTGTGAGAAATTGACTGCTATCTCAAGTGCTTAGAAATGCACTGAAACAAGCAAATGGGACACAACAAGCACCACACTGAAACAGAAGGTCTAATATGCTAACATTATCCAATTCCAACTAAAAAAAACTAGCCTTAAACACTGGAATGCAAGTTACAAAGATTTGGCTAATTTAGCTCTGCTTAAAATCTTTGAGGATGCTAAGTTTGGACTTAAGCAAGTGCTTCAAAATTTGGAAATGAAAAGCAAAAGTTGGAACTCAATCAAGACCTGGCCAACTATGTATAATCCAAATCTGAGACCTGGACAAGCTCAAATGAGCTTGTTGCAAGCTATGCAAAATGCCTGCACACACCTCGCTAATATCGAGTGTGTGCACAGGCACACAAGCCCCTGTTGCCAAGCTCATTTGGAGCTTAAAGAAAAATCACAAAAATATGTGAAAATGGTAATAAAGAAATAGTCCAAGAGAAGTTTTTGAAACAACAATTTTCACTTAAATTGGTTTAAAAATGAAGCCAAGAAAATTCACTTCAAGACCCAAAATGACTTTAACTTTTGACTTTGAAGCAAATATGAAAGTTTGACTTTTATGAAGTTTGATCTTGATTTCTCAACTGAAAATGATGTTAATGTATGAAATAACAATGCTAGCTTTGTCTATGATATTTAGACACAAAACAAGAACTTGCTTTTCACAAACTTGAACAGATATGCATATAAGACAGTTTAATGGGATTGTTGACTTATCTCTTTGCAGACACAAGTATATGACAGATATGAGCTAGAATAAGCCAACCAAGCATGATACAACAAATACCAAGCAAAGAACTAACCTATAATGCAGTTTAAGCTACTGAACCAAACACCCTTATACTAACTGTTGTGCAATTAACTCTAACCTAAACACTTAACCAGCTAAAACAAATGATCAAACTGAGTCCATATATTCCAAATATAGCTTAACTAACAAATTAAAATCAACCAAAACCACAAGAGCAGATTTAGCAATGAGACTAGGAATTAACTTACAAATGGTCCTTTAGCCACAATGGCTTGAAACAATGAACCAATAGACCTCTAACCTAAGCAGATCAACCCATTAGCTCAAAATCAACCCAATCCATCACTGCATCAACCCATTATCCAATTCATAACCATATTGACCCGTTTGACTTTCTGACCAAGAACCAAAAATGCTTGAAACCAAATGTGAAGCTTGTGAAAAGTTTAAAAGCTTAAACAAGCTTATTTGATCATGGAAAGAGATTATTTGAAGCTTGTATGTAGAAAATAGAAACTGAAAATTTCAACAGTAGCTTGAAAATTTGAAACTTAAATAAACTTTGAAATTGAAGTTTAAAACAGATTACACAGATGATAATACTTGAATTCAACACTTAGGAACAAATTATTACAGCTTTTGAATTAAACTAGGACATGAATTAGAAAAACGACATAAGAGAAATTTTAAACTAAAAGTCTACTCTTTTTCTTGCTTCTCTTTTCTTCTTTTTATACCCAAATGCTTTCTCTCACTACTCTGAGCTAATCCCATCACCTTTCTTGACCATTGGATGTCTGAAAAAGATCTTGGCCCTTCATTGGATTTTGGCGCCAAAAAGAGGTAATTGACAGTTGGGGTTGAGTGAGGAGGGGTGAGGTGCATTAAATGCATCTTGGAGGCTTGTTGAGGTGGGGGGAACATGGGTGTTTGTGAGAGGAGATGGATGGGAGTTGGTTGGTTGCGCAAGCGCTTGAAGATGAAGACTTTTATCAGTGAATTATTAGTGGGGGGTTCAAAATGTATTATGACAGGGTCCAAGGGTCATGGATTTGTGATAGGGTCCAAATAGGTGTTTAAAGGTTTAATATTATAGGGACCTTTGTGTAAATTCAAAACCGAGGGACCTAAGCTGCCAATTCATCAAAGATGTTTCAGGGACCAAAATGACAATCTCAAAAAGTACAAGGACCAAACTTGCCATTTTCAAATTTTCAGGGGCCATTTTTGCCAAATTTCAAACTTGGAGGACCAAACTTGTAATTTCTCAAACTTTTTATATTTTTCACCAAAGGACTAATTTTGACAAGTTATGATTTAAAAAGGACCTTTGGTGAATTTTCTTTTGAAATTAAGGCTCAGTGGACTATTTTGACAACTTTAGAAACTTGGGACCTAAAGCGCCAATTATGCAAACTTTGCTCATTTTTCATCTGATTTTGAACATTTTGCATCTGAAACATATAAAATGCAATTTTGAGATATTTTCAGTATTTTGATGCATTTTGAGCATTTTAAACGCTTGGTAGCTCGTTGATTAAAAATGATGAGTATTTACACACTCATCAAGAGGCTATCACAAAATGGCCGAGACCTACTACTGTGACGGAAGTTAGAAGTTTTCTGGGGCTTGCTGGTTATTACCGTCATTTTGTTGAGGGTTTCTCTCGATCAAGGCACCTTTGACGAATTGATGAGGAAAGGAGAAAAGTTTGAATGGACGGATGAGCGTAAAGAGGTTTGAAGAGTTGAAACGGAGATTGGTCGCTACCTATTTTGACACTTCCATCGTTCCGGAGGTTTTAGATTTACAATGACGATCGAAGAAAGGTTTGGGTTGTGTATTGATGCAGCATGGTAAGGTGATTGCCTATGCTTCGAGGAAATTGAAATCATATAAGAAAAATTATCCCACGATGATTGGAGTCGGTGCGGTGGTTTTTGCCTTAAAGATCTGGAGGCATTATTTGTATGGTGAATCGTGTGATATCTTTAATGACCACAAAAGTTTAAAGTATATATTCACACAAAAGGAGCTCAATATGAGGCAACGAAGGTGGTTAGAGATTCTTAAGGATTATGACACGAACATCCAAGATCATCCGGTAAGGCTAATGTAGTTCGATATACCGAAGCGAAAGTCGTATGATTGCTAGTTTGGAGATTGAACCCAAGGTTCTTCACGATCTTGAGCTTATGGAGGTGGAATTTTGTTTTCGGGGTTATGATGGTTATTGGGCTAGTTTGAGGGTAGAGTCCAACCTTATGTGTTCAGATTAAGGAAGCTCAAGGATGATGGTGAGCTTTGGTCTATGGTTCAGAATGTCGAGGCGAGCAGACCGAAGTCTGTGTTGATGGTTTCGGCGTCGTATGGTATGAGGGTCGACTTTGTGTTCCAAATGATCCGCTTTGCAGTCGCTTTTGTCGAGGTTCCATTCTTTCACTATCCATCCCTTCTACCAAGATGTATCGGATCTTAAGCAGATTTCGGTGGAATGGTATGAAACAAGATGTGGCTTCGTTTGTGGCTTGTATGACCTCACAGAGGTTAAGATTGAGCATCAGAGGGCTAGTGGTTTGTTGCAGCCGTTAGATATTCCTACATGGAAGTGGGAAGAAATATCCATGGATTTTGTCACTTGTTTGCCTCCTACTCGAAAAAGACATGATGCGATTTGGGTGGTTGTTGATCGACTAACCAAATCCGCTCATTTCTTACCTATCCGGAAAGATTATCGTGTTAGTAGATTGGCGGAGATTTTTCAGCAAGAGATTGTTAGATTGCATGGTACTCCTACGGCTATTATTTCTGATAGAGATCCGCGCTTCACGCCACAGCTTTGGAAGAGTCTGCAGAAAGCTTGGGGTACGCCTTAAGTTCGCACCGCCACCCTCAAACCGATGGTCGACGAGAGGACCATTCGACTCTTGAGGACATGTTGAGGGCTTGTGCATTGGAATGGACTGAACTGGATGAGTATCTGTGATTGGTGGAGTTTGCCTACAACAATAGTTGGCACGCTAGCATCAAAGGAGCACCGTATGAGTTGTTATATGGGAGGAAATGTAGACACCTATTTGCTGGGATGAGGTAGGTGAGCGTTTGATTGAAGATCCAGAACTCATCGAGATTACTAATGAGAAGGTGGCGATTGCTAGGGAAAGATTGAAGGAGGCTCGCTCACGGAAAAGAGTTATCTGGATAAGCATAGGCGCCACTTGAGTTTCGTGTTGGTGATCGTGTTTTTCTCAAAGTTTCACCGTTCCGGTGTTGCCGCTTTGGAATCAAGGGGCTCAGCCCTCGATTCATCGGACCTTCGAGATTCTCGGATCGCGGTGGGGAGGTTTCCTACCGCTTAGCTCTACCTCGCTATCTCATGTTCATGATGTGTTCCATGTATCTTGGATACAACTATCATCCATTACACGGTTTCCTATCCTTTGGATCGATTCACCAGATATGTCCTACCGAAGAACCAGCTATTTTAGATCGAGAGATCGAGTCATGAGAAACAAAGTTATTCCGTTTGTTAAAATTGGAAGAATCACCCAGCGCGGAAGCTACCGAGACCGAGGAATCGATAACTAGTTATCCACATTTCTTTTCGTCATCCGCACGCGTCTTCATTTATTGCTTCGTTTCCTTTCATTTTCGGGACGAAAATTTTCTTTGTAGGGAAGAGTTGTAAACCCTAAAAATCTCAAACGCGTTAAATGACACTTTTGCCCTCAAACTTAATAATTATGTAAACTCGGAAAACACGTCAACATCATTTAACAATTTATCTCATCAATAATATATACAAATAATGAAAGTATTTAACTTATGTTATTAAGTAAATGTACACAAATAAAATAAACTCTAGAGTATCAAATCATGTTACAATGTGTACACAACTCACCTACACTAGAATAAGGACTACATTCATAATGAAATGGTAAGTTGGAAAGTCATAATTTTGGTCCTTCCCCCCCCCCCCCCTTGATGGCCGGCCACATTTCACTCTCCCCATTATTATCCATATCAATTTTATTAAATCTCATTTACACATATCTTTTCATTTCAAAAACACACAAAGTAAACCCTAACTCCCTCATTCACCAAAAGTGGCGGCACCCTTTTATTTTCATCATCTCCATCCGAAAATCAAACAAAGAAAGGTGTTCCTAGGAGGCTTGTGATCGTGTGTGATTGATTGGTGGACGTGGTGATCGTGGTTGGTTCGAAAGGAAGCTTTGGTCGTGGGTATTCATTTTAGGTCGTGGGGTTGTGATAGCCAAGGGAGTCTTGGTTTTGATCGTGGTGGTTTATTTCTTGTTTCCTTGTCACGTACACGCTACTAGGGTAACGTATCATCATCATCTCACGCCTCTTCCTTTTTGTTTCTTGATCATGTCGTGGCTATGGAGTCCTCCTTAGGGCTTGTTATACGAAAATGGGATACATGAAATAATGAATATGTTTGTCACATGAAATGATAAAATGGATTACATAAAATCATGACTCTAAACCTATATGATTCAAATGATATGTGGCATGTAAATCTTATACTAAACTGATTTTGATCTCCTTATGTCGACTTACATATGATTTTAATGATGAGTTAAATGAGTCTTGAAACTATGCGTATACGTATGTGATAAAATGGAATCGATAACGAATGATCTACGAGCTTGTTTGGTCTTATATGTGGGGCGTACAAAATAATTTTGGGGAAGGAGTCACGACCCAAAAAGGGGTATCACATATGATTTGTGTAGTCTTATGATAATCGAGTCAAAATATGTTAAAACCTATACGTTAATCATAATCAAAACTAGGGTTTTGTATTACATGATTTAATAAAGTTAAGGGGTTATTTTGTAAATTATGAAACTTGATGGATTAACTTGTTAATATGTTAACTAAATGAATTAAATGAGTAAAATGAGTAAACTTGCTATATTTACACTTTTAACCCTATACTTTGCATTATTGACATTTTACAGCCTAAACTTTTATAACTTGTCATAAATGATCCTTAAATCATAATAACACTCATTTTCATTATTTAACTTAAGATAAGTAACTAAAGTTACTAATTATGGAAACCTGCTATTTATAGAAAGTTACTAATTATGGAAACCTGCTATTTCTTGAAAGATACTAAAAATAGAAACCTGCCTAAAATAGAAAGTTACCTAAAATAGAAAGTACTTAAAATGGAAAGATTACTAAAAGTGGAAACCTGCTAAAAATGGAAAGCCGTCTTAAACGAGTGATCTGATTCTTATAGAACGTTATCTAATTCATATAGGTTCCGGGCGACGGGATTGATCTTCTTTCTTGATTTTACTTTCGTTGTGATTTGCTCAGAATAAGGTACAGATATTCTGACCTTACCTCTTAAGGTTTCTCATGATTCGTATTCCATCTTTCGATATTAGTTTGAACTGTTATGCTTTACTCTAAGCCTCCTTATTAGGGCTTCCTTATGACTTTGCTATGCTCCATTTGATATGAACTTCGATATGAACCTTTGATATGAAACTTTGATATGAACCCTTATGATATGATATGATTATGCTTTGACCCGTCGGTTTGATACCCGAGCCAAATATGTGTTCCTAGTCATGAAGGTAACATGACCGTGTCATTGATGCAGAAATGGCATGACTCCAAAGTGTGCACAGAGTGATGTTGTACACCGTCCCCATTATGATATGATTATGAGCTCAATATATGTATATGATTGGCCATTATGTTGGGGCGTGGATGCATCCTAGATATGATATGTTTAGTGGATTTAACTATTATGATATGATTTATATGGTGAATGATGTCGTGTGCAATACGCGTCTTCACATTTTGGGAGTTGATCACTCCATTGTTACTTGAGGTCTCCTCCATTATATATGGTATTTCGAGGTCACCCTCCGAATACAACCGATACGATATGATATGTGTATGATATGATATGGGCTCGTGGTAGATGACTGACCTTCCATTTCCCTTCTTTTTTTATCCTTTGTTATGCCTTATGATATTTTCCATTGCACCTTATGATTATGATATCCTCATTTCTTATCCTTCGATTATTTCGTTTTGTTATATATATATATCTGTTCACTGGGCTTTTTAAGCTCAGCCGCGTTTTCTTTCCACGCGGCAGGTAATTAAGCTAGAAGCTGGGATCTTAGCTATGGGTTTGAGTGATGAGCGGTTAGGTGGATCTATGGCTCTAGTCATCTTAGTTCTGCTTGATTATGTTGACATTATTTTAGACTCGGATTATGCTTATTTATGTCTTGGATTTATTCCTTCTCCTTTTGATGAACTTATGTAACGTTTAAGCCGTGTTGGTTGGATTTCCTTTGGTTATTTATTTAAGACTTCCGCTTCTTTATTATGTTCATTATGTATGCTTTGATATGACACCATTTTATAATACTTCTACCCTTATCGGGTTGGGGTGTTACAAGTATGATGGCCTAATATTAACCTAAAGTGTTCATACTTCTACCATCATATTAGTTTGGTCGAATTTGGAGTTGTCTAAGTTGTCTACCCAAGTCCTCACAGGTCAATCCTAAAGTCAACAAGACGAAACAATGGGCCACTGGAGTCATGAACAAAGCACACATAATAAACCGACAAAACTATCGATTACACATTAGTATGGTCACCAGACAAATCAGAGAGTCACATAACAGTGAGATCACATATCATCAGATGAAAATAGGTAACTCAGATAACCGCATAGTAATCACATCATAGCAGGATAATCAGTAGTCACATAAAACATGAATAGCATAATCAAATTCAATAAGCATATAATAACCCTGTACGTGAATGGAAGGATAGTCTGAAGTAACGGAATGAGAGTGTGACAGATCAAAGCAATGGAATATATATATCTTGGTAGTTGAGTGAGTCATATAAGGGTACTGAGTAATGAACAATTTATACAGAATATGGTGCATTGGGGAAAACAGAAAGTACAGTATAGGTATATCAAAAGTGTAAGGTTTGTCAGAAATCTACCACGAGCCCGGAACATATCATATCATATCATATCGTATCATAAGTAACCATTGTATTCGGAGGGGTGACCTCGGAATACCATACATAATAGGAGGGAAGACCTCAGTAACAAATGGAGTAGCTAGCTCCCGAATGTGAAGACGCGTACAATTGCCACGACATCATTCACCATATAAATCATATCATATCAAATTAAATCCTCTCATATCATATCATATCTAGGATGCATCCATACGCCCCCCGGAAACATAGTGGCCAAATCATATACATATAGTGAGCTCATAATCATATCATAATGGGGACGGTGTGCAACATCACTCGTGCACACTGGAGTCATGCCATTGGTGCATCAATGACACGGTCATGTTACCTTCATGACTAGGAACACATATTTGGCTCGGGTATCAGACTGAAGGGTCAAAGCATAATCATATCATAAGGGTTCATATCAAAGGTTCATATCAGAGTTCCATAACATAGGTTCATAATCAGAGGTTCATAATCAAAGGTTCATAATCAAAAGGTTCATAATCAGAGGGTTTATAACCAGAAGGTTCATAATCATAACAACCGAATATCATAGCGAATAGAGTCGTACCAAAAGATCATATCGGAATCATATCAAAAGGATCATAGCATAAGGAATCATAGCAATGGATAACATAAATGAAGCAAAGTTAAAGGGTCGAAAAGTCATGAGAAATCCCTACTGAAAAGGGATAGAATATCTGTACCTTAGCAACGTAATGAAAACAAACGGAAAAGTAACACCGGAAAGCAACGTCGTATCTTCTTCAACGAATCTACACGAATTGATATCATATATTACTTATATACTCATTTTATAAGCTTCTTATGCATGTGTAAGTGTTTTACTTATTGATATCCTCTTTTATCTTTCATTTTCTTAAATTCATATCTGGACCAGAATTTAGCGATTTTTATAAAATACTTACTTAGTTCAACTAAAATCAATGAAATTCCCAGGGGTTCCCACATGAGTTAAGAGACTTAAAAAAAATTGGGGGATTCTAATTCCAAGTCAAATGGCCTATGGAAAATCATATGTCCAGACCTGTCCAGAACTCACCCAGATTTACACACACCAAAAGTATCGCCCAAACAAACACACTCACCCTACTCCACACATCAAACCGAAAATTACAGGTGTCAAACAATATATAAACATCATAACCACCAAAGGAAAAGTTCCAGAACCTCATGGATTTAATACTAAAAATCAAATACTACATCACAAATTTAAACTCAGAAATTCAGATTCAAACACTTTAACTCAAAAAATGTAAAAATCATACTTCCAGGTATGCAAATGTTACAAGGCTTATATTTCCAGAAAGATATTTCAAAGTACTACAATTTAGCCTCAAGAATCACTCAAAAACATGAAAGTATCATCAGTTAACACGTAGATGAATCCAACCTAAATTTCAGACCCGTTTTCTCAGCTTTGACACTTGATCTTGTAAAATTCAAAAACACAACTTAGACAACTCCAAATTCGACCAAACCACTTGGAAAACTTAGCTAAGACATAAAATAAACTTTTCCAACAAAAACCCAGATCGTTGCACTTATAAATTTCGATCTATAACCCACACAAATTCGACATATGATGCTGTCCAGTTTTAGGGTTCATATTAGGCCATCATAACACATGTTAAGACCATTAATTACACTTAGGGTTCCATTCCAATTAGGGTTTCGAATTTATTAGGCATGATAACATTTATATTCTCTTGTATAAACATATGTGTGTGTGTGGACAGAAACAATGGAGAAGAAAAGAGATACCTAGCCGATTGAAACCAAGGAAAGAACACCATTCGATCTCACCCACGACCACAACAGCCTTCAAAACACCCCCACGATCAAGAGCACCTCCTTGGAACACTTGGTTGCTGATTTAATTCGAATGGGAGGGAGGAGAAATGGATGCCGCCACTTATTTTGATCTAGGGTTTAGGTGTTTATTATTTTTCTTTTGTGGAGCGTATGAAATAAGGGGAGGGGATATACGGTTTTAGTTTTTTTTTGACAAGCCAAGGGAAAAAAAACAATGGGCCAAGTCCAATTCCAATTTATATATTAGGTGGGCTTTTGTTTAAGATGTTGGGTGCTTGCAAAATTTACGGCCCATGCACATTTAAGAAAACGTGTAATATTTATGACATAAGGTGAAAATCGATCTCGTACATTTTGTTCTTCAATTATTCCTAAGTTAGGTTAAAGTTACATTTGATGAGCATTGACATATTATACGTATTTTATACATGTTACACTAGAGGGGCAAAATAGTCTTTTCACTCGTTTACGAATTTTTTTTTTAGGGTTTTACAACTCTTCCCCTCTAAAAGAAAATTTTCGTCCTCGAAAATTGAAGTCGCAGAGGTACACAGAGACGAACGAGTTTAAGGCAGACGTAGTAACCATAGTTTCACACAAATCATAATGATATCGGTTCCAAAGCGTACAAATCTTACACGTAACAGATGTCGGTGGGAATCTCACAAAGAGGTACAGAATTCCAAACGAACATGAGGAGTGTCAAATAACGGATATAAGTCCTAGTCCATTCACGTACCAACCACAGGCATTCCCCAAAACATCGTATGACTTCAATAAGTTCAGATTATATGATCTCGGTATTATCATGTTGATCAGGCGTCATAATACTTGCATCACATAACAAGTCCTTATTGTCATCACATTCTGCCTCGGGTCATGACAAACCACATAACCAATATCATAACAAAACAGATAACATACAGGTAGCAAGCAAATGTTACAAGGCTTATATTGAACTTAGGCAAATGATGACTTCACAATCACAAATAAAGACTACAGGGTAGGCTAAGGTGTATAGGTGTATCGAAACAATATATTGGGTTAACAAAATGAAAGGAATGACTCAGATGGGTGTATCTAGGGGTATCTTGCACTAAAGGTGAGTGCAACAAAATGGTTTTACATGGGGGTCGAGAAGTCGAGGTGACTAATCGATAGACACACAATGGTAGGCTATTTGGGTGATAATCCTATAATACTGCCTTCTTAAACTGAAAAATCCAAATACATCGAGCTAACTCAACATACCACGTCTATGGTCTCGAAATGATGCAAAGGCCAAGTTCTAAAGTTTACAAGCTACCGGCACACTCATAATTTGGGTGGATTTGGGGTAAAATATTGGAAATGGATAAGGCTAATCTCACCATATAATATCAAGGGTTGTATGTGCTCGTCTAAGGTCTAATCTAGTTAGGTTAAGAAAAACATGTCAAAATTTTAAAAATGGCATAATTTTTCAAAATAAACTAGAAAAACGAGGGCAAAATAAAGTTCAAGAGACAATTCTACTCCCGTCCCCCCACTTGAACTGTACAAAGTCCCTTTTGTACTAAGCGTTAAATAAAGGTGAAGAGAAAAGTAGAATTAGAGCGAGAACTTCCCTGAAATTTGCTCCAAAAAGAAAGAAGGCCCACGAAAAAGACTCGTACCTTCGTATAAATATCCACGAGCAAACTTCAATCCCTGAAATCACACTACCGACAAGCGTAATTCTAAAGAAAAATGAAAAATGAAAAACAAACCTAACTCACTTTCGTAGGAATCACGGTTGCATTAAGCATATGCAACAAGCTTTTTAAACCACTTGGTGTCCCAAGTGGACGAGTGAAGTCTCGTGAGGGTTTACAGGGAACACACCAACAAAGTTCATTTAAAAATACTAATACAAGGTTATTGTGTTTTAAAATGAAAGAACTAAAGCAGAGGAAAGTTACGTCGTAACTCTTTTGGGGGAGTTACGCCGTAACTGGCAAAACCTGACATAAGCTGCAAAAATGGTTAAAAAACACAAAGCCCTACAGAAATGGAAATAAAACAAAAGAAATGGATAATTCGGGTTGTCTCTCGAAATAGCACTTTTCTTTATTTATGAGTCTTTAAGTTAGACTCAGATCCTTGGGGCTTTATGGTGGCCTTTGGACTTGGCCAACTTCCTCCATGTCCTTCTTATTCGAAGAAGGCTGGTCCCAAACACGTGGAGAAACAAACCAAGTCATGGAGTATCTTTTCTGTAGAAAATTAACCTGTGCCCACTCGTAACGAAATTTAGCCTCTTCTTCCCATTTTATTTTGACAGCTCCAAATTTTACTCGTAACCAATTTTCAAATGAGATTCCCTTGTATCCTACTTCACTTCTTTTTTCTTCGTCACAACATGCCCATTCCTTTCGTTTGAGCCAGTCAGGATCGGGGAATTCTCCTCCATCGCAGATCTTGCGGTTGGGTTCGCATGTAGGCCATGCCATGGTGAATTCATCAGACATCATAGCTGGTTCACAAAAATGAATGGTCCAATCAATCTTGGTGAACCATTCGTTAAGAATATTATGCCCTTGTAACCACTTTTTCCTGATAAGCTTTTCGTCTTCCCAGCACCACCAAACTTCCGCAGCCTCTTTTATTATTCGAATGAGATGCTGCCCTCCTCCATTGCATCGTTTTTGAAAAGGAAAACACGTAGGCAATGTTACTTTGGTCCCATCAATCAAACAAATATCAGGAGCACAACAGTGAAGTTTTCCCGTAACAACGTAACTAGGCACAGAAGGTGGGATCTCTTCCTCATTGCTGTCATCGTCACTTGATTCGGTCCCATGTAAATGGCCAAAATATGAAGGAGGAAGCCTATCGGAATAATCCAATTTATCCTGCGCTGAGTCATTGGTTGTTATAGTTTCATCCGGTTCATGGCACAAAGTCTTGTCCAATTTGAATTCAATTCTATCGCCATAGTGCCCCAATGAGTCCAAGAATGGTTTGCCAAGAATCACCCGTTCTTTTATATTTCTCTCTATGTCGATAACCATGAATTCGGGAGCAGAGACAAATCTATCGACCTTGACACAAGTACCACCTGTAATTCCTAACGGAGTAGCCCTGGTCTTATTCGCCATTTCAATCACTATATTCGTTTTTCAAAGATGGATTAATTTGAGTTTAAAGAATATGGAAAGTGGCATGATATTTACGCTGGATCCAAAGTCTACTATCCCCAAGATACCATAATCCCCAACTTAACATGGAATAACTAACCCGTTTACGCTAATATCTTTAACTGCAAAGGAACTGACTTCTGGCCTGGTTATGCATTCTGGAACATAGTTACGCCGTAACTCAGGGAGATAGTTATGGCGTAACTGATCCTGGTTGTCGACAATCGCTTTTACCAAATTTTTAGTTGTAGATTTGCACTCCTCACTCTCACCTTGCGAATTATTATCAGCAAAAACGGCATTGTACACTACCATAGGTTTGGTCCCCTCAATGTTACTTATCTCAATCTCTGCACTGAGATTTTCCACCATGGCTTCAAGGTTTGATAGGGTTTCGTCGTGCCTTGAAAGATTCTTATTTTTGTTTTCCTGGAAATCCCTTAGCCATTTATCCTGTTCTTTTTGCTTCTAGGCTGAATTTTTCAGGAACTTGTTTATGGTTTCTTCAAGGTTGGGCTTTCTTTCTCCATAAGGCCCACGGTTGTAATTTCCACGATACCCGTTACTATTTCGATTATCTCCGTAAAACGGACGATTTTATCCATATTTAGCTTATTCGATTATATTTTCATCGCTGTTGTGAGGATAATTCTTGGTGAGATGTCATCCCCCGCAGCTTTCACAACCTACTTGGATGGCATGAACGGTTTCTCTAACTTTTAGCATATCTCGACTTAGATTTTCAATTTTGCTAGTGATGGCTACAATTCCGTCAAAACTTCCGCCTTGGTTTCTTTTTCTTCCTCCATCGTGCCATTTTTGGGAGTGATCAGCCATTTTTTGAATGGCTTCAATTTCTAAAGTAGGAGTCATGTTCGGGATCGGTCTTTGATAGTCCAGCATTTGTCTAGTAGTCACGTTGATTCCTTTGTAGAAGATGTTGACTTTTTGCTGGTTGTTCAGATCATGCGTAGGACATTTGTAAAGGAGATCGTTGTATCTATCTCAGGCTTGATACAACGTTTCATCGTCTTCTTGCTTGAAATTATGGATTTCCAAGAGCTGGTTAGAAATCTTTGACGGAGGGCAATACCTCTGGATGACATGCTTCTTTAGTAGAGCCCAAGTATTAACTGCCCCGGCGGGCAATCTTTCAATCCATCTTCTGGCAGCCCCAGTAAGAGTCATGGGGAATACCCTTAGTATAACAACGTCATGAGACACACCCAGAATGTTGAAAAGGCTTGCGATGTATAGGACATTTTCAACGTGCTCATACGAATCTTCGTCCATGTTTCCAGAAAAAGGGTTAGCACGAAGCTCCCTCATAAATTGGTCTTTAATTTTGAAACGGACATCAGCTCCGATTGCCGGTCTTACGAGACCCGACCCTTGTTCTGCTCTCGTCAACGCCAAATATTCCTCAAGAGTGAGGTCATCAATGATAACAACTTCCATTGTACCTAAAAACTTGAAAAGTGATCGTGAGAATTTGAGAAAATTTTAAAACAAAACGAAAATGAAAGACTTAATAGCAATCCTAATATAACTCCCCAGCAGCGGCGCCAAAAACTTGATGTAGGTTTTACTGACCAGGTTTTAATATTTATAATTTCTCGTTATACCTATGGTCTACCCTAATACACTAACGGGCAATGTACCCGGTCGTGTGTAGTGTAGTATTTCGTAAAACCGAGGTCGTCCCAAGAGCTATGTGTGTTGGATTAATACTAAGTCTAGGTGTCACAGATTTTAAAATGATTTAATTAATTAACTAATAAAGCAAATAAAGGCAAATGTGTAATCAATAGATGAGAGTGGTGCTAACATAGTTATTCATCCTAGCTAGTAATGTCTATGTCTAATTACTTCCAATTACTTCAGGTGGGGTCAAAGTCGAGAGGACAACATTTGGTCAATTCGCCCTAACCTATCAGCAAAGATGTCACCACTGGAGAAGTCAGGTGTCCCTTCATAAGTCCAGTTGTTCCCGGTCCCCTAAGCCGAGTCATTAAGTTCCGCTACATGCTAGACTTATAATAGTGAGTGCCTGGGCTTTAGCAACTTAAACACTCACCCCCTAATTCTTAAGTTTATCCAAACGGTAGGTGATCAGTTGGTCAAATCGCACAAGTAGAAAGGGTTGTCAGTTGGTCATATCTTACCCTTCCCCTCTCAGTCTACTCACTTAGGGTCAGTTGGTCATATCTTCTAAGCAACTAGCCTCTACCGCCATTCAAAACTACCGAAACAATGGTAGCTACCAATAAACTATGCATGTATACACTTAGAAATAATTATACGGAAGTAATATAAACGCAAACAAAACAATTAAGGAATCATAACTAGGCCAGCACCAAGAGGTGCTTAGCCGCTCATATTAACCATACAAATCAATTCAATATTTAATGTTATGAAATACATGAATCGAAAGTAAAGAAAATATAAAATGCTAATGCTTAATTGCTTATCGTAAGGGAGTGATTTCTCCCTTAGAGATAGCTCCGTATGCTCCTCTAGACCTGCCTTTGGCTTCTTCCCACGTTCTTTGGTTGTGGTGTGTGAAATGGGATGATTTGAAATGCTGAAAATCGTGGGGTATTTATAGGCCATATCTTGGTTACAGCGTAACTAATAAAATAGTTACGCCATAATCATCTATTTCTTCGTAAATTGCACTAGATCTGTTGGTTATGGCGTAACCTTATAAGTGGTTACACCGTATCTTCAATAATTCATGGTTATGCCGTAGTTTATGCACGAGTTACGACGTAATTATCTGCGGCGCAGAACCTCATTTGACCTAATATAGTTACGTCATAATCTTTTGGGAGAGTTACGCTGTAATCTTCTGATGAGTTGACTTTCTGAGTCACGCTTTAGTTACGGCGTAATGTGAGAGATGAATTACGTCGTAACTTCTTCAAAGTGAGCATACTATGTTAAATCTTTAATAATTCTCCAATTCCGCGTCTCTTTAGCTCCAATGCTTGTAATTTACCTGAAAGTGGAATATAATGGAAAACAAGCGTAAATCCATATAAATTATATAAATTACAAGCATTATCGGGAGGAAATTGACTCTTAATATTCAGGATAATTTGATGTTATCACACATATTATAACTTACTAACAGGGTGCCCGCGTGATGCGGTGGCTGGTACACTGTGATTATATCTTGTGGCGAACAAATGTTGTTAGATTACACTCTTTTCTAACAATAACCGTTCAAATGAATGATAATTTAATTTAACAATGATAACCGAGTACCCGTTATTAGCGGCAGCGATGTCTAGTTTTTGACAAAATTTTGGCGACGCGTAATTCTCTTTTGATCAAAGGTCTCTCTAAAAGTATTTATGCACTTTGCATGGCAATGATGTAGCATGACAATTTGAATCATATTTTACAACTATCACTCTACACAATAAATCAATTTACAACAATGTTAAACATCATTTACGATTATTGTCCCGACTGTTAAGTTGCATATGTTTAAAATGAGGAAACAAGAAAGACTAACATTGGTTCATATGCTAAATCAGAAGATGAAGAGATCAATATAAAAGAGATGACTAACATGACAGACATAGTTAATTTCACGCATAAAATGAATTTAAAATGAATTAAGTTTTTTACTATGCTACCATAAATCTATCCTAAAATACTATTGTATTATATTGGGCATGCATAGACGATTAAATCAAAACAATATGCATACAAAAGGATATACAATACTCAAATAATATCTTGTTTCATGTTTCTAACAACATTTGAACATTATATTTGTATACACCATCAGCCGTCCACGAAGTTTTGTATCCCTGTGCTAAAAATTTATAGGCCCTTGGTCACGGAAAAGTATAACTCCATACCCAAAATAACAAAGTTTTACTTTAATTGATTATACATTAGGCTTTAAATATGTTTTTAACATTGTGTATACCTTGTTTTTCAAATATAAATATATTTTCTATCTTCGCATAAGCCATTTTGTTTTCAAGAACTATTTACAAAAGTATAAAGATTAACTTATGATTATGACTTATGAATCATATTTATAAACAAAAAAGTTAAATTTAACTATTCTCAAAAGTCAAGGGGCTAAAAGGGAGCTTTAATTTGGTAGTAATATATTAGTTAAAAGAAATAAAATTATGGGTCCCACATTAAACCCTTTTGGTCATCTCCTGTTTGTCCATCCAGACACAAGCAGACTCCATTAAAGCATAGATGTGAGATTCATTTTTTTTCTTCTTTCTTTCAATAATCATATAATCATATATAACGTATTTTTTAGATCATAAAACACAATTAATAGGATCAAACCATCCGAAAATGACTTTGTATACAACTTTAATCTTTAAAATCAGAGGCCCTAAAAATTGTGGAGGCCCGCGGCCGTCTGTGCTGATCACCCCGCACCGCTCAGCACACGTCAAATCCTACCGCACCATGATAAACCGATATATGATTGATCAATCGCTATGTAAAGACCTTCGTGCAAATATTTTATATTTGTAGTAACACGAAAACAACAATCGCCACCACGAGTGCCACTAATCCACTGGTGTCTACCATCATTGTTGCCACCATATATATCCAACATTATCAAAGATGTCAAATTTAGCCCACGCAATCTCTCAACGTTTTTTAAGGTGCTTCAACTAATAGGATGAGGGTTCGATTCGTACTTTTGAGATGTGTAAGATGTGGAGTGTAGTGTGAGATGTATATATGATTAGGGTATTTTTTGTCTTGGTAGAAAAAATGATCCTTTTATGCTAAAAATTTTAAGTGACGAATTAATGTGTTTCAATAGTTGTGTAACGGACATTCAATTATTATCTATATTACTTATAATGCATCTTGTACCTTCCTTCCTATTAATTTTTTAAGGTTTCCTAATATAAAACTTTTAAGCAAATACAAGAAAAAAAACATAAGTTACAACTATTTGAAGCACAAATAAAATTAAAAAAACACTATTCAATATATACAATTAATACACTATTTAATTTACCCCTTCACCAAAATATACAACCATTTAAGCACAATGTATAATCTAACCAAGCTACTAAGCCAAACACTTAAAAATAAAGTCATTAGGTTGCTATGGTGGTCGGTAGACCGGTCGACGGTCGCAATTAGAGTCCATTGCATTACGAGGGTCGATCTGGGTCGGTCGGCTCTAAAATTGACGAAGGGTTCATCCCCTCGACCGATAACTCACTCGACTAAAAAACAAAAAAGAGCGTTACATTATTGAAAAAACATTTTTAACTTTGTAAGATTTTTTGTTTTTTTTTGTTTTGTTAATTGCTACCCACTTTCACTCTCCATTCCGGTAATAACAAAGATCTACCTAGACTCTAAAACAAAAAGGAAACTAAATAAGATCTCCGTTATTATTATTTCTAAATTAATTGTTAAAAAAAATATGGCCACATAACATCACATTACCAGAAAATTCAGTCACAGGGTACCCGCCGCCGCATCGCGCGGGTACCCTGCTAGTCATTACTTAATGGTATATTGATATCTTCTTAATTGTTAATAATTTGAATTACCATTTAATATTTGAAAGAAAAAAACTAGGTTTATAAAATATAAATGCTATTTTATGATATTAATGGGCTGTTACAAGTTAATGAGTTGTTACAAGTTATTTAATTTTTAGAATGTAATGTAATTTTATCTGTATGTATAGATTTCATAGCAAAACTAACACAATTCTTCCATTATAAGCAAGTATTGAATATGAGAAAGCGTTTGATTTGAGGGTTTTTACACTACGGAATGGATATGGAAATCATCAAATTTGTTTGGTTGGAAAATTGGTGTTTTTGAAATCCACGAAACAAAAGTTTCTTCAAAGAAAATAAAAAGCCAGGTTTGTGGAAACCATTCCTTGGTTTGTATTAAAAAACATATGGGCCGACCAAAATTTAATGCAAACTGCAACTCTCAAGCTTGAACAAATATAAATGCGGCCTACCAATTATGATACTGTTGCCTAGTAATTAACATATGATGACAGATATATCTTTTATCATTCCTGCATATAAATCAAATCCCGTTGTGATACACATATCAACAAACCAAACGGCCCCAGAATTTTTTAACCCTTCCTTTTTCGAAAAGTCCCAAATGCATTATAAAGTAATATAGATAGTCAATTTTATAGTAAACTCCAAATTAGATCTATATGGTTTACCCATTTTTATACATCCTCGCCGATAAGTTGAGCATATACATCCATCCGTTAATAAACGTTAACCACCATATATCCATGAGGACGAACGGTACAATTTTTTCCCCTAATCTACTAACTTGGATCTAACATGACGGAAATATTTGTACCGTTAGTCCTCAGATTTATAATGTCTAACGTTTGTTATAATTTTTATTTATTATTTTTCTTATGTTTTATTTATTTATTTGTCTATTATTATTATTATTATTATTATTATTATTATTATTATTAATTTTTTATTATTATTTTTTTTTATAATAATCATCACTTTATTAGAAACTCGTAAAATTTACAAGAAGTTAGTGGGAAGCCAGAACTAAGCTCCCACTCCTCTACCAATAGAAAAGCTAATTCTACTAAAGATATGAGCAATAGAAAAGTTACTAAAGATATTAAAAATATTATTATTATTATTATTATTTTATTTTATTTTATTTACTTATTTATTTATTTATTTTTTTTAAACATCACTTTATTAGAAACTCATATGAATTACAAGAAGTCAGTGGGGAGCCGCGTTGAGCCCTCACTCATCTAGCTATAGCAAAGCTAATCCTACTAAAGATATGAATAGCAGCACGTGCCCTAATGTCTTGGGTCATAGATGTATGGTGGTTAACGTTATTAAGGTTTCAACATATCAGTGGGGAATGTATGATGTAAAAATGAGTAAACCAAATTTATGTATTTTGGGGTTTATTCTTTCTAACTTTCATGTAAATTACAGTAGACTATAAAAGGTCTTCGTCTATGGCAAGTCAAAGTCAAGTCTTAAAATATTCATCGACAAATAATTTACCGATAACGTAAGTCGAACCCCCCAAACATACAATTTATAACGATAATAAAGGCTCTGTTATCAAACCTGCCCAACTGCATAAAGATTAATTCCATAAATGCGGTTCATCTATAGTCCGTAGGTTCTGAAACCCTTTTGTGAACCCTTTCTGTAATTCTGTGTAGCCAACAACAACGCACCACAAAAGATCTGATCTGATGAAAATGAAGAGCATAGACGATTTTGTTGATAAAGACCAAGCAAGTAGTGGTTCCAATGTTTTGAATGCCTTAAACTCGAAATATTGTTGCTTATCTGAGCCCCAGAATTCTGCTTCAAGACCAGATAATTACAATGGATGTAGAAGCTATTTGACACATCTTTGGGTTTTTGGTAGTAGAGAAGCAGATGATGAACTACTGCCTTCGAGTAAGTTGGTCCTTTCTATTATATGATTTTGTGGTTTATAATACTTTATATAGTTTTTCTAGTATAGGAAGCAATATTCCGTTTTGCTCCTCTATTTTCAATTTTTCATAGAGCTTTTTAGTAGCAGTTTTTAAAAATCGGGTTTTTAATCGACCCGGTCGAGTCATCGGACACTGATTCGACCGGTTCAACCGGTTCGACCGCCGGATCAACCCGGTTTTTCATTTATTATTATTTTATTTTTTCTGAACGGGTCAACCTGTTTGATCACCGAGTCAACCGGTTCGACCGTCGGGTCTACCCGGGTAAACCCGTTTTTGTGGCCCGGCACCGGTCTGATCGGTTGAACTGACCGGGTCGACCCGGGTTTGAAAACATTGTTTTTAGTACTACCTTTTAGTTTGTGTTTATAATAATAGAATAATAGGAATACTTGTCTGGTCTGTCTAATCAACCGTCTATATTACATGGCCCTACAATTCCACCTTGACTTTAGGCCCGGTGCTATGGTCACCGGGACCATCACCTTCACTTCAGCACCCACATCAGCAACACATCATCTAACCCATTATGTAAGAGCTGAAGTGGTGACCACCTAATCATACAAATATAAATATCACATTTAATACAAACATATTTCACGATATACCACCCCGCGTTTCGTTAGGTGGTCTGCACGACGATATACCACCCCGCGTTTCGTTATGTGTATTTTGGCTACAAACGATAAAAATCTTTGATAAAGTTTGATACATTATCGTGTAATTTAAAAGTACTCAAATACACATAATAAAACAAAAAGACAAGTTTCACACATACAATAGAAAATTTTAGAGATACAATATGAACTTTGGTAAAGCCGAATACAAATACCCGTGCATAGCAACGGAATTTTATAGTGACATATCGTTTTGTGTTAACAAAAAGTTTATGGGTTATAAACAAAAAATAATAAAAGTTTGAAGATTTGGGGATTAAACATAATGTTTTGAAACCCGGTTCGACCCGGGTGGTTCAACCGGTTGAATCGTTCCGGTCGATAAACGGGTCGATTTAAACCGAGTCAACCCGACGGGTGGGGTAAAAAACGGGTCAAATTAGACCGGATCAACCCACCGGGTTTGAAGCGTCCCGGCTCAACCCGGTTTTCGATATGTATTAATAGTTTCTTTTTGAAATATATGTTTTCAACATTTCCTTTTTTAGTTTCATGTTTTCACTTTTTACTTTTTGGTTTTTCTTTTATATAAAGTATAGCGAGTACCGGGTGTTGCGGCGGCGAGGTACCCATGACGATTAACCGAGAAATAGATCTCGATGACACCTGATTCACCAATTTGTATCGGTTTCAACATGTCCTCTCTCCTCTCTGGTTCGTTTTCATATGGCTTTTATTGGTTAGCCGAACCGATGGCGACACCGGTTCCCGGTTGAACCCGTTGGTCCAGTCCGATTTTCAAAACTATATGTACCATCAACTTGTTAGCTTGTATGAAGCTTTGTGTGATTTATTAATTTGTATAATGTGTATAATAACATGTACTTTCATTTTATGGTGTTGACTAATTCTACTACTCCACCACCATCTACACTAACCCTTTTTGAAAAGTTATATGTCGTTCATAATATTAACAGTGTGGTTCCTGTTAAACTAGATGTCGACAAGTTAAATTACTCGTCTTGATGTTACTTTTTTAAGATCCAATTCTACTAACTTTGATGTTCTAAAACACATCCAAAGCGAAAGTGAAGCAACGAGATCCACACCTCCTGCGCCCCCTACGGACGAATGGCTCACTGCCGGCTCGATAGTAAAGTAATGGATATTCTTGACTTTCTCGGAAGCTCTTCAAGGTAGGCTCATTAAAGCAAATCCTACCACTGTTAAAGACACATGTGAACATGTTGAAAAGATATTCCTCCAAAACAAGCGCACGTACCATTGCTTTAAAAGGTGAATTGCGTGTTATTCAACTTGGGGATCTTAGTGCTGATGCATATTTTCGTAAGATTGAATCTATTGCTACACTTTTGAATGATCTTGGGTCGCCTATGAACGATGATTACATTGTTACATACGCCCTTAATGGGTTAAGTGACAAATTTGCTCACGTTGCGAGCATTTTTGCTCATCGGGATCCTTTTCCCGATCTTGACATTATACGTTATATGGTAACAACTGAGGAGATAAGGCTCAATTCCAAGCCACAAAATCTTTCTCCCAACACAACATCTTCGGCACCACAGGTTCTTTTAGCAGCCGAAACTAATGCTACTCATGCACAAGAATCGCATACGTCCCATGACACTCGTACGAATACACGCACTTTTGAGCCTCAGGTTTGTCGTAACTTTACTCGTGGATTTTGCAAGTGGGGTCATACATGTAAGTTTTGCATGTCTCTAGTCGTGCGAATTCTACTTCTTCCAATGTTAGCTGAGTTGGGAATGCACGTGTTAATAATTCTACCAATAATGAATCTCGTACTGGATATAACACCAATATACACGCTGGTCTTAATCAATTTGGCACACAACTGGATGGCCAGCAACAACTATTAGCCTTATTGCAAGCCTAGAATCATCTCCTTGCCCAATATGGCTTATCCCAACAATTAGGCCAAGGCCCGTCCTATCTTCAATCGAACCGGGCTTCTTTATTGGGCTCCAGACCCACTCCTTCTAATTTTGAGTTACCAAATACGTAGCACAAGACACAGTTGTCTCCACAGCAGAATGCAATCCTTGCTCGGTCTTTATATGGTTCCACTCCTGCTTCACAATCATCGCTACATGGTTAGGAGACATTCTTCCACAAGCTTTCAACACAATGACACTTCAAGATCTTCCGAATGGTAATAGGAACATGGACACCGGTGCCTCATCACATCTTAACTCCGATGTTAATAATCTTACTATTATTTTAAATTCTTGCATTTATCCATTTGTCTTTGTTGGTGACGGGAAATTCTCGTCAGCAACATGGGTCATATCACTTTGTCTACTCCTTAAAAAACCCTTCACTTAAATAATGTACTCATTACACATAATATTGTAAAAAAATTGATATTTTTTCGTTATAATAAATGTATTGTTGAGTTTGATTAGTTCGGTTTTTCTGTGATGGACTTCTGGACCGTCAAATCCTTCTCAGATGCGATAGCACGGGTGATTTGTATCCTGTCACAAACCCGACTCCTTCTCAAGCATTTCTTGTCAGTCAGCATACGTGGCATCAACGACTTGGACATCCAGGAAGGAACGTTTTGCGTTCTTTAATTTCTAGTAATTATATTTCTTATAATAAGACTAAGTCTCCCGTGCTTTGGCTTGTTTGTCAGCTTGGCAAGTACGTGAGACTTCCTTTTTCGCTTTCGAAAACTATTGTTAAAGTTTTCTTTTGACATTATTCACTCGGATTCGTGGACATCTCCACTTTCGAGTATTACGGGTATTAAATACTATGTATTGTTTCTAGATCATTTTTTGCATTATTTATGGGTGTATTCTTTAAGTAACAAGTCTGATCTTTGTATTGTTCATTTTCGTGATTTTCTTAAAAAACCATTTTAATTGTGAAATCAAGTCTTTGCAATGTGATCATGGTTGTGAATTTGACAACAATGCGCTACACCAATTATTTGCATCTAATGGTATTATCATTCGTTTATCTTGCCCGAAAACATCTCAACAAAATGGCAAGTTGGAACGCATGACACGTACCATTAACAAACTCATATGCACCCTTTTATTTCAGGCACACTTACCACCCACGTTTTGGGTTGAAACCCTTCACATGGCCACATATCTCTTAAACATCTTGCCTTCCACTGCCATCAATAATGAGATACCTCACACTCGCCTATATAAAGCCACACCTAGTTATACGGATCTTCATATTTTTGGTTGTCTTTGCTATCCTCATATTTATACAAACACTAAGCTTGAGCCACGTGTCATTCAATTAATTTTTCTTGTTCAATCAATCATCGCGGGTACAGGTGTCTTGACTTAAACACAAACAAGATTATAGTTTCTCGTCATGTCACCTTGATGAGACGGTATTTCCTTATAGGTCTATGACTCGTAACTCGTCACGCTCCTACACATCTCTCAATACTGCCCCTAACCTTGTTCAACAACATCTACTAAATAAATCTACACCTCCAATTCATAATACACAACCTTTGTTGGCCACTGATCCAATTAATGAACCGTCCACCCTTGGTCTAACAACCGCTCCACCAGGCCCAATCCCCCTACACTTGGGCCAACAACTAGCAGTACCCACACTCCTCACCTTAACATAACTCGTCAAATAACAGTTCTCACACATCTACTAGAAGTACTTTGTGTGACGTTTGTGTGCTTTTTTTTTACGTCATGGCTTGCTTTGATGCCATGTATTTTGTGGAAGGTTAAACCTAATGCTCTGATACCATGTAAAAAAATAAAAAATAAAAAAATAAAATTCTATTGATTGAATGTCTTACATATGAGATAGAATGTGTATTTATATTAAATGCATAACTTTGATAATAAGTAATATAATCCAAACCCAAAAAACGTAATGGACCCAAACCCACTATTAGGTTTGGGCAAACTAACCTATCTAACACTTACACCCGGTGAACAAACAATGTTTATGCTTATAGTTGTTTCAAATATCATTTTTGAAAGGGCTTTTGTTTGGTTGAAGTAAATTAATCATAAATTCATAGTTTATGTTTTACTATAGCATAATTGTTTATAACAATTAAGTGTAAGGCGTGTAGTTAAGCTTTCCTAAACACCCCAAACAGACTACAAAGTCGTCGTTAAAGGCCACATTTATAGTCGCAAAAAGTTGTAGCGACGATGGGTCATCACAATAGGCTTCACCTTATTAACTCCGTCTCAAAAAAGTTAATAGCGACGGCTAAGAAATTAATAAAGAGAATGAAAATTAAATTACTAGTTAAATAATTTAATAATTTGGTTATTATATTAGTTTAATAATACCTTTTGTGTCCACTTTTAGAAATGACATGTCGCCGTTATAGTTATTAAATTAATATTATGATACTCATTTTTACCTTTAGCGGCGTCTTTTAGAGACAACATGTCGTTCTATAAAAGTGTTCGACTGATTCGAGAGCACAACATGTTGCATGCAGATCCCTTTGTCTTATCGAACTCATTTCTGTAACCAATTTTTTCATATTCTAAATCAACACACAATACCTAAAACATACGGATCACATTCCAAGTTCATAAACGTTTAAATTTGTCACATACGAAAGTTCAACGAAAACATAAATAGTCGTCACAATACAAGTTTTCCTAATAAGTTCAATAATAACATACCTCAAAGTCTTCAAAGTCGTCAAAATACATCCCTACTTGTCTCCATGGTGGTAATGTCCTTCATCGTGTTCATCATCCATAAACTGACTTGGATAGAGTGGGGTAATCAGGTCAAGATAAATGTTTCGAGATTCCAACTGACTAATTAAATTTTCAACCATAGAATTTATCGCAGCCACATACCTCTTCATGTGACGTTGGGTGAACATTTATTCAGATTATGCACTTCAAGAAGTTGATGCACGCCCCAAAAACCTTCTAGCCCCTCCCGGATTAAACCCTCGACTTTGATCCAAGACTCTTCCTAACTTTCCTCCTCACTCATTTTACTAAAGTATTCGAAACGAAATCTTTTGAATCACATAAGTCAAATACAAAGTATCGTTATCTAAAAGTTATCTACTCACAAGTGTTGTCACGTATACGAGACTATCCAAAAGTAAGGCATATGAAAGTGTCTTGCTATTCTATCGAGATGAATCATTTGTGTTTTAGTAATTATATTGATAGCATATATACGAAACGACATATTTCAACTATCGTATTCATTGTTAAAATATAAAAGCACGTATACGACGACAAAAGCACTCACATCGTGTTTTATGATTAGGAAGAAAAACAAATGTCGCGCATTATCACAAAGTGTTTATTATTAGAAACTTTTAAATTAAATTTATATTTCTAACAAATGCAATATATATTTTTAAGTTTAAAATCTATAGTGACGACTTTGTCCTAAAAGGTGCGGTGGAAAAAAAAATATTAGAAGGGGAAAATAATTTTGGGGAAAATGTTAAAAAAAAGTTAAAAAAGAGTAATTAAAAAAAGAGTAAATTACACGGATGGTCCCTAAGGTTTATCCAAAGTTTCACTCACAGTCCCTGAAAGTTTAAAGTTGCATGAATAGTCCTTATCTCTGAAAAGAATAACACCTATGGTCCTTTATTTAACTGCTGTTAAGTAAATTCCGTTATAATTTACACTTTTAGCCCTTTTGGTTAACAATCATTGCCTCGTCAGTCCTTTATCATAACGGACGTTTATAACTTAAAGATTTTCAAATTTAGGCACGTTTTTATACGTTTTCATCCGTTTTCATACATTTTTATACGTTTTCGTCCGTTTTATACGTTTTTGTCCGTTTTTATACGTTTTCGTCCGGTTTTATTCGTTTTCGTCCGTTTTTATACGTTTTCATCCGTTTTTTTACGTGTTCATCCGTTTTAATACATTTCTATACGTTTTCGCCCATTACTTACAATTTTTTTATATTTTGGTCCGTTTTTGTACGTTTTTGTTTGATTCTATACGTTTTTCTCATGTTTTATCTGTTTTCGTCTGTTTTTATACGTTTTCATATGTTTTTATACGTTTTCATCAATTTTTATTTGTTTTTGTCTGTTTTTATACATTTTCATCCGTATTTATACGTTTTTATCCGTTTTCGTCCATTTTTATTCGTTTTCATATGTTTTTATTCGTTTTCGTCCATTTTTATACGTTTTCATCTGTATTTACACGTTTTTATCTGTTTTTGTCCGTTTTTATTCGATTTTGTTTGTTTTAATTCGTTTTTGTCCGTTTTTATACGTTTTCATCCGTATTTATACGTTTTTATCCATTTTCATTCATTTTTATTCGTTTTCGTCTGCTTTTATATGTTTTTATATATTTCTAAAATATTATACGTTTTCTTACGTTTTTATATGTTTTCATTCGTTTCGATACGTTTTAATTTGCTTTTATCCGTTTTTATACATTTTCGTTTGTTTTTCTTACGTATAAAAAAGTATGAAACGTATAAAAACGTAAGAAAATGTATAAAGGCGGATTAAACGTACAAAAAACGTATAAAAACGGACGAAAACATATAAAAATGGATGAAAACGTATTAAAACATAAGAAAACGGATAAAAATGGATGAAAACTTATGAGAACGTAGAAAAACATATAAAAACGGACGAAAATGGATAAAACGTATTAGCGGATGAAATTATATGAAAACGGATAAAAACGTATGAAAATGTATAAAAGCAGAAAAAAAACGGATGAAAACCTATAAAAAATGACCAAAATGTAAAAAAAATATAAGCAAACGAGCGAAAACGGATGAAAACGTATGTAAATGTAAGAAAAACGGATGAAAACACATAAAAATGGACGAAAACGTATAAAAACGGATGAAAACATAAAAAAACGGACGAAAACGGATAAAAACTTATAAAAGTAGACGAAAACGTATAAAAACGGATGAAAACGGGTGAAAACGTATAAAAACGTGCCTAAATTCGAAAATCTTTAAATTATAAACGTCCGTTATGATAAAGGACTGACGAGGCAACGATTGTTAACCAAAAGGGCTAAAAGTGTAAATTATAATGGAACTTACTTAACAGTAGTTAAATAAAGGACCATAGGTGTTATTCTTTTCAGATATAGGGACTATCCATGCAACTTTAGTGTGAAACTTTGGACAAACCTTAGGGACCATCCGTGTAATTTACTCTTAAAAAAATGAAAAAAGTTTTAGCAACGACATGGTGGTCTCTAAAAGGTTTGCTGGTATAATTTTCTTTCCGTCTTAAAGAAAATAAATATAAAAGAAACTGGTAATAACTTTAGCAACGACGCTATCTTTGCTAAAAGTCTCTGTCAAAGTCAAACTTTGAAAATGACTTGGTCGTATATACGACACTCGTTGTCGCTGAAAATCTTCCATCGCGAGAAGTTCAAACTCTTGTAGTGACAGTTCACGCTTCTTACTGTATTAAGGGTGTGTTTACTTTTTTTTGTTAATGACTCTGAATCACAACTTGTGTATATAATATTGTTTTTTTTAATTTGGGCCCACTAGTTCCTTATATTCGTCTGAGTCCTTAGATGGTAGAAATACCCGCTCATCCATATTCAGATGCTCTAATAGACGTGGGGCCCACTACACTTATAAGCCACTGAATCTGGAACAAAAAATAAACGGGCCCTAAGTTATTTTCAGCTATCAAAGAGATGTTTCGCAGTAGCTTATCTACTTATTTATGCTTTTTTTAGTAAGTTGTTTCACATAAGCACTTTTTACCACAAAATGTGAATTTGCTCAAGAATTAAAATTAAACTATCAGCTTATTGCATGCTGGGTACAACATAAGCAAATTCAAACACTATCTTCTATTTTGTGTTTGATACAACTACAAGATAAATAGCACTATAAAAACTTCTGTAAAAAGGAATAAGTTGTTTAAATAAGCAAAATCAAACCCACCTGAATCATGATGCACTATGTTCACAGTTACTTGTAGGTGTTTGGGGTTGCTTAATTAAACTGTTATCTGATTATTTGATGATGATAATTCATTTTCTTCTTCTTTTGTAAGTCAGAGACTCACACACCCGCTAAATACAGCTCCACCACCACTTATATTTCAACTGAGACTTGAACACACATCATCTTGTTTAATAGGTCACCCTCATATCGTTAGCACTAAAGGCAGTTGATAATCAGATCAGGAGTTCCTTATTCCAAAGCATAATTGCATACACAATCTTAACAAGTAATCCAAAACACATCCTTAGTCATTAATGTACTGTACCTTCTTATTTCTCGTCTCTCCTTAATGGACAAATCACATTCAGATTGTCTTACTTTTTATTCGTGATATAGTTCTGTTCAATCTCTTGTGATTAGATATGCGCCTACTACTTCTCAGCTTGTAGATATCTTATAATCCAAGTTGCTCATTGATGTAACAGAAAAAGTCACAGTATCCGTCATAACTATTGTTGTTCACCTTGAGTTGTTAATGACATTATCACCTAGAGTGACTTCCGTCAAGTGAGTTTGTTTACAGAGGTTCCTAGATCTCATGAGTTCTGTATGTGTTTAAAAAGAACACTGAAAAAGTTGACAAGAAGTAAATACCCTATCTGCCATTTGTTGACTTTTTCTATTGCCTTTAGTTCTAATCAAAATATATATATGCTTCTTTAGTGTATATATATATTTCATAAGCAAATATATATATTTCATGTATCTATAGGTTTCTCTAAGCTGTTGGAGGATGAAAACAGCATAGATCCGCAGAGAGTAAAGGATAAAATCACGCATGCACTTTCAGCTTTAAGTTTACGATCTCCACGCGTGCTTGTTCAGTTTTGGTCACTTGCTAATGACCAGAAACGTTGCTTTCTAACGACTTTGGACCAACCTTTTGGTCTTGGAGTGGTTGATGAAGGGCTTTACTTGTATAGACTGGAGTCCGAACGGCGTATGTTTGTTGTGAATGGGGATCACAAAGAACAACTTGGTCCACCTGGTCGTGTCTATTGCCAAAAGTTACCAGAATGGAGTTTGGACGTCCAGACCTTACCAACCATAGATTTGGATGTTTCCTACAATATATATGGATATATCGATTTGCCAGTATTTGAACCTGACAATGGTTCCTGTGTTGGTGTACTTGAGATAGTATCATCATCAAGTTATGTTGATTATGCTTTTGAGGTTCAGGAAGTTTCAAGAGCACTAAAGGTTGCTGCACTCTTTCTACCATATGCTTATTTTTATTCCTTGCATATATGTATGTGATGCATGTGCTCCTTACATGATTTTGTTCACGTATTAAACTGACTCTAAATGACAGGAACATAATCTGAAGTCTCCAATGGCGTTTGAAGATCCCAGATTTTATGTGAGTTGCTTACATGCACCTATATTACTATAACCATGAGTGTATATTTCTTGTGTTTTTATGTTTGAAAGATCAGGTGCAGGTAGGAGATGAAAGAAGACAACATGAGTTGGATGAAATCTATTCGATGTTGAAGACAGTATGTGACCTTCAGAAGTTACGTTTAGCTCAGATGTGGGCCTTGTCGGGATACAGTAGTATCGTAGTGAATTCTGGAAATTTAGAGTCGAGCTGTAGTAGCTTCAACAAAAACTGTATAGGGAAAGTATGCATGTCAACATCTGATCTACCATTCTACGTTCGAGACTTGGGTATGTGGGGCTTCCGTCAAGCATGTAGAGAGATACATTTGGATAAATCTCAAGGAATCGTTGGAAAATCATTGACGTCTCGTGGTTTATGTTTCTGTAAGGATGTAACAAAACTTGGTAAAGAAGAATACCCTATGGCTTCTTATGCACGTGGATATGAAATAACTAGTTGCTTAGCTATGTATCTGAAAAGTATTGAAAGTGATATTGAATATGTCATAGAGTTCGTTTTGCCACCACATAACGAAAACGAGGCAGATTTACAAAGCTTGGGTTTAACAATAAAACAGCAGATTAAGAACGTGTCTAGTGTGAAATTAGATATTTTGTCATCTCCTATAACCTTATTGACTGAAAAAGAAGAGTTCCTGCCAGAGCCTCAACAACTGTCGGTAGAGAATGAACGAAATGATGTTCCAAACAAGAGTGAAGTTGCTTATGTTGAGCATATGAAAGACGATAACTTGGAGATTGAGCTGATGGATAATGCTGCTGCAGGAACAAGCCAGAGTATTGTTCCTTGTTTAAATGCAGGGATTGAAGATGTTGACATTAATAAAGGGAAGACGGAAACAAAAATTCATCATGATAAATCCAACACACCAAAGAGAAAAAAGAAGAAACCTGAGAGGTCAATTAGTGTGGAGGAAATCAGCAAACATTATGGAAAGCCAATGGAGGAAGCTGCGGTTAACCTTCATGGTGAGTTAATAGACTGTTGGTGATGTCTAGAGATGCAATTTTGACCCCTTTACCTATCAATGGGTCGATTTGGATTGGTTTCATTCTAAACTAGTTAAGCTACAAGATTTTATGGAAAAGAAATAGGTCAAATGGGCATCCAATTATTTCTTAATTCATGTAACTTCTAGTTTTTTTTTTTTTTCTTTTTAGAAGATAACACCTTCTTTCTTTTTGGCTGGTCCAACCAGTTTTTGTTTTGACCCATACCAGAAATACAATTTTGACCAAAACAAAACCAAATCCGAATCAAATTACAAAGTACAAACAGAAACCAAACAGGAAAGAAAAAAAGAAGAAAAAAAAAGTTACCATCCATTTTGGATTGTTTTTGACTGAGTGTATTTAGTGATCCACGTTATAAGTGGATTGTTTTAGGTTCAGTTTCGGGTTAGTACTTAAAAGACCTGGTAATTGAACTCCATACCTATATATTCGATTTTATGTATGGTATAAGAAAGACAATCTATATGATTAAGTGGGCAATGCTGGAAAAACGCTTATGGAATATTGTTGAATTCTCACACAAGTCCCTCGACATATATTTGCATGATTATTATAAAGTATAAGGACTTTGTCATGCAAAAAAAAAAGACCTATTCTATGTGTTTATGTAAGCTTCAGCCTATTTTTAGAAGTATAAACTGTAGGTGCCCTTTTTGATAAGTTTTATAGATTCAAGGATTCATATAAAAAACTGAAGTACAGAGGATTGTGTGTGAATTCTATAAGACTAGAGATTTTTCCAGCATTTACCCAAAAATGAAGTATTTGATTTTATCATAAAATTCATTATTTGTTATAAACAAATCATAAACCAAGTTAATTGATATCACTTCTGTTGGATGAGAAGTTTGATTTCTGCATCTTATTGATTGTTCTAAAATTGAAATTAGGTATTTTGTCATCTCCTATAACCTTATTGACTGAAAAAGAAGAGTTCCTGCCAGAGCCTCAACAACTGTCGGTAGAGAATGAACGAAATGATGTTCCACTTTCGAAGGACAAGAGTGAAGTTGCTTATGTTGAGCATATGAAAGACGATAACTTGGGGATTGAGCTGATGGATAATGCTGCTGCAGGAACAAGCCAGATTATTGTTCCTTGTTTAAATGCAGGGATTGAAGATGTTGACATTAATAAAGGGAAGACGGAAACAAAAATTCATCATGATAAATCCAATACACCAAAGAGAAAAAAGAAGAAAACTGAGATGTCAATTAGTGTGAAGGAAATCAGCAAACATTATGGAAAGCCAATGGAGGAAGCTGCGGGTAACCTTGGTGGTGAGTTAATAGACTGATGGTGATGTCTAGAGATGGCAATTTTGACCCCTTTTACCTATTAATAGGTCGATTTGGATTGGTTTCACTCTAAACTAGTTAAGCTACATGGTTTTACGGAAAGGAAACGGGTCAAATGGGCATCCAATTGTTTCTAAATTCATATAACTTCCAGATTTTTTCCTTTAGAAGATAAAACCTCATTTGTGGGTTCGCCTAACCAATTTTTGTTTTGACTCATACCAGAAATACAGTTTTGACCAAAATGAAACCAAATCCGAATTAAATTACAAAGTACAAACAGAAACCAAAAAAAAAAAGGTTACCATCTATTTTGGATTGTTTTTGACTGAGTATGGTTAGTGATCCCCGTTATGAGTGGATTGTTTTAGGTTCAGTTTCGGGCTGGTACTTAAAAGACCTGGTAATTGAACTCGGTGCCTATATATTCGATTTTATGTATGGTATAAGAAAGACAATCTGTATGATTAAGTGGGCAATGCTGGAAAAACGCTTATGGACTTCCGGTGAATTCTCACACAAGTCCCTCGACTATATATTTGCATGATTATTATAAAGTATAAGGACTTTTTCATGCAAAAAAAAAAGACCTATTCGTTGTGTTTCTATAAGCTTCAACCTATTTTTAGGAGTATAAACTGTAGGTGCCTTTTTTGTTAAGTTTTATAGATTCAATAATTCATATACAAAACTAAAGTACATAGGATTGTGTGTGAATTCTATAAAAGACTAGGGATTTTTCCGGCATTTACCCAAAAATGAAGTATTTAAATTTATCATAAAAATCAATATTTGTTATAAACAAATCATAAACCAAGTTAATTGATATCTGTTGGATAAGAAGTTTGATTTCTGCATCTTATTGATTGTTCTAAAATTAATACATTTTAATATTCTTTTTTGTTTTAGCTATAGATGTTTACTGCTAACTGAACCGCAGGTTTGCCGTCTCTAGTGATGTCTAAATTTCTGTCATTTCCTTCTAAGACTCACGTTTTAATTTGTATACATTTTATATAGTTAGCAGATCTACGTTGAAGCGCATTTGCAGGAGTCTTGATATACCACGGTGGCCATATAAGAATAATAAGAGTAATTACGTTCTCAAGTCAAACGAAACAGATTCAGTTATCCGTGCCTCTGAAGGAATACCTATCCCAGTTTTAGGGACGTCTACTGAACCATCAGGCACTACAAACATACCTTATCTTCCTGTCACTCTTACAGAACATGGTAAGCAAAAAAGTTCCATAGTTGTACGCCACGATGAGGAACAAAAAATTCCACCTGTTGGATCTGCAAAACGTGAAACAACCATCAGAGAGCGGCATATAGTAAATACATTAGCAACAAACACTTTGATGATTAAGGCAACATACAAAGAGGATATAGTAAAATTTCCCTTCATGCTTTCAGATGGATTGGTAAAGTTGGAAGAGTTGGTTGCAACAAGGTTTCAGCTCAGTCCTGGAAGCTTTAGCCTCAAATATGAAGACGCAGATGGTGATATGATACTGCTTACATGTGACCTTGACTTGATAGAATTAGTTGCAGATTCCAGACAACCAGACAATCAAACGGTGATCAGACTCTTGGTTTCGCCCACAGCTCATCAGCCCTGATGCTTGACAAGGAAATGAACCGGAACTCATTACTTATGATGATGATTTGCATAATCTTTCTGAGATTTTTATTTAGGATTATCATTATAATAGTTTTGCTACTGTAATAGATGATAAACGATTTAAATATTTATATATAACTTAGAATAAAGTCCAAAATGCATCCATGTGCTTTGCCACTTGTAACACCATACTGGTCCATAAGTTGGCACATTTACATCCCCCCATTAGTAAAGTAAGCCGCCATACATCCGTTTGTTAGTAAAGTCAGCCATCATACATCTTTGAGGACTAACGGTGCAAATTATTTATCTGTTATCTTCTAACGTAGATCTAAAATATTTGCATCGTTAGTTCTAAGGGATGTATAATGTCTAACGTTTAAATATTTTGGAATTCATTTGGACTTCGATAAAAATGTGATCGAAACTTGTCCGAAATTTCAAGCTTTTGCTCCGTTTTCAGTTCTTTGTACCTACAAAGTAAAAGAACGACTTTTCATACAAGTCCTTTACCTTGTAGGTATGAAGAATTGAAAACGGAGCAAAAAACGTGAAATTTAAGACAAGTATCGATCACGTATATATTTTTATCCAAGTACAAATGACTCCCAGATGATACCAGAAGAAATAGCACGAAAAAGCAAGTCCTCAAAGACTAACAATGAAAAAACAAGTCCTCTAAGAAAAATAATAACTAAACGTTAGACATTATACATCCATGAGGACTAACAATGCAAATATTTTACATCTACGCTAGAAGATAACGGACAAATAACTTGCACCGTTAGTCCTCAAAGATGTATGGTGGCTGACTTTACTAACGGATAGATTTAAATGTGCCAACTTATCAACCAGGGATGTATAGTGTTACAAATGGCAAACCACATAGGTGTATTTTGGACTTTATAACTTATATCAGAGTCACTTATCATGTTAAGGCCTATTTTCAAAACTCAATATTAGCTAACATACCTTCACAAGGAAAACATACCAAAGATGAGGCTAGTGAAGGCACCAACCACGAGACACAAAACGCCATCAACAGCCGTAAAGAAGCCGATGTCAACATAAAATTCTTACATATTGATTCGCTGCCCAACATTCAGCATTCTTAGTAGTACGCATGTCTCTCTAAAATGCTTCAATTCATTTATACATGCTCTCTTCGATTATGTATTTAACCTGTTACAAAAAAAATGATGCATATCAGATTTTGCTCCCAAATTACTTGATGAATCCATGAATACTCAGCAGGATTAATTAATACCCAAGTTTACTTCATAAATATAACAATCCACAGCAACGACGAAATATTAAGTTATACTAATTGCAGCAAAACTTTAGGCTAGTGGAGTTTATCATTAGGCCTCAAACACTAAAAAGGCCAATATATATACTCCTTGAACTAATATTATCTTTTTGAATTAAAAATCTCAATTTAATCATACAAACTTCATGTTTTCCAGAAATCACATTACAAAGTCACTTAAATTGTAGAGACAGTATTAGCTTGGTGAGCTTACAGCTACCATGGCTTCTTTCTCTTCCTTTAAAATTGCATTTTACTTGTCGTTCTTCTAACTAATGAATACATATTAAAAATATAAGTACAAGATAAACCGTGCCTCAGTAAAAATAATTATAGCACTTAAGAAATCGGAAAATTAGCCTTCTAACAATAGAGCACATTACTGAGTATTAAAATAGAATAATACCTTTTGGTTAAAAGGCAAGATCTCCGGGCGATTTAACAACTACAAGCAGGGGCGGAGCCAGAAACTTTTGCTCGAGGGGGCACACTTGGATAAATTTTAGAAACTACACTATAAATGGGTTTTTAGGAGAGGCAAATTAAAAAAACGATAAATACTTTCGAAATTTAACACTACAAATTTTTTCACTAGGGTAGCACCTGCCCCTTGTGCCCCCCTTTTATCTCCGCCCCTGGTCTACAAGCATCCCCATCGCAATTAAAAAAATTGCCTTACGTTGTGAGTTGTGACCATTCCTACAAAACCAACCACCAAACATCTCAATCTCCAATTAAGGTTTTGCCTATTTTAAATACGCTTATTTTCTTATACTTTATTCAAATAAAGCATATGCACATGTTCCTCATGAGTCTATAAGCTGTAAAAATAGACTTGAAATATACAATACTAATAATAACCGCATACGAACATGTTACAATAATATAAACCACAAAAATTAGGTTTTAATCAATGTTACAGTAACAGCGTGATAATGGAAATTAACCTGATATCTCTGAATCAGAGGCGAAGACGGCGATGGTGGCGGCAACGGTGACGATGCGACATCATCAATGGTGGCAGTGTGACGGCAGCGATAGTTGCGATGCTACGGCGGTGATGGTGACGGTGTGAAGACGGTGATATCCACAGAGATCGCCGGATATCGCGGGTTTCATTTTTGGATTTGAGATGAGGGGGTGGTTTGTTTATATGTGAGTTCGGCTTTTATTTTAACAGACTCAATTATTTTAAGATTTGCGGGTTTATATAAGTTTATTACGTAGTATAATATAATAATTTATATAAAATAAGCTGAAAATTTATGGTTTATAAATATAAGTCGAATTAAAGAAGTTTTTATATAAGTTTAAAGAAAAATACTTTTAAAAATGAGAAATACGTTGTTGGTGATATTTTTATGGGTTTTGCTAATAGCGGTCTTAAAGTTTGTTCTTAAGAGTTTTATTTTATTATACATGAATTAATGAATGATTCTTATTAGATGACATTTTTAATAAAAATGGATGAAATTCTTATAAATCAGGATACATAATAAATACTTCATTTTCATTGCGTAATTCGGTTTTTCTTACAACTAATTATAGTAAAAACAATCATTTTATTCACAGCTGTAAAATATGTCGTTAGCAAAACCTACTTTTGTATGTTTGTTTTTTAGTTTTTCTATTTACAAATAGATCCCTGTTTTTATTTGAGTCAAGAAAAGTTGCAAAGAAGGCTATAATGACATTATAATATATGTTTTTAGTCAGCAAAAATTAGAGTCAGCAAAAGGCATTTTGCTTGTATATATCAACTATTATAGCGAAGTGATTAGTGAATTTGTGCCTTGTTTTTGGTGCAAAAGATGAAAATATTTTATTAAACACATAAAACTCATACATCTATAAGAGCTATAGACATGCCTATAACTCTTTTATCACAAAACAATACTACCAACCTTGAACTACACTAGAACAATACAATCAAAATCATATCAGAAACAATGCATCAACTGCATCTAAAATCCATACTACTGCAGTCACCAATCAACAGCTTAGAACCAAACTGCAACACCAAATTCACCTTTTAAAGCACCAATAACCATCTAGCTACATTTTCACCTTATCTATTCATCATGATCATTCATCCTACAACCACAATAATCATGACAAGATAGACTAGTGGCTTCACTAGGCACCATAACCTCTCCACTGCAAGGGCTATACCATGTGAGCTACATTTCCATTTACTACAATGGCTTCACACACATGGGAACATACACCTTGCAGTGAGTACCACTCCTTTTGACAATGCACACTAGGACCATGTAGGTTCATCTTTCACTCCTCACAATTCCTAGTACCATACATTGTCACACCAGTTCACTTACCTTTCTCAGATGGATACTCACTTTATGTTTTACACAGAAAAATCATAAACTATGCAGTCCCATACACCCCTATGTTACCTAACAAAGGCCTACAAAAGGGCTGTAAAGGATAGCACAGTAATGGTTTAAATGTGTAACCCAAGATACAGAGCCATCATCTAAGTGAACAAAATCATATTCAATTTTTAACCAAGGCATAAAATTGAATGGAAGGTTATAACCTTTTATATCACCGAATTCCAATAATCTCGACTTATCTTCTCCAAGAATATGTAGCAACTTGGATGAAATACAACAGATTCTGAGTATATCTTGCAAACTCAGAATCAAATACTCTTGTACAGGAAACTACCTTATGGTAGTAATAACTATCCATTGAAGATCAAACTCACCCATTTTCTGTTACCCCAACTGGATCCATAAGAAAAAGATAAGAGACCCCAATGCTAGCATACTACCAAGTTATTAGCCATCTGCACATACATCTTTACCCAAATACACCTTTTTTAAGACCACCAATAACCCTGCATCTTTACAAACCAGCAGCAATACCTTCTACAATTTTGAAAGACACATTCCATTTAGCTTGAGCTTTAAGGACAGTTGTAGAAGGTTTCATTTTGAGACAGAAAAGCCTTAATCTCACTGTATCACAACATATACTATAAAGCCCTACCCAACCTCTGTATTCCCCTCTAAATATTCTATAATTTCTCTCTTGCCAAATCAAATAAACACTAGCAGTCAGACACAATCTTCTAATGATGCTATCTATGGAATTCCCATTTGGCTTGCAAGCAAATTCATTCACAATTTCATTCCATTCAAGATTATTGCACTTTCCATCCATTTTTTGAATCATTTTGATCCAAAACTGTCTTGCATAGCTGCATTTGAAAAATAGATGAGAATGTGAATCCATTTCATTGCAACACAGTGGGCAAGCCATAAGATCATATGATCCCCAACTTCTAACTTTGTCTTGAGTAACAAGTTTGTTAAGAATTGCCATCCATAGCACAAAGGAATGCTTTGGTATATTTTGTGAGAACCAAACCAGTTTCCACTTCCTGCAAGTCAAAATAAGCCTTTTGCACTGTGAATTTTCCCATTTTACCATTTCTACTCTTCTAAGTAGCCTGATCAGATTTAAAGTTGTCCAAAACTAAGTTTTGAATCTGTACAATCATAGGGAACTGTTCTTGCCACTCAACTGGCCATTGCCAAACACCATTCTCAATTAGATCAGCAACCTTCATGTCACTACTAAGTCTGACATCATACAGATCTCTATAAGTAATAATACTAATCAAATCACCAAGACTGCTCCAATTGTCAAACCACATTGAAGCTTTCTTTCCCTCACCTATTTGCATAACAATATTCTTCCTCACTTCATGTCTTAACTTCAATATATTTCTCCATCCCCAACTGTCTGATATATCCTCCTTGACAGCCCAAACACTTCTTCCTTTCAATTTAACTGTGCTCATCCATTTCACCCAAAAGGGAATTTTTATCCTCAGCAATGTTCCATAAATGTTTAGTTATCATGGCTTTATTCCAAACTCTCATATTTTTCAAACCCAAACCACCCAGCTTCTTAGGCTTACAAATGTTTTTCCATGCAACTTTAGCTTTTCCCTTAGATATTTCACCTTTACTCCACAAAAAACTTTTTAAAATTTTGTTGGTGTCTTTGATCACAGTTAGAGGAAGAAGAAAAACAGAAGCCCAATAAACACGTAGAGATTCCAGAACTGAAGCTACCAATTGCAGTCTTCCTGCATAAGACAAGCATTTGTTTTTCCAATTAAAGACTCTACCTTTGACTTTATCAATAAGGCTTTTACAATCTTACACACCAAGTCTCTTAGCTGTTAATGGAACTCCTAAGTATTTAATAGGAAGCTTTTCAACTTTGAATGGAACAATACTTAGGATACTTTGCTTTTCTTCCTCCTCCATACTTCCAAATATAATTGTGCTCTTGTTGTAATTAGGAAGGAGACCAGAATAGGAGCCAAAATCTTCAATAGCATCCTTGAATAGCTTCACAGATGTAGCATCACCATGGCAAAACATCAAAAGATCATCAGCAAAGCATACATGAGTGATCTTAAGCTGCTTACATCCAAAATGAAACTTGAAACCTCTTTCTTGGTCCACCTTGCTTTGAACAATCACAGATAAAAGCTCCATAACAAGAGTGAAAAGGTATGGGGACATATGATCTCCTTGTCTAAGACCTCTACCTCCTTTGAAGTATCCATGGCTTTCACCATTGACACAAATAGAGAAGGAAGCAGTTGTTACACATTTCATGATCCAATTTATCATCTTTACATGAAACCCAAAACCTCTAAGAATATCTTCCAAGAAATCCCAATTCACTGTATCATAAGCCTTCTGAATGTCTACTTTCAAAGCAATTCTTTTAGGACCTTCTTTCCTATCATACCCCTTTAACAGTTCTTAAGCTAACATAATATTGTCTTGAATTTTCCTATTTGGGATGAAAGCACTTTGGTTTTGACTGACAAGCTTTCCAAGACCACCTTTCATTCTATCAGATAAAATTTTGCTAATACACTTCTAGAGAACATTGCAGCAGGCTATAGGTCTAAAATCTGAAAATTTAATAGGAGATTGAATCTTAGGAACCAGAGTAATAATAATGGAGTTGATTTCCTTCAACAATTTCCCAGTATCAAAGAATTCCCTAATAGCTTTGCACACATCTTTACCAATAATATTCCAAGCTTTTTTGAAGAAGCATGAAGAAAAACCATCTGGACCAGGAGCTTTATTATCATTTATTTGGAACATGGCAGTCTTAATTTCCTCATCACTGACCATTTTAACCATATTTTATGCTTCTATAGTAGACAATTTGTTACTAATCATAGAATCCATATCCACCATCTTTCTAACAAGAACTTTAACTCCAAGGAACTTTTGAAAATGCTTCACAAATTGTGCAGCCACACTTTCCCCTTCAAATCTATTCCCCATCTCATCATTAATCACCTCAATTCTACTTTTGTGTTGTCTACTCTTTAATGATTTATGGAAGAAAGCATTGTTTCTATCACCAACACTTAGCCATTTCACTTTAAACTTCTGTAATAGCAGCTTCTCTTCATCTCTCATGGCCTCCACATACTCTTTAAGAATATCACTTTCATCTTGTGTAAGCTTCTTGTTATAAGGGTCCTTATCAATCCTAGTTTGAATCATCTTTAGGTCCTCCTTTAACTTGATCACATTTTTAAAAACATCCCCATTCCTCCAAGCCAGCTCCTTCATCTGCTTCTTGATTCCTTTAAGCATCTTCACTGTTTTGAACATTTGACATCCTTCAGTTTTATCAATCCAGTTTAGTTCAACCAACTTGAGAAAATCTTGCTTATCCGCCACAAAGTTAGCAAATTTGAATGCTTTTTTCCTAACCTGAATACCATTAGGAATCACTAGAACAACAGGACAATGATCAGAAATTAAGTAAGGCAAAAATATAGCACGAGCTTGAGGGAACTGAGAAATGCAATCCTCATTGCCCATGATCCTATCCAGCTTCTTCAAAATGCCAGTATTATCTCCAGCTTTAGTCTTATGCAGGTTTTTAGTCCAAGTATAGAAAAGGCCAGAGCTAGTAATATCCTCCAATTCAATTTGTCAATGCAGTCTTTAAACTCATTCATATCTTTAGTCATGTGGGAGCTTCCAGCATAATGCTCTTTAGGGAAAAGAGTAACATTTAGATCACCCATTATAAACCATGGCTTGTTTCCAGTAATCCTTTTGTAAATTGTCAAATCTTGCTACAAGCTCCTTCTTTCAATCCCCCCATTAGCAGCATAGATAAAAGAAACATGAACTTTTATACCACCATTAACATCCTCCAGTTGACATAACAAGGATTGCTTAGCCACATGGATGATGTTTAGTTTAACTACTGCACAATTCCATCATACCATAATCCTGCAACCCTTATCATAATGTTGCATATTAGTAATCCAATTCCAATTCCCATACACATTCTCCCCAATTTGCTGCAGCTTCTTAGATTTAACTTGGGTTTCCAAAATAGCACATACCTGAAGTTTCTCATCCCTTATGAAATTCCTAACTTCTGTTTGCTTATCAGAGGTACACAAACCTCTAATATTCCAACTTCCAATTTTGAAATCCATAAGAAACTATATCAAATACCCCCACCATCCTGTAGAACCCTCTTATCAATGCCTTTAAGAACATTCCCTTCCATACATTGTCCTATACCTGTTTCATCCCCATATACATCCTCTACTTCCACCTGTTCTTTGTCTTTACTTCCTAGCACCTTTTTACCATTATCTTCTAATAACATTTTCTGTTGTTTATAGTAAGCATACATGTCTAAATTCCAACTTTTCAACTCTTCCTCAGTAGGATTCTTCTTTAGCCTTATGAAATTATCCACAACTTCTTTGTCCCTCATATCATTCAATTCACTTTCTTCAGTTTCCTCTTGAATCTCAAGAGCAGCAAACTTATTAGAAGTCTTATTAAGTTCAGCAATAACTTTCTCATTCACATTCCAAGACTTCTTTTTCCCAGAACTATTCCCTTTCACTTTAAAATCATTCTGACCACTTTCATGCTATTTACTATTGCTACTTGTATTCTCTACTGTAATCACTTTATTCTTTGGCTGAAACATATACTTAGTATCTGGTTTCCCCTGCTTATTATTGTCTTTCCTTAAAGGAGGAGCCATAGTATTTTGATTTGTTCTCATTATTCTTGCCTTGTTGTTCCCAATTCCCTTGTTACCAACATTAATAAAACCTTCCTCATTACCAGCATCTACTTCCATTTCCCTTTCCCTAACATCTGAATTTTCCTTGTTACCCTGAATGTTACCATCACATTTGGCATTATTCTTGCTACAGTTTTGAGAATTGTGACCAAACACCTTACAATGAGTACATAGTGGGGGCTTCCAGTCAAACAACACTTTAACAGTTTTCCTACAAACTTCCACATTTTGCCCATTTCTATATAGCATTTCCACTGTATCAGGTAACTCCTTATTAGCATTCACCTCAATAAGAACTCTTGCATATCCAACTCTGCCCACACCCTTCTTACACATATTAGCAGTAACATTATCCATTATGAGAGGATTGCCTATTCTGCTAGCCAAAGCACTAATCCCTTTGGTAGTCCAAGCTTCTAATGGGACATTAGCAAGCTTGACCCATACAGGGAGCACTTTTGGTTCAGTCTTGTCAATGTTCATATGTATGTCCCACTTTTGGACAAACAATGGCTTACTATTAACCATCCAAGGACCATTATTAGCAATGAAATTCAACCCTCTTTCATTTTGACATTTCATATAGAATATACCATTACTGCAATCAATAATATCCTTGAACCCATACTTATACCACATTTTCCTTAGGTTAAACCTCAGTTCACTTATGGTCATGTTGCAACCCACAAAGTAACCACACAAAGTGAGATCCCATTTTTTACTCCCCTCAGCAATCATAACATCATCACAAATAACCACTTCATTACCATTACTATCTAATTCAGTTGGAATAACAATCAAGTGATTATCATTTTCCCCCAAAATAGTTTTCTTAGTCATATCAGCATAGCTAAAACTACTCTTATTTCTTACAACATCATTACTAGCTTTAACATCCATAGAATGTACATTCACAGGTAATGATTGTTGACTTACATTGCTATCAGGTTCAGTAGTAGCTTCAGGACTAACAACTTTAGAAGTTTGATTGCCATTCTCCAACTCATCACCCAGTTTTGTACCCAAATCTCATCCATCATTCTCAGTCCCACCATTCTCATAACCAGCAACTTGTCCACACAAATCAGTACCCATAACAACATCAACTGTGTAGCCTAATACACTTTCATTATCCTCCCCCTGAAAACCACTATTTCTAGCACAATCTCCCAAATTCTCTCCACCAAGCATATTACCATTACCATCTTCTTCAATATTCAAACTACTACCTTCTTTCCCCAATTTTGAAACCCTAAATTTTCCTTTTTACCATTATTCTCATTATCAGCTCTCTTTTGACTCAAATTTTCAACAACATGATCATTATATTTTGCCGGAACTCTAATATGTCTTTTATTAGATTTCTTTTTGTTTGACATGATTCCAATCAATACACAAGTAATCTTATACAATTGAATCACAATACTTCAAAATTAGAGTAAATTGAATTAAGATTGGGCGCCAAAACACAGAAATCTCACTAATAATACTGAAAATCAATAAAATTTGTATCGGTATGTGGGGAATTGAAAATTGAGTCGATTGATCGGTTTAGATTTTAGAATTGAAGCTTAATTGAGTAGAAAATGAAGAAAAAATTATGAATTTTAATGACGGGAAGTTGAGGGAATTAAAGAAAGTTTGTAAGAGGAGAGAGAAAAAGGTTTTTCTTTTTTACTGTGCATACTTTTTTGAATTTATGCCTTGTTAATACATAGGTAAATAGGATTATGATTTAATTGTTCGTATATATTACACGTTCGAGTCTTATGACTTGCAATCTACTTTTTATATGTTTTTTTTTAAGGTGATTTGTATGCTCTAAAAACGATTGGGACATTCATATTTTGAGTGTTTGGATATTTATATCCTTACCGGATAAACATAACTAAAAATAATGTAAGAGTATAAATGTCCAAATACTTAAAATGTAAGTGTCCTAATCATTTTTTGAAGTTTGCAAATCACTTTTTTTTTTTTTTTTTGCTATGAAGCGTTAAAGAATAACAAAGAAAACCCGGATACAGCAAACAGCTTCTGTATAATTTCTCCAGCCCAAAAGCCCACCAGCTCTGTATAATTACTATAGCCATTAGCCCACCAGCTTTATAATTATTGTATTGTTGTTATCTTAATTTTATCATTATTCCGTTTATCAATATTTATGCTTATGTGTCTTAAATCTATATCTATACTATATAAAATGGAAAAATGGTCAAAGTGAAAAAAGTAAAAAATGTTGAAAGTTGAATGTTGAAAACATGGTCAATGAAGAGAGAAATAAATAATATAATTAATACTCTTATTAAAACACCACATTACTTAAAAGTACAACAATTTATTCACATTGTACACCCAATTGAAAGCACATATACCAAATTAAAAACAACCAATTGAAACCGATACCGGGTTAACCCGTTGAAACCGATACCGGGTTGACCTGTTGAAACCGATACCGGGTTGACCCGGGACGCTTCAAACCCGGCGCGCTCACTCGGTTTAATTTGACATATTTTTGACCCAACCTATCGGTTTGACTCGGTTTAAATCGACCTGTGTTTTTATCGGAACGGTTCAACCAGTTGAACCACCCGGGTGAAATCGGGTTTCAAATTTGACAAAATTATATGAGAAATGATGAAGTAGTTGTGGAACCCGTGACAATTTTTTTGAAAGGAGAGACCAAGTAATTGTAGTTTTTGGTTTATTTTGCTTTGACACATGTAATTTGTCATTTGTATAATGTTATTTTAAAAAATGTTGCTCTTGCACCATTTAAGGGACTAGCATATATGAATCGTCATTTAAAAGTTAATATATATTGTATAGCCTTTTGTCCAGTGTATCAATAATGTTTTGTAAGTTTATTAAAATCACAAAAAATAAATAGTATTGTTATATTTAGCGATAATTATTTGTACCTCAAACAAATTGCATTGAACAATGCATAAATATCTATACAAATTTATAGTACAAAATAATCTTATATGGTGATATCCAATTTGCAAAGTTACAATTTTAAAAGCCACACACCAAATGATAAACGTTACACATGTAAAAAAATAGTTATCACTGCCTAAATTACTGACAAAACAAGAAAAAGCGGTCACACATGTTAGCTATACCTCTAAACTACAATATAATATTGCCAACTACATAATACCGTTGCTTTTTGTAATGCTTGAATCTATTGTTGAAAGAAACTTATGGGTCATCGGAACTTTGCAAGAAACTAGACATCGCTGCCGATAGGCGCGGGTACTCGTCTAGTATAACAATATATTTACAACTATTATATTGTATCTCGAGAGCGCTAAATTTAATTTTGATTGTTCAAATTTTAAGATCAAGCGACCCAAAACCAAAATAGTTGTTAGATTTAGAGACGAATATATTTGAGTCAGATGGCAAAAATCATCTCAATGCATAACCTCTTCAAAGTTAAACAATAGTCGAGTTGTTTACAGAAGAATGCGTAGGAGCATAATAAGAGGAACATGCCGATGTCGAGGCGTAGTGGATGTCATTTCAAGTATGGTGACTGGTGAGGAAATAAAATTAAAAAGATAAGAAAGAAAAACAGAATTGATAAGTGTGTTGAGGAAATAAAATAAAAACATGAGCAAGAGATAAAAAAAAACTGGTAACCGACGATCGATAGTTCATCAATAACAAAGAAAAAAGCTAGTCATTTTTTTTTTACATCCTCCCACATTTGTCGTATACCTTATTTAAAGAAGGGTATTTCTAACTTGTGCCTTAAGAGCACACGTTAAGCACAACAAAAATACATAAAAAGTATACAGATAACCACATAAAAATATATTTGTTTGTACTTTTATGTAAATCTCTATGTACTTTTTCGTGGACCTCTGTATACTCATGTTGTATTTAACTTGTGCCCCTAGCCACAAGTTAAAAAAACTTTTTAAAGAAAGTACTCAAAATATTCTAATAAAATATAATTCCTCACGATCTCTAAAGTACAACATTTACCAAGGATAACCTTAGACTATGTTTATGAACAATCTATTATGACCCAATCTCTACTAAAATATTATTTTTTCTCTTCTTTACCTACACAACCAATTTATACCTTTTTACCAACAACCCAACCCAACCTATACATACAACCAATTTATTCTTTAAAAAAAAAAAATAAAGCAAATAGCCATTCACTAGCCGTCATGTGCCAGATTGGAGGTTGACAATCTAGGTTGCCATGTAACCTTGGTCATGGAGGATTTGAGAATTTTGATTAAAATATTATTATTTGTGTATAATATATCCAACCGGTTGGGTTGTCAACCCATTGATAAACATAGTCTTAGGTGATACGGATGTAAGATGATGTGCTATTACCACCCACTACCCTCCCTACTAGAGAGGGTTTGTATTTTTTATTCCTTTTGTCGCCTATTTGTTTCTGTACAACAGAGTTTTTTGTCAGTTTCTGTTCCGTATTTCTGATAGTTTTAAGCGTTTGACTTATAAAACTTTATATTTCCTGTTCCGCATTTTTAAGTTTATAGTTTTTGATATAAACAAAATTATAAAAATAAAAAAAAATTTAAAAAAAAATAAAAAAAAATGCAAAAAAGTAGGGGGTTGGAATATAAGAATTAGTGAGGGTGGGAATATCTTGTCCCTAAGCGAAAATTGGCATGTACTCTCATGCGATTAGTGTATAATGTCATCAAATATCGATTTAGAGCATTTGGTGTCGTGACTAACTTCACCTCTTCATCACCGTCACATCACTATAACAAACTTTCACAACTAACCCCTCTCCCACCACTCACAACAAACCTCAACCTACTTATTAGGGGTGAGCAGGAACCGCACCGCAATCCGCAAACCGCAAAAAAACCGCAAAATCCGCACCGCAAAAACCGATCCGCAACAAAAACCGGCGGTGCGGTTCTTGAAAATAGAAAAACCACATTTTGCGGTGCGGGTTGGGTTTTAACCGAAAAACCGCACCAAAATAACCGCACCGCACCACTCCATCATATTCAAATATATATATTTTTTTTCTAGAATAATACACTATAATTAATAATTTTTTATGATAAAAAGCTTTTTTCTTATACTTTTATAATAAATTATTTCAAACACATTTTAATAGTTAAGTATTATTTGAGTTTTTAGGTAATATAAATATTTTTCTTTCAATTTATCATCGAAGTTTATAAAATTCTTCATCTCATTCGACTTTTACTATTGTGTAGATTTATAATTTCATACTAATACACAACATTTTATATATATGTTTCAATACATCAGGTAACATTATAATATATTTAGGTTATAATAAATATATATCAAAAATTATAATTTGAAAAAAAAAAGAAAAAACTTTGACCCAAAAACCGCAAAAACCCGCAAAACCAAACCGCATAAACCGCAAAAATCAAAACCGCAAAACCGCGCGGATGTGGATTCTCATTTTTGAAAAACCGCAATTACGGATGCGGGTTGGTTTTTACCAAAAACCGCACCAACCCGCACCATGCTCACCCCTACTACTTAGAGCTCACGGTATGGAAGCTTGTTAACATGCCAAAGAAAAAGAAAGAATACCAATGGCATGTCAAATGCATACCATCACTTGTGTCATTCATGAGCCAAAAGTATCATTTTGTGTTTTGAGCCATTGCATTGGCTCATGCCAAATGCATCTTTATGTCTTTTTTTTAGTTTTATTGTGAGTGAGTGGTAGTATTTGGTGGGGTATTTTATGGGACCTACAGGTGATGTTAGTGGTGTGTTATGAGGGAGGGGTTTTTAGTTATTGGTGTGTTATTGGGAGGTGTATGATGTGGCGCTTAGGTGGCATACCAATAACGTGTTATTCGTCATTGCGATACCTTGTGCTCTTATTAGGGACCATCACTTACAACTTTATTTTTTTTTATTCAAAATTTCCAATAAACTAAATTCTTTTAATTAAAATAAAAATAAAATACAATATATTTAAAAAAGTTATAAATTAAACATAAAAAAATGTAAAACTTAGGGACAAGCCCAGCCCATTATTAACTACACTTTAAAAAAAAACAAAAACAAAAAAAACAAAAAAAACAAAAAACCTACGTCTTCTTCACCAAAACACACAGTACACACACACTTGTCTGCTTTTTCTCATCCATTCCAGCAGCAAAAACAACAACACCAACAACAAAACGAATCTTGCAAACATAACACACAAACACAAAAACACTTAAGAATTTAAAAAAAAAAAGGGTTGTCAGCGTTTTACCTTTGTTGTGCACATGGCGAGGGTCCGGACAGCGAGCCATGGCGAACGACCACGGTGTCGCGGCGAGGGCCGGAGAAGGTGCCACCGTGGCACGACGAGGGTCGGCGAACACCACACATAATGCTCTTATTACTTAAACAATCAATTCTTGATTGTCTCATGGCTCATTTTTAATCTAATTTAAGAGGGAATCTCTTTTAATAAACATGTAATGCTTTCAGAACGATTATATGAAACAAGATTGCGATTTGAATCTTTTTCTTTGGTTATTTATTTGCTTTTTGTGGCCGGCCTGCTCGTAGTTGCACTGTCAGCGACTTCGGTTCCTTTGTTTACTTTGGTTCAAATGACTCACGTAACCTTTTCGAATCTTGAGGTTTCGTATTTTTTTCGTAGTGGCTCAAACATGTCGCAACTTATAGAGGAATGACTTTTTGCTTCAACTTACAAGTAATGGCGTACTCCATGTATTCGGTTGGGACGTTGGGTGTATACCATTGTCTTGTGGTTATATGTCTAGTTCGTTTTACTCAAAGTAAGGGCGGAGCTTGGTGAGTTTTTTTGGGAAGGCCAACATGTAATATATACATAGAGTAGAGTTATTTTACATACCAAACTTTTTTCACATACCAAGGGACTCATCTCCACCATCCATCTAAAAAGAAATCAATGACTTAGATTAAAAACATTTTATTATTTCACCTATTTTTTATAATTTAAATATCTCTTAAACCGTTAATCGTTAAGTGACAATATTTACACCATCGCGACGAGCATTTAATTATCTTTCTATAGACGGGCACTTTGATATATACTTTCAAAAAGAAAAATCGTTTTTTATTTTTTTTTTTCGTTCTTGAAATTGCATGAAAAAAATCATATATGATAAAACACTAAATTGAATATGATATGTAATATCATATGTGATATTACACTAATATCACATGTGATATTACACTAATATCAGATGTGATATCACATATCATATATGATATTACACTAATATCACATGTGATATTCAAATTAGTATTTTATCATATATGATTTTTAATGCAAAAACGAAAAAAAAAAAAAAAAAAAATATTTTTGTCGAAAGTATATCGAAGTGCCTATCTATAGAAAGATAATTAAATGCTCATGATATATTTTTTTCGCTTAACGATTAACGGTTTGAAATATATTAATATTTGAAAAAAAATGATGAAAGTGAGTTTTTAAATTGTTGGGATTAATCTCATCCATTAGATCAAATAAAAATGGAGAGTGGAGATTGATCCCTTAGTATGTAAATAATCTTTTGTCCTCAAATGATCTTAAATCATATACATATATATTTTTATTATATAAAAATACATTATGAGACAAAGTTGTGGGAGGGCACAACTCCTTCTAGTCTCTTCATAGCTTCACCGTAGTAAGGACGGAGCTTGGTGACTTTTTGTGAGAGGAACAAAAACATTATTCTCCTAATGTAAAAGGGCAAACATGTAATATATATATTTTTTGTTTATTATATAAACATTCATTAGGAGACAAAGGGTGCGTTCGGTATGCTGCCATAAATGACAATGGGTATGCGTTTGATAGTAGTGGTGGGTCCCTCACCTATGAAATATCCATATCTAGCTCACTTGATGTATATGGAGTATTGATTATATCTATCATTCATTACCATAGTGGTGGACCTCCTCATCTTAAACAAACACATTTAATCACTTTCATAGTTATAGTCTCATTCTCATAGTGGGATACCAAACGCACCATAAGTTGTGGGAGGACCACAACCAGGGGGAAGCTATGTGAGGACCGGGAAGAGTCCTGGCCCCATAGGCCTAAGCCCGTTAGTGTATTTTTCCGCGATTTTTTGTGTTAAAAGAAAGAAAAAAAAATCATCCCGGCCCTCCCATCTAATGTTTTTCCGAAAAAGAATTTGCTTTCGCACTCCCACGAAATTTCTTCTAGTTCCGCCACTGACCACAAACCTCTCTAGTTTTTTCATAGCTCTGCCGGTGACTCGAAGTTTGTACATATTTCAGCGAGCATTTGTGGTTTTGGTATTTTTCAATAATTACAACGGCTATCGTTACTGCATACCGAGTACATTAATTTGTTTTGGCGAAATACTTTGTACCAGTAGCGGTGGTTATTTAGTATACTCTTTTTGATACGGTACGGTTGGGTAGATGTTTATGCCTATAATGGAGCGATGCATGTATTAGACTATTCATATTACTAGTGTGCGTTAACACTCAAAAACACAATTATCTCAAATGATATCCAAGATTAGATCACCTGAAAAACAATTTTTAGTTAATTAAGTTTGTTCGTCAATAATTAAGCAAACTAATGCATGCTTTATATCTTGTTATGCAATCATTATTATTCCTTGTTTAATGTTTAATTTTTAGGCCTAAGTTATTCATACGGTGGCTACTATTTTATTCATACGGTGGCTACTTTTTTGTTTTTTTTTATTTTTTTTTTATTTTTATAATTTTGTTTATATCAAAAAGCTATAAACCTGAAAATGCGGAACTGTAAATATAAAGTTTAATAAGTCAAACGCTTAAAACTGTTAGAAATACGGAACAAAAACTGACAAAAAACTGTGTTGAAAAAAGTGAAAAGACAAAAGGAATATTCCCTGAAAATAGGGGCAGGGCTACGGGGATAGCCCCCGTATAAATAGTGTATCCCGATGGTTCACGTGGTTTTCAGGATGCATTGCAAAGATAAAAGGATGGAAAAGCATATTCTTCACAGTTCTCCCTCCAGTCAAGTGTAAACGCGTTTTTCCTATCTACAAACACATGACTCGTCGTCTATCTTTGTCGTTTATGCATGTACAGATGATAATTCTACCCCACATGGATAATCTTATTTTTGCATTCACACATACTTTCTTTTCTATGAAACGTTGCTTCAGTAATTCAAATGTGACGTGAACCCATGAAAAAATAGTGAGAAACAAGACAAATGATGGGGGTTTCAATTATAAAATAAAACTTAGTGCTAAACGGACACTAAACGGCTTTGGTTCAGTTAGGTACGTTTTTTGTTGATTAAATTTATTAGCGAATAAGCAATCTAGAGTGTAATCCTCAACGAAGGTTGATTCGGTACATTATGAAGCTTTTAGCATTAACTATGATAGTTAACCGTCATAAAACAACTGTACTTCAAATATTCACGTGTAATAAAGTTATTATCACTAGCTCTTGCCTTTAGTAAACTTCAATAAAAGACTTATTCAAAGTGTTACTTATACTATGTATAACTAACAGAAACATCCATATGTAGGCAGAATTCAAACGGTACATATCTATATGTCTATGCTTTTTCTATGTTTGTCATACAAACTTCTTAGAATACTATGCTTATTTTTTCAAAAAATAAGCTAACAAACTTTTTGGCACAAGAGGATACATAATGAGATTGCGAGGGACAGAAATGTACACTTCTTTTTTAGCTCAAATAGATGTACGTAGTACGTTGAATATACAAGTTAAGCTTCCGATTTCACATAGCTGCCTACTAGACACACACATTCAATTCTCTCCATGCATACCAAAAAAATCATGAATTAATTTCTGACGAATTTTGTGATTCTATTTTCTTTCAAAATCCAAAACTTCACATGAGATGCCCATAAACAAACACCTTTCTTCTTTCGAGGAAGCGTGTAATTTCAAATAAGGAGTCCAAAGTTCAAAATAGGGATGAGTTCGGTACCAATCCCGTATCGAGCATGTACTGAATTGATGGTATCGTCTTTTTCATGAACGTAGACAAGATTCTAGTATCGGTACTTGTACAAGTAACGGTACTCGTTATCGGATAAACGATACATATTCGTTTTTTTTCCCTTTAGAAGAAAAATAAACAAATCATAGCCGAAGCCCGAAGATATATTTTTAGTTATGGTTCGTCTTAGACAACAAGATTAATCAACAAGTCAATTTTTTAAATGACCACTATATAAGACTGATTATCAAAATGGACCATCGAAAGTTGTGTTACAGAAATCGACGAAGTGAGTAATACGGGTTTGCTCGCCAGAAAATGACGAGCATTTCCTTTCTCACCTAACTTTGCTCTCCTAAAAGTATTGTCAAAATGCAAAATATGTGGCTCATATTTGGCTGATATGAATTGGCTCATATAAATTGATAGAACATAGGCTCAAAAGTGACGTCTTTGTGACACTTGAAGCAAGCTAATACTTGATGATTCTAGCTAGCATTAAAATACCAATGACAAATAAATTACAGTAAAGTTTAAAGGGCAAATCATTTGAAAATGTAGTTAACTTGCCACTTTTAATAGTTGTATGCAACTATTTTTTTTTCCACATTCTATCACTAAACATGCATCGTTTGTCTTTTGTGTGTACCCGTTACCTACTAATATTGCATCGTTAATCTTTTATACTAACGACCGTTAATAAATAACTTAAAGTTTAGTTATCTTACGCTAAACTTGCACCGTTAGTCCTTTATACTAACTACCGTTAATAAATAACTCAAAATTTGGTTTTCTTACTTTTTCGTCCGTTTTTACACGTTTCCGTTCGTTTTTGCACGTTTTCGATTGTTTTTCCACGTTTTCATTCGTTTTTGCACGTTTTTGTCTGTTTTTGCACGTTTTCGTGTGTTTTTCCACGTTTTCGTTCGTTTTGATACGTTTTCATCACGTTTTCGTTCATTTTTACATGTTTTCGTCCGTTTTAACACGCTTTCGTTCATTTTTTCACGTTTTTGTCTGTTTTTACACATTTTCGTATGTTTTTGTACATTCTTATCCTTTTAAGATGTAAAAAAAATGTACAAAAATGTATAAAAATGTATTAATTATTGGTTTTCTTATGTTTTCGTCCGTTTTTACATGTTTTTACATGTTTTTGTCCGTTTTACACGTTTTCGTCCGTTTTTGCACGTTTTCATCCGATTTTTCACGTTTTTGTTCGTTTTTACACGTTTTTATACGTTTTTGTACATTCTTATCCATTTTTAGCTATATAAAAGCGCATATAAATGTACAAAAACATACAAAAATGTATAAAACGTATTTATTATTGATTTTCGTTCGTTTTTATACGTTTTCATTCGTTTTTACATGTTTTCGTCCGTTTTTACATGTTTTAATCTTTTTTTACGTTCTCGTCCGTTTTTGCAGCTTTTTGTCTGTTTTACATGTGTACGTTTGTTTTTACACATTTTCGTTTGTTTTTACACGTTTCGTCTGTTTTAACACGTTTTCGTTTGTTTTTGCACGTTTTCTTCTGTTTTTACACGTTTCGTCTGTTTTTGCACGTTTTCGTCCATTTTATACATCTGTATCTATTTTTAGCTATACAAAAACATATAAAATAGTAGTAATTGTTGGTTTCCTTACATCTTCGTTCGTTTTTATCTGTTTTCATATTTTTTACACGTTTTCGTCTGTTTTTACACGTGCAAAAATAGACAAAAACATGTAAAAATAGACGAAAATGTGTAAAAACGGATGAAAACATAATAAAACCCATAATTAATACATTTTTATACATTTTGTACATTTTTGTACATTTCTATACATGCAAAACCAAACGAAAATGTGCAAAAACAAACGAAAACGTGTAAACACAGGCGAAACGTGTAAACACGGACGGAAACCTAAGAAAACCAACCATTAATACATTTATACGTTTTTATACATTTTCTATGTTTTTGTACATTCTTATACTTTTTATACACCTAAAAGCGGATAAGAATGTACAAAAACATACGAAAACGTGTAAAAACAGACGAAAACGTGTAAAAACTAACGAAAACGTGTAAAAATGGACGAGAATGTGTAAAAACATACGAAAACAGGTAAAAGAGATGAAAACGTATAAAAAGGAAAGAGAACATAGAAAAACGGACGAAAACATGAAAAGACGGACGAAAACGTGCAAAAATGAACGAATACAAAAACGAACGAAAATGTTGAAAACGGCTAAAAACGTGCAAAAACAAATGAAAACGTATAAAAATGAACGAAAATGTAAGAAAACCGATAGTTAATACATCTTTATACATTTTTGTACGTTTTTATGCGTTTTGTATGCGTTTTATGCGTTTTTGTACAATTAAAATGGATAAGAATGTACGAAAATGTACAAAAGGTGTAAAAGCGGACGCGTGCAAAAATAACAAAACGTGGTAAAACAAACGAAAACGTGTAAAAATGAATGAAAATGTGTAAAAACAGATGAAAACTTATAAAAACTGACAAAAACGTGGAAAACGTACGAAAACGTGTAAAAATGGACGAAAACATGCAAAAACAAACAAAAACGTGTTAAAACAGACGAAAACGGGTAAAATGGGATTAAAACATATAAAAACGGACAAAAACATGGGAAAACGGACAAAGACGTGCAAAAACAAACGAAACGTGCCAAAACGAACGAAAATGTGCAAAAACGGACGAAAATGTAGAAAATCGGACTAACGATGCAAGTTTTGCGTAAGAAAACCAAATTTTAAGTTATCTGTTAACGGCCGTTAGTATAAAGGACTAACGATGATTAACGATGCATGTTTATTGATAGAATGTGAAAAAGTAAAAATAGCTACACACAACCATAAAAAGTGGCTAGTTAACTACATTTTCAAGTGATTTGCCCAAGTTTAAATGATGTCACTAAGAATTTAAATTCATTCATTTTCAAAAACAACTACTTATGAATCAAGATAAAAAAAAAAAAAAAAAAAAAATGGACAAAATTTAATCATTCATTTATCATAGAAAAAACACATTTTAAGGATTTTTTTAAAATAATATATATATATATATATATATATATATATATATATATATATATATATATATATATATATATATATATATATATATATATATATATATATATATATATATATATATATATATATATATATATATATATATATATACTATTCAAAAACAATGGTTTTAATTTTAGGTTTTAGTAGAACAAATATATGAAAAGTAATTAAAACTTAAATTAAACAATTTACAACTATAGTTGATGTTATATATATATATATATATATATATATATATATATATATATATATATATATATATATATATATATATATATATATATATGCATTTTTTGGAAAGAATGTTGGGTCTATTTCCTGTTGATATAGAGATATTTATGTTACTTCTATATTAAAGGATAAAACAGCCATTTACGCTAGACAAAAATGAAATAAAGAAAAGATATTGGCATAAGTTACCAAAGTACTTTTTCATTCGTCCCGTTTTGGTCATTATACCTTTTGGTACATCTTAGTCACTAAAAGATGATTTTGTGTCCTGTTTGGGTCATTTTGTAACCCGTAGTCATAACATTTTCATACAAACTTTACCATTATAACTACTATAACATTTTGTACATAAATTCAATATTAATATAAGAGATCATTTTTGGAAGTCTGTCCTTTTTTTTTTGTTACCTAACGGGAACACAAAGCCATCTTTTAGTGGCTCAAATGTACAATCAAAAGATACAATAGATGAATATAGTTAATTGGTATTCCTTATACAAAAAGTGAATAACCCAGTAAAGCAAACTAACCCGGAGTTTAGAAGCAACTCGAGCAGCTCTGTCTCATCCTCATTGGGTCCTTCATCCTCGTCATCATTGTCTTTGCTCATTTTTTATACAACCGCCAATCTTCAATACACTCAATCTTAAATTCAATACACTCAATCTTAACTTGGTAGGAGTTGGGCTGTAAGATGAGAAAAACTTGATCATTAACTTGGAAGGGGTACGGGCTGTTTCGTGATATCGACTTGTAGGACTCAATTGCATCACCAATAAGCTATGAGCAAAACCCTGCACACACAGGTTATAGAATGCGTTAACTGTTATTACAAATACAGGGTGGTATAACATCTTAGTCACATACATTGGGTAAACGGTTAAAAGAGAAAATTTTATATAACAAAGCATGAACCTTATTTAAAAGAGTAAATCCATTTTATTCCCATCTGTTATATAAAGGTTTGTAAATGACTTTTATGAAGTGAGTTTTAGATTCATGCTTAGTTAGCTTGACAACACTCATTTTTTAACGCTAGAATTTGTGAAAATTTGATACTCATTCTCTTGTAAAAGAGTATCAAACTAACGTCCAATTGAACAATTGATTGTTGCATATTTAGAACATATGAGCATACTGGTAGTACGATTACGACATGAACATCGTACCTATGTTACAGCATCAAGACACAAACAATTATTAGTCTGTTGTAGGAACCATAGCGAAACACCGCTGTTGTATCAAATGCAAAAATATACAACTTTATTTATTGATATCAACCAAAATTACTTCTCTTAACCACACAAATCCCCATACAAAAATAATAGAGAAGGACACGACTTTAAAAAAACCTTCTAATGTCCCTAAACACATTGAAAAAAACAATAATTCACACCACTGTGGACCGGTGAGATGTTATTTAAAGATTTCTTAAGTAGACTAATATTTGTAAATTACGGGGGTGTTGATATTTTTGTTTTAGAAGTACTTATCTAAGTAGTCAACTTGTATGTATGAGTGAATAGATTATGCTTTAGATTACATGAAGAATAATTAGTTTATGATAACACTTTCATACCAGATACAACAAAAGTGGGTATCTAAACCTAAAAGAAACTTGCTTGTTTACCTCTTATTAAAATAAAGATTTGTATCATTACTACAGCTTCCCGCGTCCCTTTTTATTACAACTGAACGTCCGATTCTAATTATTTAGTATCACATGCTCACTTTCAAAATCTAGAAGTAACATCTTCACCTGATTCTTCATGTTCATCATTTGATTCGTTATCTTCACCAAAATCCTGCATCATTTAACCACCAAAGCAACCATCATTTTGATATGCTTAAGGATCGAATATGATTGGCTAATTCCTGTTAAAACACTTATATAAGGTGCTAGAACACTACTGGCAAAAACCAATAAGGGAACTTGTAAATCATACGCCATTGCTCTAACAAATCTCTCTCTATAGAGCTAATAAGAAACTGAACCAAAAAACTTACTTGACCAAGGCTTTTCAACTTCTCTCACAATGTAGGTCATTCCAGCTTTGTATCCCAATAAGGCCGTTTGTTATTTTCTCCAACTGTGATTGAATATCCTTCTTTCCTGAATTAGTTTCATAATTTGAAGAGTATTTGTTGAAAACCTTCTTCTTTGACTTGCACCAGTTCTTGTAGAAACGTCTCTTGACATCTTCAGTGAGATGCTAGGCCCACACTTTGTTCAGACTGCAAAGACCACGTGGGTTCTTGAGATACCCAACGACAACCATTTGGGGTGTCTCGACAATAGTCACTGCTTCACAGTGAGATAGTATGCATCTGCTACTCAATTACACAAAAATGGCCAATTAGGTTTTTATTTTAAATATTTAAGAGCTAATAAGAAACTGAACCAAAATAACTTACTTGACCTAGACTTTTCAACTTTTCTCACAATGTGGGTCATTCCAGCTTTGTATCCCAAGAAGGCAGTTAGTCTGCATTGTTTCGTAGGATTATCCTTGGGGAATGCCTTCACTGCAAAACCTATCAAGTTTCACAAATATAAGCCTATATGAGGTTCAGTAGGTTGAAACATTGGTAATGACCATACATAATTTGAACTATGATGTGCCTATAGCCACGTTAAAATACTACTCTAATATGAAAAAAAAAGGTGTAGTGTCGGATCTTCTTCCAAGTAAAAAAACCTAAAGTAAGGAAAAAGGAATAAATTTTAATAAGAGTGAGATTCTATAAGAATGAGACACTATGAGCTTCCAACGATTTTAGCTGAGATATTCTCAACCGACCTATCAATCTATCATCTCATGGATGGACCTGTGTATTCTCAACGGCAGTACTACGGGATACTAATCATAGTATTTAACATCATTCAATTATTTCACCACTAAAGTATGTCATAACATCATCAAATGACAGTGTGTAATGGAACCATTAAAAACAAACCTTGGGTTTAAAGTGGAAAAATAGAAGAAAGTAACTTGCACTGAGAAATTTGATTACGACAGACTTAAAAGCATAAAAGTAATATGTGTAAAGTAAAAAATCTCCCATCTCCATAAATAAAAATGTTAACATTTGACTTTTTAGTGTGTGTCATTTGACTTTTAGAGCAAAAAAATACCATAATTAGTTTTCAATACTTGGGTAAATCTGGTACCTAAAGGTAGCAACATGGGCGGGTCGAACATGTTGGGTAACAGGTCAAAAGGGGCAAGTAAAACATGGTCGGGCATGGGTGAAATTAGGTTTGGGTCAGAACATCCATTAGGCAACGCTTCACTTCCATCACGAATGCATTGATTCTTTATAAAACCATTGTAAAATATTACCCTTTGATCTTTATGGCAAGAAACATAAAGAAAAATTGACCAGAATTTTCAGACCTCGCATATGTTTGCCGATGTAACCTACATTGAATCAAGCCTTTGTAGTCCTAAAAACCTCTGAACCATTATGCCCCATAAGTGTTGAGACTTATCAAATCAAGGGATATCGAATAAGTAAAATATGAATGCAATTTTGATAATCAAATCGAGGTTGTTTAGGTGGTAAAACCTCGTGATGATGTTAGTTAGAATATTTGGATAGCGAGTTACCTGCTTATGATCGACAACGATGATTACAGTTGCTATAAAGAATGCAGCAGAAACTACTACAGCACATTAGTGAGAATGACAGTCATAAATAAAGAGTCTAACAATTTGTGAGATATTCAGAGCAACAAATGTAAATGAATGCATAATGAAACTACCTTAAAGAATAGCATCCAGTCATTCCTACTGGAAATAGATTTTAATTTATCTACTGCACAATTCCATGATGAAGCCACTGATAAAGCAATTTTTCATGTCATTTCTTCTGAGAACGGAAACTTTGATTCCGGAATTTTCTCAACTGTATATGCCATTCTGCACCATCACAAAAAGAAGTCAACAGGGTAAAAATTTACCAACACATCAGTTGCCACATCTTCATTTTGAGCAGTTGCCAGATTAGTTTAACTTGGATTGGTATTTGTAAAATCTGGTAAACTTAAATAAACAAATTTTTATAGGTTTGTTATCTGATATAGAAACGTGCTGGACCGCAGTTGGTTATCTTATTATGCATTTATGATATCAATGTAAGTCGGCATAGTGCACTTTCAACAAATAAAATACAAGTTAATACATTTGTGTATCCATACCCAGTCCATTTCCAAGATATACAGAAGCTTTGGAAGGGCCTTCCTTTCTAGGCAAAAGCTCAGCCCTCAGATCCGAGTAGGATTCGATAGTCCTTTTGAGACCCACCTGCAGTTACCCAAATTCCATTTAATATTTTTAATAAAAGTACTTATGCAAGTATTATTAAGTATATGTATGGACTATGGAGCAATAAAATTAGTTCAATTAGAAATATGCTTCAGTATGTGCTAATATAAACATTTTAAATACAGATACAGATATAATGTTCCGGTGGTTTATCTACAGAGTAAACAAATACTAACAATTTAGGCTCATGGAGTTAAGTTGTGAATGAGGCATATCAAATAAAATATAAATATAAAAATGGAATATGAATGGACCTGAAGGGGCACAATAGGTAAGTATCCAAGATGATCATTTAATTTGCTTTTGCAGATAAATGTTCTGTTGTAAGTCAGAATTATAATTCTTGAAGGCGTTAAATGTGGTACCTTCAACCCATATGGTGCTAAAATTGTATAAAGACGCTCCATCATACGTGCAATCGGCATCATAACAGACGTATCATGTGATATATAATACGGGGTGGGTAACAGGTTGTAAGCATTTAATTAATACTTTAATAACTTGCCTAACATTATTCCACAGAATTATAGCTCATGAATATGTTATAATGTCCATCAAGCTATAATTCTTTCTTAATCTTAAACTTGCTTTATCATTTGTAACTAAACAAAGCATATACTATAAAACTCTTGAGGAGAAAATGTTACCTTTCGGTTGGGATCTCCATGGCCAAGTACAAACGTAACCCTAAACACTATTGTCGAACTGCTTTTTTTTCCCCTTGCGTCGGCTGAAAAACCACACCAAAAGAATGCATAATGAATGATATATGATTTGTTTATATAGGCTTGAAACTTCCAAAACCTTGTCCACATTTGGCCCCTGAACTCCCTTCATGTCTGTAATCAAATTATTCTAAAAACAATACATATAAGATGCAAGAAAAACTAACCTCAACATAATCGATCCTGCTATTAACGATATCCAATTTGTATTGATGGTACTTTACTAACTTAGTTATATAATAACATTATAATAAAGTGAATATATGATGTATAACAAGTTCAGATAAAAACCTGCGATTCGGCCTCTTGCGTGATTCTGTCATAGCATTGAGCAAGATGTCAAGCATTTTCAAGGGGAGCTCCCAATACCATGGCTCTTAATGGCTCAGAACTGCATCAATATTAGTCGATATAATTACATATGTCACTTTACATTAATGAATATTGTTAAATAGCATTAGCTGAATTACTAAACATAAGATGCAGGCAAAGAGAATCATACAATCAATTAAACATACTATGTGACCATTTGATTCGTTGTTATTGCTGCCACATACCATACATAAGAACATTTGCTATCCATCTGTTAACTCAATACGGATTGTAGGTCACTGAACCTATTATTATTATGACTATGAAGTTAATAATAGGGAATTATAGAGAAAAATTAGGTTAAAAATATATATGGTATATTTATCTTGTAAGGTAATATATATCATAATTTATTTTAATTGTTATCTTCAAAAAATACATACCTAAAATAAAAATTCCAGAATTTTTTAATAATCTCCTTATTTATATTGATTTGAAAGATATAAATCAAAAAACAATCTACTCTAGTGGTAAGTTGTTTACAAAACACATGAATGACTCAAGTTCAACTCCAACAAATGTCTTCTTTTTAATAAAAAAATTTTAAAATTCAAAAATAACAAAAAAAAAAAAAACAAAATTTACAATTTATTTAAAAAAAATTGTACATATATTAATTAAAATGCCACATGTCATTTAAAAAAATTTTAAAAAATGCCACATAAATATAATGATGACATGGAAATATGACTTGGCATTATGGGATGCCAAGTGGCATTTTATGTGGCATGCCTCCTCTTATATATAATGTATATATATATATATATATATATATATATATATATATATATATATATGATAAATCGATTGGCGACAAAAGATATACCATTGTGACAAGAACTTTTTATCTTTCAAAAGACGGACATTTCGATATAATTTTGACAAATAAAAATCGCCTTATTTATGGTTGATAAATAGATAATACGAAATCACATGTGATTTATAATTCGAGCATGAAATTTCAAATCACAAATCACATGTGATTTGTAAATGAGATTCTCATGTCGTAAATTTCAACACTAACAAAAAAAAATAATAATAAATTAAAAAAAAAAGTTTGTCAAAAGTATACAGAAGTGCCGATATAATGAAAGATGATTTTATGTTCGACATTGTGGTGTAATTATTTTTACCTAATGATCAATTACGGTTTGTGAGATATTTTTTTTAAAGAATGTAAATACGTTTTTTCATCTTATTTAAAAAATGAGTGACTAGAATTGTCTCATTTGATTTTTAGTTTTTTTTATGATCTTTATTGCACCAAAATTATGCTTGGGTATAAAAACTTACACATTGTCTTATATCAAAAGTTCTAGGTTTTGTGGTAGATGATTCTTAGACTAAGCAAATATGGTGGTCGTCGACCATCTAGTGGTGGTGACCACCACGCGCCAAGACTATAGTAGAGGTCACCCAACACGTGCCGGGAGCCCTCATTTTGCACTCGTTTGGTGGTCTGCATCATCTAACCGATTCCTCTTTTTTTGGATATATTATGGGGTATATTTGTATAAAGTAATGTATTTTTATGTTTTTGGTTTGATGGTGAGTTTGGTGGTGATCATAGAACCTAAAAGGTGGTGGGTTTAGTGGTGAGTTAAATGGTGATTTGATATTGATGTGGAGGTGATAGATTTGATGACCATGACATTTAACCTTAGGAATCAACTTCCTTGCAACCCAGTCATTAAAAATGTTGTACCCTCATTAAGAAAATTTAAAGGTGCGTTTAGTTGGAGAAAAAATTCTCTTGTTTTCTATCTCTAGTTTTGTAAAAATTGGATGGGAAATTTATCTCCACAAAACACTTGAAAATATAGAAAATGCGTTTAGTTGATATTTGTATTTTCTATTTTGAAGAAGGGGAGGGAGGGTTGGGGTTACAAAGGAAAAGAAGGAAAACAACTAAAGTTTTTTTTCTAATTTTCTTTGTTAGATTAGGAATAGGGGGATTTTGTGTTTTGCAAAACATTTTGTTGGAAAATGATAATTTGAACGCGATCTCTATTTTCCTTGTTTTCCACAAAACATTTTGTGGAAAACAAGGGTGTTCCCCCCCAACTAAACGCACCCTAAGTTTTCTAGTTTTGCGTGTTATTAAACTTGCATATCGTGGTTGTTAACAACTGATTTATCATTAGTAATCATAGATTTGTTAAAAATAGCTTGTGATATCATTATAGTTTTTGTACGGTTAGCGTTAACTCTAAAAAATATTTCGTAAGGATTTTGCTATGGGTATTGATATGTACATATCAATTTGATTTGTACATATAAAAAAACGTAAATAAATTGTTATGCCCTTATGATGTTTTTAAGTTTTAGGGTGTGTTTAGTGAAACTAGCAGTAGCAGTTAGCAGTAAGCATTTAGTAGTAGCAGTTAGCAGTAGCAGTTTAATTTATAAAAGTGGTTGGTAGAATAGCTGTAACCGTAATTTTATTGTGTAAAATGACATAATGCTAAATGCTTATTCAAAGAGCATTTAGCGTTTAGCGTTTTTTGCTTATAAATGCTAACTGCTAATCATTTCAAACAAGCTTTTTTCAAAAACGCTAAATGCTAAATATTAATTGCTCCATTTATGCTCTCTACGAGTTAGTGGGTTATCGATTAGTTCCAACGTCGCCCATAATTGACTTATATAACTTTAAACATACAAAAATAATCAATAAATTCTTAGTGTATAATGAATCGAACATATATTGTATTGAATTTGTTTTATGGCAAGGCTGCCATCTAATGCGAAAATTCGATGACCCTTTTTACTGCTGAAATGATTGTTTTTTTCTTGATTTTCCATAAAAGTTTGTTAATTTCTCAACAAGCTCTTTATCCGGCAGAGAAACCTCATAACTTCGCTTACATTTTATCTGGTACAAAGCTAAATATTGAGTTCTTACAAAAGAAGAACCAACCCAAAACCACAATCTATCAATACAAGTTTATGATACAATGAAATGAATGATCAACTAGAATCAAATCAGTGATCAAGTGATGTTGATGAAGACTAAAAACATGTAAACTTGAGGCTTGATCGTCCTGTATGCAATCGTAGTGATCTCATCTTTTACAAAGAGCTAAAGAGAATCATCAAAAACAAAAAGCAACTTATGAGTTTGATCTGAGATCAAGGGTTAGAAGATGCTATGAGAGTGTTAGAGAGAATATATATGAAAGGTGTGTGAAAGCAATGAGAAATGGCATTGTATTTATAGACAAAAATGTTACTATAGCCACGAATCCGACGAATCCCTTCCAAAAGGGATTCGACAAGTACAAACAGAGGGATCCGACTCACTGTATCGAAAAATCCGGATTTTTGGAAATCAAATCTCAAAAAATCTTACGCAATCTTTCAAAGATCTTAGCAAGATATGATATGTAATGTCCTGCATGAGGTAAAAAATGAATGACATTTAAGTTAACTTTTTGTATTTTATAAAATGTAAGAATCATGCATTTTCTAAGTAAAATGTATAATGTTATAGTTACTAGTGATATTTTAAAAGGCTATTGGTATAAAATTTTTGTAATCTATTTTCTACTTAAAATGATTTTATGATTGTTATCGACAAAACATAAAAAGATTGTGAAATATAAATAAACGTTTTTACGGCTTATTTGTATTAACACTATGGACCTCGGCGGAAGAGTTAACGTTGTGTAAAGCTTGAATAAACACGTCACAAGATAGCGTCAAAGGGAATGCTCAAAAGACTATAAGATTTTGGACGCAAGTAGTTGATTACTTTGCGAAGGAAATAGGGGAATCGAGAAGAAGATATGATGCCCGCAACACCAAATAGAAAAGGAGGCTTCGTCTTAAAATTGGTCAATTTTGTACGATTTACTATAATGTAAAATGGAGGAATAATAGTGGCACATGTGACCAAACGGTGTTCGATAAAGCGTGTGTTCAATCTCAAGTGACGTGCGGTCAGCCTTTCACAATGATTAAGCTGCGAAAGCTTTTGAGGGAACATAAAAATTGGCATGAGATTGATATGCCAATTTTTTTCAAAACCGAAGGAAAGACTCTCAAAAAATCAAAGACATCAGAAACCACCGCACACGCTACATCGAACTCGTCACATGGTGGTTTTAATCTTAACGACGAAGCGGATGATTCTTAGGAGGAAGAGGTTCGGGAGGTTCGACCAACGGGCTGGGATAAAGCTAAGAAGAAAGTGTCATCCTCCTCTGCTCCTTCGGAATCTTCAGTTGCTTCTCTTGTTGACCGGGCCAGTCGAAAAATGGAAAAACAACGAGTTTGTTTTCCAATTAAAAGGAAGCCCAAGGTTCTTATTTAGAGATGAAGCAACGAAGATTCTTATTTAGATATAAAGCAACGAAAAATAGAAATGGAAGAAAAGACGCGTCAACGGCAAATGAAACTGGCAGAAAAGAAAATTCAACAAAAGCAAGGATAATCGAGCTAAATCGTCAAATGTTCATGTTTAATCAAGAAAAGTAAAGGAAAAAAGACATATTGTTCTATTATACTCCTGATAAGCATTTGACAGGAAGATAACAAGAGACGATTTTAAAAATGAAGCAACAAATAAATGTGAAATATAATTTATTTTATATACATCATTAATTAATAATGTAACGTTTTAATTATTAATGAAATTTAAATTTTAATATTTCAAAAATCTGAAAAGAGAAATGGTGTCGTTGGTGAACCCTTTATAACCTGTTGGTCATGAGGTCATAGAAAAAGAAACTTAATTACAGGTGGCCAAATTGGGCACTTCGTTTACACCCCCAACCCCTGAATTTTACACCCCAACCCCTGAATTTTTGTCTTAAATCTTTGGTTACCAACCCCAATTATAAGAAATATTACAATAAGTCTACCGTAGGTCAATATCGTATCATCAGTAGTCCAAAACTCTAACGTCGGTTAATGAATATGTCAAGTAAGAGGGCATCTTGGTATTTTCTTCACACACAAAACATCCATGTTCTAACATTCACACTACAAACACAAAACACATGTTACATTTAAATTTTAGCTTCATAATACACCTCATCTTCCAAATAAACTCATGTGCATCCAAGCCATACAAATTAACACGTACCAAAAAAGTAAAACGATATTACCGACTAACACACAAGCAAAACCGGATAATTAGATCCAAATGAATTGTTAGCTAATCAATCAATAGACCCTAAATCCAAACTAAACACACTTTCAAGCATCACATCGTTAGAGCCACCACCAACAATAACCATCTTTCTTCCTGAATCTAGATATGACATCTCCGTTATTTTTTCTTTTCAAATTTAAGTACATATCGTAAAGTTGTTCGTTCATAACCTTGTTACAAATCACCGTACTTTGGTTAGAAATCATTGTTCATCATATTTCTTAATAATCTCAAATGGTGATACAAATCAAAGATTTGATACATTGTAAAAATATAGAAAAGTGAAATGTAATGTGTATTGACACGTAACATTGATGAAATGACTAAAATACCTATATAACTTTAACGGGTTGTTTAGTGAACGTGATTGATTTCGGACTATCGTCGATATGTAACACATATACAGGGAAATAATAGAGATTTTTAGGTGACTAGTTGTGTAAGTGTTTATTTTTAAACTTTTTTTATTTGTTTGTTAGATTCCTTTTGAGTTCTTCTGTTCTTCTATATAGTAGAAGAAGCTGAATATACTCTGACCTACTTCTGTAAAAGCTTCCTGTAAGTCATTTCTTACATTCCTTATATTAGCTATTAATATATTTTTTTGCTTTGTTTTATGATCATCTCCTCCTTCTAGTAGTAATATTATTTACTGATTAACTGTGCCGTTCGAAATTTATTTTACTGACTAAATGACATTTTTTATTTAAAAATAAAAATAAAAAATTGGATTTACATAGAGGTGGAAGGCAAACGGGCAACAAGCTGCGCGATAACCTTTTTTGGATTGAAAAACTATTTTTTTTTGAAAACCAGGTGTCATAACATTACTATGTATGACTCGTTGGACGGAACTCCACTGCCTCGTTAACGGAAACAACGATAGACAAAATTAATAACTTGTTGTAAAGCTAAACTAGATTAAATATCGTAACGAATTAAAGATCTGCTGAAGTGGCCGACTAACGTGATCGTTAGTTTGGAGGGTGAGTTGAAGTGTGTTACGAGTGACGTGGCACGGTGGCCAGTGGTGGAGTCCATGATGGAGATCGAGTGGTGACGGTGTCGTATAAGAGAAGTACTAGTTAATATTGAGAAATGTGCGATTAACTTTAGAAAAAAATTCTTAGTTATCTATCTTGATTTTATAAATGAAGGTTTTTTTTTTTTTTTTTTTAATTTTATTTTTATTATTTATTTATTATTTATTTTTTGTAATCTCTAGAAAAGTGTTACATAATTAAAAAAATGTGTTTAGATGATATTTTTATGAAAAAAATGAAAAATGGAAGAGATTTGTAAAAGAAGTGCAAGGAAAAATGTTGGGAAATGTAAATTGCTCTTTTCAATTTTATAGTTAGAATTTAAAATTTGAACTTTTCAAAATAAAAAAATAAAAAATAAAAATTTGTGACTAAACAAGTTTCATACTTGTTCAGTTTTTTTTAATGAAAAATGCCCAATTTCTAACCCACTAATCGCAACCTAAGGTATTGACAAGTTTTGTTGGATCTGTTGTGAATTCCGAATTCAGGCTTTCGAATTGAGGCTTTTGAAGTGTATGATGAAAGGTTAACTGACTTTGTTTTGAAATATTTTCCAAACAGTATGATGTCTTCCTTTTATGGAACAGCACGTTCAGTTGTTTTTTTCACTATTGTTGTTCTGTTTTTAGTATAATTTCTTGAGCATCAGTCTTAATTTAACTTGTATCTGGTCGTCTAATTGAGATCTCTGTTTCGGTACAAGGAGAAGGAGTTTAGTATTGTCATTGTGTTCATGTTTTTGTGCTTAATTTAGTTATTAAGAAATAATTAGTCGTCCGCTCAAGCAAAATCTTATTACTGCGAAATTAAGTTATAGATTTCAGTCTTTGACCAAAGCTTTTTCTGGATTGTTCCCTATATTAAACTAGACGAGTACCCGCGCCTAGCGGCAGCGATGTCTAGTTTTCTGCAAAGTTCCGACGACCCATAAGTTTCTTTCAACAAATTGTATTTGTAGCATTAGAGAATCGTTTTCGAACAACTACAATTCTGATGCGTGGTTGCATAGCGGCATAAATATATATATTTTAAAAAATTATGTGGAGTCAATCTAAGTGTGTGAGTATATTTTCTAATAGGATTGTTTTAAGTTATTAAGATTTTAGTAATAATAGATTCAGGCATTACAAAAAGCAACGGTATTATGTAGTTGGCAATATTATATTGTAGTTTAGAGGTATAGCCAACATGTGTGATTGTTTTTTCTTGTTTTGTGTCATAATTTAGGCTGATAACTATTTTTTACATGTGTAGCGTTTATCATTTGGTGTGTGGCTTTTAAAATTGTAACTTTGCAAACTGGATATCACCATATAAGATTATTTTGTACTATCAATTTGTATAGATATTTATGCATTGTTCAAAGCTATTTGTTTGAGTACAAATAATTATCGCTAAAGATAACAATACTATTTATTTTTTGTGATTTTAATAAACTTACATAACATTATTTATACACTGGACAAAGGGCTATACAATATATATTAACTTTTAAACGACGATTCATATAAGCTAGTCCCTTAAATGGTGCAAGAGCAACATTTTTAAAATAAATTACATTGTCAAAGCAAAATAAACCAAAAACTACAATTACTTGGTCTCTCCTTTCAAAAAAATTGTCACGGTTCCACAACTACTTCATCATTTCTCATATAATTTTGTCAAATTTGAAACCCGATTTCACCGGATGGTTCAACTGGTTGAACTAAGATAAAAAGCAGTCGATTTAAACAGGAGTCAAACCGATAGGTTCGGTCAAAAATGTCAAATTAAACCGGTCACCACCGAGTTTGAAGCGTCCGTCAACCCGGTATCGGTTTCAACGGGTCAACCCGGTATCGGTTTCAATTGGTTGTTTTTAATTTAGTAGATGTGCTTTTAATTGGGTGTAAAATATGAATAAATTATTGTACTTTTAAGTAATGGGGTGTTTTAATAAGAGTATTAATTATATTATTTATTTCTCTTTCCATTGACCATGTTTTCAACATTCAACTTTCAATATTTTTCACTTTTTCCACTTTGACCATTTTTCCATTTTATATAGTATAGATATGTATTGGATTCCCGCAAGGACTTCATTTACAATATGTTAAAAAGTGAAAAATTCTCAAACATTGTTTCATTTTGCTGGAAACAAAAAGAACATGTTTCATTGTTGAAAATTAAGCCGCAACTTTGACTTACGTAACCTTGATCTGATATAACATCTTGTTTAATAATACGCCATGTTTCAGGAAACTGGCCTTTTCATGGATCTTTAGTTAAATTGGTGTACGTATTCAAGTTTCTGGGTAATTAAGTACTAAACCTTTGTAATTAGAATGGTATGCAACCAAAAAGAGAAGGCTATGTGCAATTCTAGAAGCAAGAATGACAGTTTTAGCCAAATAGTGTTTGAAATTAAGAAACATGTCAAATGAGGAGTCAACGCTTTAGAGTGGGATTGTTCAAGAAATTTAAGCAAATATATATTAAAGAAATCAAATAGATTAAAAAGTCCTGAACGACTAATCTTGTGTGTGTTTTGTGTATAGATAAGTATAAAACCTTAAAGACTCTTTCGTATTGCATTTGTGTGTTCGAGAATGGTGTGAGAAGGGGTGGTTGTGATATTAAAACCTATGAGCATCATTGTGAGACAGTCCCTTCATTTATTTGCTTGCATTATACATGCTTGATGTGTTCATTTTTCTCCGCCAGTAATATTTATACTCGCCTGTTTTATGTTTGGTATTATTCGCTTGTAATCCTTTTATTTCTTTATGTCCGTGTTAGGACTATCTGTGTTTTAGCTTACGAAAAAAATTGTGAGCTTTAAGGTAATACTTCGTATCAAATGATGTTGTGATAAGAACATCCAACATTTGTTAAGTCACATTTTTTAATCAAATTTCCGTTCAGTTCAGATTGACTCTCAGGGTTAAAATGGTACTGTGTCTTAGAAATGATCTACTCGGAACAGCAATTAGGTCGTCATTTTTCATTCAACGTCACTTTGAAATAGTGCCTTGAAGTATTAGGCCTGTTGTTCATTTGATACTTATTTATTCAGTTTTGTCAAATAGGTCTCTTACTGAGGTTCAAGAAGCTGAAGTCTGCTCAATCCCCATGGCCTTGAGTCGGCCGATCCAGCCAGTTGCATCTGCATATTTATCCAGTTATGGTTCTGGGAAGTCGAGGTATCTGACGCATCTTAAGGTTTCTGATAAAGGAGAGGAACTTTTCCAATCTGATCCATCTCGATCTACAATCACTGGTGGTATGTCTATCTTCCTGATTTCTTAATTCTTATCTATCTGTCACAAGAAACCCGTCTCTGTTTCAGTTTGCAAATATTAGACCCCTCGAGTAGCGCTTCCCAGTTATATACACATCAGAAGTTTGGAAAAATAGACTTTATATAGTTCAAATCTTGATCTAGAATAGGACTATTTCCACTAGTGACTTGTATTAACGGGTTGAAGTTCGTACCTGGCCTTTAAGGAGTGATTTCAGCTTCTTCTACTATATGGTTTCATCATATTTGTTAGTTCTTATACGCCTGGTTTGTTGTGATTCTTATAAATCTCTAGGTTTTGAGCTGAGGGCTAATGTCGACCCCCTTAATCAGAGTACACAGGGCAAGATAATAGCTGCAATGAAGCAAATGAGTTTCCGCAAACCATATGTCCTTGTTCAGTTTTGGTCACCTGATGTTGTTGGGAAGCACAAACTACTTACAAATATAGATCAACCATCTGGTGTAGGTGTAATTGATAAAAGACTTCTTTGGTATATGAAAAATTCAAAGCGCAGTGTGCTTGTTGTGGATGATGAATCTGAAGAAGAAGACATTGATCCTATTGCTCGAGTATTTGCTCGTGGATTTCCAGAGTGGACTTGTGATGTAACTAATTACTTGCTTAAATATTTTTCACAACAAGCCTCTGCGATCCGTTGCGATCTTCGTGGATATTTGGCTTTACCAGTATTTGATTCAACTTCACAGTTATGTGTTGGTGTGATTGAAATCTTGACGTCTTCAAAGTATCTGAATTTTGCTTATGAGGTTCGACAAGTTTGCGATGCTTTGAAGGTTTCTATCTTAAATCTGATAACCCCTATTATTCCTAGTGTTTTGCACACACGTGTCTTTTTTTGTTGCTATTTGTGGTGTTTGGTGTTTTCTGTTTGAGTTATTGGTTAAGCACGAAACAACAGAAGCTTGCTATCTTGTACGGTTGTACAAATGTCCTGCTTCATTTTCCTCAAGAGTCTTCAAGATTTTTGCATGATATGTCTGTCAGTTTGGTATGCCTCAACTCCATTGTCTTTTTCCGTTTTCCATGTTAGGATTTTAGACCATGTTGTCAAAATTACAAAACAATAACACCAATACTATCCCTTAGGTGGAACACTATGGCTACAATGGTTGTCAGGTTTCCTGGGGTCATATATTTAGGATTTTACTGATTTCGATACACTTCTCGTAGAAGCTTTCGCAATGATATCTAAAAGAGTAGAAAGATTAGTATATTCACATTAATAGATCCTATTATCTGTTGTATTCTAGTTTCATTTCAAAATTGTCGTTATCTTGCAGAAACAGAACCTGACATGCACACGAGTATTTGATGGTCCTGCTAAAAGTGTGAGTTGTCTCGCTGATTTATATTTTATCTCGCATTTTATAATCTAAATCTTGTTCTGATTTGGAATTCTTATGTGTTAAATGGCTTTTATATACAGATTCCAAATGAGTGGGATAAAGTCTGGGGTATTCTGAAAAGTGTGTGTGATGACCACGGTTTACCTCTTGCTCAAACTTGGGCTGTTTCCCCTTTCACTACTTTTGTTTCACATGATACATTTATAAATCAGTGTTGCAGTAGTTTTGACACTAAATGCATCGGGAAAATTTGCATGTCCACTGTCCGGCTACCGTTATATGCTCGAGACGTGAACCTGTTGCCTTTCTGGAAAGCATGTAGAGAACGGCATTTAGACAGTTCCCGTGGCTTAGTTGGCAAGGCGTTATCCCGCGGTTCCTGTTTTTGTGAAGATGTAACTAAACTCGGTAAAGAAGAATACCCTTTGGGTCACAATGCATGCATGAGTGGGTTAACTAGCTGCTTTGTAATCCGCCTGCGTAGTGTCGAAAGCAAAGTTGACTATGTCTTGGAGTTCTTTTTACCGTCTGACATGGAAGATGTTAGCTATGTGGTGCAAACATTGAAACAGATAATTGAGGATGGCTCTGGATTTGAACTCGGTGATACTTCACCCTTGGATTTTTCAGGTAAACTTTGAACCTGATACAATTTTGACATCCTTGAATGAGATGACTGACAATTTTATATTTCCATACAGATATATCAGATTCAGAGTCAGTTGTGACAGATGTTTCAGAATCTGACTCTGCAACAGGCTTGTCTGCTGATGCAACTATGGATAAAACATGGGACACTAGCAACCCTTCGAAACAAGGCATAAAGCGGAATATAGACTCCTAAAATACACTGATGAAGATAGTGATCTGATACTGATTGTTTGTGATGCTGGCTTGGCATCTGTTTTGGTTACTCCAGGTAGTAATTGTATCAGCTTAATCTGTCTAACAGATTAGGCTAATCAATTATCAGGAGTACAATGACAATCTTTTTTTATAAATGGTTTGTGAATATGTATAATGATGATCCTCGGAAAATTTCTCTTATAACTTATAGTATATGTTAATTGCGTGATTACTGTTCTTAACCATGGTGGATTATGTGAGCCCCTATTATCACTTATTCACTTTTTCTTCATGGGTTTCTATCATTTATGCTTGCTTATAATTAGGGGTGTTCATCGGTTCGGTTATCGGTTTGTTCAGTTAATTTTTTTTTTCTGGGTATAACCGAGAACCGAACCGAACCGATCCGAATTCAAATTTGACTAAATCGAACCGAAAACCAAAAACCGAACCCTCAATAACTGAAAACCGAACCAAATTACCTAAATTTAATAATTTATTCATTTATTTATATATATTTTTTGAAAAAAAAATAATTTTCAAGCTTAAAAAATATTATATATATAATATAAAAGAGTTTTAATATTTTTTTTATATAAATTTATAAAAATATATATATATATATATATTTATTTAAATTCGTTTTCGGTTCGGTTTTCGGTTTGGATTGCTAAAACCATAACCGAACCGAAAACCGAACTTTTATTTCGGTTCGGTTCGGTTTTGGCAAATTCGGTTCGGTTTGATTATTTTCAGTTTGGTTCGGTTTCGATTTTCGGTTTATTCATATATTACCCAACCCATGAACACCCCTACTTATAATTATATATATATACACGTGATGTGGGGGTAAAGATAAAATAAAAAATGAAATATTCGTGAGCAGTGTAAAAAGACTTGAAAAACATAAAAGCTTTTCGAAAAATTATGAAATTTTACCTCAAGATAGAAAATGTTAGTGCATCAAAAAGTTGTGAAAAAAGTTTATTTTATTTTGAGTTTTTATACATTTTTCTTAATGCATAGTAAACGAAATTTTAATGCAATTATTTTTTATGCACACAATTTTTAACTTGTTATTTCTGATGTGCAATAAAAGTTGGATGCAAAAATTATTTTATTTAGAGAAAATGATGACTAATAGTAACAAAGTTTGATAACTGTTCCAATTAAGTCACCCAAATTTTAAGTTAACCATAAAAACCATTCAAGTTTCAATACTGTTTCATTTTGTGTAAGTGTTCAAAAAATAATCTTTAAGATATTAATATATGCATTGTTTGGTTGTACCTTAAAAATAAATACTCACCATCTGAATTTCACTAACCCCAAACAATTTAATGTACAATCAACTTATGCACATGTGAAAAGAGATATATGTCATAAAATAATAACCAAATTTGAAAGATATTTCGTTTTAGTCACTCAAACATAAAATTACATAATAATAGAACACTATTGAAAGTTTGAGTGACTAAAATGGAACATTTTTCAACCTTAATTATTATTTTATAATCAAAAGAAAGTTATAGTGACTAAATTGAAACAAAATTGAAAGTTTGTTACTATTTCATGATTTTCACCCCTTTTTTTTAAGCATAAAATGTTGATTTACAAAATTTTATTGCGCATACATTATCTTTCACGATTTCCTGTATCAAAACTATACTTTTCGAAAAAATTTCTTCACAACTTTTCTCTCCAACAACCTCCCGTACCTTTTGGAAATTTTTAAAAACTTATTTTTATTATTTTGTAATCTTTCTTACGCTCCTTATGAATGATTGTTTTTTTATTTTAACAATACCCTACATAAGACTGGTGGTAATGATGACCGTAAACATGACCGGCAACTAAATGTCACATCAGCTTTTCAACACTACCAACATCACCGCCAACATAATATTACCACCTAAACATGCTACACTAAAACAAAAATATTTCTCATAACACACTCATGCACATAAATTGTCCAAGACGCGTCAATCGGGATAAGTGCAATAAGAGAGACACGTTGTGGCTGGCCTAAAGATGCGTCTATTGACGCTCATTACCACTAGTCTAGTGGTTTTCTTATTCTTATAAGAGAATGCTAACGACACACCCTTGATCCCTCCAGTGTTGTAATTAACAAGCAGGGTTTTTTAGTTTTTAAGGAGATTAAATTGTCAGTTGATATCTGTTAGTGGGTTGTTTTTTTAGCCCAAAAAGTAGGAAGGAAGTACAAAACTTTCCAGCCCATATATGAAGTACTGTGATATATCGAGATATTCAGCTGTTAGTGTTTGATATATCGAGATAATCATTAGGCTATGCACAATGGTGCCGGTTGCCTTCGGTTGAACGACTCGGTCGAGAAAGGTTGAGCCATTGTGGCTGGGTCGGTTGGCGTCGGTTGGGGGAAGAGAATGGAGGAACTCGGTTGCTTCCTCAACCGAGTGGCAAAGCCACAAACCTCCAAAAAATCCTACCGTTTCTAATTAAAATATATATATATATATGACAAAAGTTCAATGCGGAACATATTTTATCTAAAGATCAAACCGCTTGATCTCAACCATCCATTCTTTTAAATCTAGGTGTGAAATTAGTCATTTTAATATGATTAATTACGGGACATTTTGTAATATCACTCAAACATAAAACACCGAGTTGGGTTACATCCGTCTTACTTGTTTCCTTTCATTTCTTCATTTCACAGACTCTCTCATCTACTCTCACCAACATCATGATTTCCCCAGTGCAAACCTAGCAAGCTCAATTGAAAATTGATCAAAATCAGGTGTTAAACAATGGAAATTAAGATTAAATAACACTATCAAAACATGATCCGGTGCTCCAATGCGTCTCCATTTCAGTTGCCTATCAAAACCATTTCGAAATGTTGATATTGGTATTTTTTAAATATAATTCGTTTATGTTCATATTATTCAGATTTAATTTTGATTCTATAGTGTTAGTTGTTGAATTTGAATGATTGATTGATGCGTTTGTGATTATGATAAGTTAATTTATGTGTTAGGTTGATTATTGTGTTGTTAAATTTTTGAGCTAAGTTGTTTAGGCACATTCTTTGATGAAATTGATGCTTTAGGTTAGTTATTGCGTTAGTTGATGCTTTAGGCATACTGTGATTTTGATTAATATTTGTAGCGGTGGCTACGTCAATTGATCAAGTAGTATCGTGTGTGCTATTTTGAATGGAATTTAGTTTCCACTGGCATTGGCGCTACCCTCAAACCTTGGCCCGAACGATGTGGTAGTTCAAATGAGGTATCAACACTACATGGGATAGAGTATCCTATAGGGACCAAACATTGTAATTGTATGAGAACCATGGATAAGCACTCGGTTCTCAACCTAATTTGTAATTGTTTACATGGTGTAAAGATTTCGATTTTTAAGCACTTGGTAGTGTTTATTCTTTACATGTTATTTTCCGATACTTGTTACTTACCAATATATGTGTTATAAGGGTTGTTGCATGTGTTCTTTGTGTAAGTGAAAGGATGAACGAAATCACGAGTAAAAGAATCAAAAGGACAATAAACTTGGTTAGTATAAGGAATTTAAAAATGTTGTTTGACATTCAAGAATACGAAATACTATATTTTAAATGCTAATTGTTTTTTGGTACTTGTGTCATATTATTATTATGTGCTATTCTGAACCTAGACAGTAAACCAAGTATTTCATATTTGGTTTAAGTAATATTAAGATGCGAAAGTAATACTAGTTGAGCATAGTGAATGGATTTTGACTTCAAGCTATGCACTATCCCTCAAGATTGTTTACTATTCCATCTAGTTATATCATGGTCTCACTGATCATAGGCTGTAGATATTGGCATTTTGTAATAGGTTGCATATGCACTACAGGACTAAACATTTTTTGATTTTAGGCAAGTGGAAAAGTTTGCATTTAAAAAGATTTTGCCCATGGTACTCATGATCTTTTGTTTGATTCTAAAACCACAACATAAAAGCAACAAATACTAGTTAACGAGTGTTTAGGTACATGTTTAAAAAGTGTATTGTAGTAATTAAAGTGAACAACCAATTGATGGTATATTTAGAATAACTTTTTAGTTATATGAATCTCGAGCCTTTGTTTTATGCCAATATTTCTTTGATATAGTATCATTATGTACCCAATATAGCTCAGGAATTACAATTTTATATGAATCACATGGGATTCTATATGAATCAAAGTTTGAGAATCACAAGGGATTAGAGGATGAATTACAAGTGATTCATCAAAGAATCCCATGGATTCGGATTCTTCGATGAATCATAAATACTGGTCGTGATTTCATCAAAGACTGATAAGTCAAGCGTGGGCAAGGGGAAGTTCGGTGTGATTTATTAATTTCGAGAATGTAGAAACTGAATCTCTAACTTTCTTGAGGTTTTAGGATGGGAACGATTGCTTAGCCACATCATTTTCATTTGAATACATTTTCTTTTGATTAAAATTTTCAAAGAAGTGTCAATCTTTTAGTGAGACGAAAATTTACGACATATTTAAAATTAAATGATCAATGTTGGTTATGCATGTATTTTAAACGTGTCAAATGGATTAAGGTATTAACTAAAAAGAACTAGTGACACTGTTCATATGGGTCGAAATTCATCTTGACCTTTTACCCAACAAACCCAAATCCGCCCATTTTGTTAATGCCATCTTGAATTGTATATAATGGGTTTGAGAATTTCCCTCATATCGGAGTTTATGGTTGTAGTTGTTGGATGGATGATCTATGGGTAATTACTTTAAATTCTTTATATTTAGTATTAATTTCTTCAAAAACATCACATTTTTGTTGAATTTGTATTTTTTTTTGTTAAGCGAAGAATAGGATCGATCTATATATTTGCACTTGGGAAGGATTGAAAAGTGAGCTACCTTGTCTGATGATAATAGCAAAATCTTCCATCACGCTTTTTCCTTTCTCTGTCTGGCTTTTTTCCTAACATTTTAATAGACAATTTATATCTGATTATATGGATTCATGATTTACTTTTAGTTTAATGATTATACCGTAAAATATTTCATTACACTTGCATTTCTTGTGTGTGAATCTCATTGTTCTTTCTTTGTCTTGCCCGATTGGTACATGTATAATCAGATCCCATGGGATTATCTGAGAATCCTATGGGATTTATACAAATCACAAGTAAATTTTTACGGTCGTATTACGAATCATGGGATTTTTTTACGAATCCCGTGGGATTTTTCGGACGGAAATTTTGGAAAAAAATCGTCTTTTACGAATCCCGTGGGATTTTTACGAATCCCGTCGCGATTTTACGGGCGAAAATTTTGAAAAAGTTAAGCCTTTTCACGAATCCAGTGGGATTTTTCTGACGGAAATTTTGGAAAAAATTGTCTTTTCTACGAATCCCGTGGGATTTTTTACGAATCCCGTGGGATTTTTTACGATCTCGTGATTTTTCTTGAAAATTTTGAAAAAGTTCGTTTTTACGAATCCGTGGGATTTTTTAAGTCCCGTGGGATTTTTCTGGACGGAAATTTTGAAAAAAAAGTTCGTCTTTCACGAATCCGTGGGATTTTTTACGAATCGTGAGATTTTTCGGGACGAAAATTTTGAAAAAAGTTCGTCGAAGTATATAAAAGTGCATATCAATAGAAAGATGATTTTTCTCGTCAGCGATGGTGTATTTTTGTAGCTTGAAGATTTACCGTTTGCAAGATATGTTATTTTTAAAAAAAGGGTGAAAAGTGTGTTTTTATAGAATTACATTTTTACCCTTCCTTTGTTAATTTTTGCTTTCATCTCATCCATTGGATGAAAAGAAGATGAATGGTTGAGATCTTATGATTTATTCTTTAGATTTGATGTGTTTTATATTGATCTCACCTCATATATATATATATATTTTAAACTTTACCACTTTTACAACATTATAAATACCAACCTCAAACACATTTTTAAACACACAATTTCAAACAACTTCTCATAAACACTTTCAAACACGTTTTGATAATTATGTCTTTTTCTGAGTTATTTTTAATTTTCGTCTTATGAAGAATTATGAGCGAGTTTACTGAGTTCATGGAGTATACGCTTGATGCTTGGGACACTTATCAAGCCGCCACTGCCAAAGGCTCAACGTAAACCACACGGTGGGATCGTAGGTGCTCATAATCGCTTAGTTGCCGCTTGCATCTCGAAGAACCGCAGTTGTATGAAGAAAAACATTCCGTCACGGTTCCGGATGCCCCGAGACCTATTCACTCAAATTGTGCAAGAGGTAACCAATCATTCTCCTTATTTTCAACAAACTCCTCGACAGTAGGGGTACTTGGTATTTCTCCATTTGTCAAGTGTAATCGCGCCATTCGTCATTGGGATACGCAGAGCCTCGATTCTCTTGCCGAGTATCATCGCAGTGGTGCAACAACAAGACGCGATTGTTCCGTAACTTTGCACGGTTATCATGGAGTTATATGGTGTGTATTTGCGAAAGCCCCGATTCTGACCTTGAAAGATTATATGCTCATCACGAGCATAAGCATGGGTTTCTGGGATGATGGAAGCATTGATTGTACAGTGTTGGCCTTGGGAGAACCTGCCCAAATAGTTTGAGAGGTCAACATGCTAGTGTGGTGATACATCCATTCATTTATGGAAGCGTCGCTCCCAAGATTTATGGATTTGGCATGCTCTTTGGTGTCTCCCGATGAATAACGATATAAACGCTTTTATATCGCTCCTGCTTTCAATGATATCAAATATGGGAGAGCAGCGGAACTTGAATTCGAGGCTAACGATGTTGCTTACAAAAGGGGATATTATCTTCATCGACTGGATATATCCGAATGGTCTATTCTTATTAAGTCCATTTCAAATCCTCCTCATGTGATGAAAAAGAATATTGTACAAGAGGAAGCACGGCAAGAAGGAAAGATGTGGAACGAGCTTTCAGCAGGTTGAAGAAGAAGTGAAAAATGCTTAAAGTTCCTACTCAGGGCTGCATAAACATGTGATCTCAAGATATTGTGTATACATGCATCATATTACATAATATGATCATCAAACACAAGCAATGCGATTTGTCCTACATGGTTTCCACAAGAGGCGTCCGCGGATCATGACCGCATAAGATCGCGATGCGTAATCCTTAGTAGTTACTCAGGAGTTAACGGATCGATCAACTCATCTAAACGTAAAATCTGACTTGGTCGAACACATTTGGAGAAACCGTGGAAATGCGTGCAATCAAGAGATTGGGCTAAGACGAAAGTGACGAAGACGTGAATCGACGATGAAGAGTTTTGTGATTTTTCGCTTTTAATAAGTATTGTAACGTACGCTTTAGTAGTTTAAGTTTTTAATTATTGTTGCAATGTTTTTATTTATTTTTAATGAATTTTAATTTTGTTTTTAAAAATATTTGAATTAAAAAAAAATAAAAAATAAAAATAATAATAAAAATCAAGTCGGTTACCATCATAGCAAGAATTAGGTTGCGTCAAATCAAGTTTAGGTGATAAAGTTCACAGTAATGCAAGTTAGTCAGCCATTGTGCATAGCCTTTAGGCCACATAACTATTTAGCCGAACAACATTAATTAAAAGTAGAATGTTAGCCCAAATCCACTTCTCTATATCAATAAAGTGATAAAGTATGATGAAATAGAATATGCTACTTATTTTCACACATTTAAAGATAGAAGTGTAAACACTTGTTTGACAGGAAGGAAATATATGAAGATATTTTCAGCCAAGTTATTGATGTAATTTCATGTCTATTAGAGCAAACGGTACTACGGCATAAACCTTCACCGAATCCGACATGGTGTGGCATTTTACTAATAGTAGCCATGACACGGTTGAGCTTCAACCACTCGTATTTTTTTCGCCATTTTTTCGGCGAAAATAAAGAAAAAAAAAGACATTTAAATGCAACAGTTATTTCATTTAAAGTTCAAACCTTTAAAAAAAAAAAAAAAAACACCTCTATAAATAACACCCCATTTTGACACATTTCTCTACCCATATTTTACCATTTTCCACACATAAAATTTAATTATTTCTACAAAAAATCATGACTTGTTCGCTTTCACATACTATCAATAAAACAAAAGCTTGTATTGAGAAACTAATTGAGGTGGATACCATTCGTCAGCAAGCGATGATCGACTTAGTCGTGCAATTTGAGAATGCAAGCACAACTAAGATGATCTGAGGTAAGTATACGAGAAATGCAATGACTATCCGCAAGAAAATCGTGCTTTGGTTGAGACTTTTTGAAATGAAGAATCTTGAAAAGATTACGAGATGCACGATACTTTGTTTAGAAAGGCGGAAAAGATACAAGAATAAATCAATACTAAATTGTTTGGCTACATGTAACATACTAATAGGACGATTATGTTTTAGTTTTCATATTATTTTTTAAATTCAGCATCGTATCGTAATTTGTATTTTTATTTCAACATACGGGGATTATTTTGGAGGATATTTATATGAAGCCAAATGAAATGAGGGAGGAAATGATCTTCGTCCTTTATTTCATTCGGTTTCATTTTAAATATCCTTAAAAGAACCGTATGTGTGTTTAGTTTTCGTGTATTTTTTATTAAGTTTCGTATTGTATTTATTTGAAATGTAACATTGAAGTTATTCAATATGTAATATTGTAGTTAACCACTAATCACATGTGATTCTAAACAAATCACATGTGATTTGTTAGAATCTCATGTGATTATGAACAAACAAAAATGCAAACAAACATCTTTCTCGAAAGTTTTCAAAGATTCATCACCCATAAACCCTTCTGTCTCTTGAACCTCAGATTTACTCCATTCATCATGGAGTTATAAAACCCCTATCACATGATCTTTAAGTTCTAGTTCTTGGCTTTGTCTCATTAAGTTTGTCGTCTAGAATCTGATAGCCGAACAAAAACGAACAACAAGAAACCTTTCGAACTTTGTTGAATCTAAATACAAAATCTTATAACAAAAAATATATATATATATATATGTAAATACACAAGCACGAAAAAGAACAACAAACATGAAACAATTCAAACTTAGTTGAATCTTGAAACTTACAACGAGGAAGGTAAATGGTCCAAGGTACTGGTTAGCTTTAGTTATCGTGAGTTTACTTTATTGAAGGCAACTATGAATGTAGTCGCACCAATCAATACCAGAAATTATAGTATCTTCTTGAATGCGTTTAACCACATCCAAAAAAATATGTCCCTTCATTGAATCAACAAAACCCACTGTGTTGGTAAAGAGCGTAAGGAAGTTCACATTGAATAGAAAGTTAACTTCTTGGGCAAGAATCAACGTGTAAGCGATATCACCTACTCGGATATCCTTCATTGATTTAGGATAAAATTGAGCAACCCACAACTTCATAAACACATGGTCAAGAGGTCTGAGATCACGAAAATAAGGAAGAACCACCAACAGGAATTCCTAAAATCTCATGAATTTTTTTCTTATGAAGTGACCTTAATTGACGAACCATTATCCAAACTTAACTTGTAAGTCACTGCATTAAAATTTGCCACAACTTCCCAAACTCGACGGAATTTGGTCTGTAAAAATTTGCCACAACATACTTTTCTTTTGCTTTTTCTTCCGGTGTCAACTTTTTTTTCTTACCTTTATTCTTAGACTTCGGGACACTCTCTTCATCATTATCCTCTTTCTTAATCTTCTTCTTCAATTTATTAATCATACGCCTCACTTTCTCTTCATCACTATTGTCACCACTATCCTCTTTCTTAATCTTCATCGTCAATTTATTAATCATACGCCTCACTTTCTCTTCATCACCATACAAAGAACAAGAATCTGAACCCTTCCTTTTTCTCTTCAACCCACACTTAATCTTCAATTTCTTTGGCTTTCGATCACTAACTTCATCGGTAGCAAGATCAGAATCAGAATGATCTATCGTCATCTTACCTTTTATCAGCTTGCCTTTCGGTTTTTTTTACTCTCATCTTTATGTGACAAAATCCTTTTTCGCTTAACATTCTCTTTGGACCTCAAAACAAGAACCGAAGCCTTCAGCTTAGGCTTGTCCTTTGGATTATCCCTGGGAAGATCAACTTTAGGCTTGTCCTTTGGAAGATCAGCCTTAGGCTTGTCCTTCGAAAGATCGACCTTAGGCTTGTCCTTGGGAAGAATGGACTTAGGCTTAGACTTGTGCTTTGGCTTATGCTTGGGAAGATCATCCTTAGGCTTGTCCTTGGGAAGATCAACCTTAGGCTTAGCCTTGTCTTTTGGCTTATCCTTGGGAAGAACAACCTTAGGCTTGTCCTTAGGAAGATCATCCTTCGGCTTAGGCCTCACAATACACTACAATAAAAAGGTGTTTTTGGGACGAACTTTTTTGGAACGGCCAAAAAAGTGTGCCAAATACTAGTATTTGGAACTATTTTTGTAACTGTGCAAAAAAGGTAGGTATTTGGAACCACCATCAAAAAACCGTCTTAAAAACATGTGTATTCAGGACGGTGTTTTTAAACGGTGCCAAATGCCTATTTATTTCGAACAGTTTGTAAAGAATGTGCCAAATACCTACGTATTTGGGACTACTGTCGGAAAACCGTTCCAAAAATATATATTTTTATAGCGTTACAAAAATCGTGCCAAAATACTTGTCAATTTGAAACGTTATGTGAAAATGTTTCCAAATACGGATGCACTTAGAACGTATTATTTATAAGTCATTCTTAATGATAAGTTAACGGTAAAAGGAAATCTTCTCGTAATTCAACACTATTATAATGATTACCGTTCATATGAGCAAACAAAATGGTTTTACAAATATAACTTTGCAAACTCTCGCGCATTCTTATTCTATTGAAATTATTTTTGCTTTACAAATTCCACCAACCTTCATCATTAAGCATTAACAACCTTCGTTGTCATTCATCCGTCTCAAACGATTTTAATTTATTTCAACTTCTACTTTTTGGTGAGTTAATTTTAAAAAATTTTAAATTTCAAAAATCTCTACAGAATGGCTCAACCATTTCAAATACATTTCGTTATTTAATTAGTCAATTCTATAACTAACCTTTATGGTAGGAAATTTTCGTTGACAACCTTTTTCGGCCTTCGATAAGTTGACTCGTCGACGAGTAATCAATCATCTTAGCTTAGAACAATATGAGCGTGTATATGTATATGAATTTTTAACTTTCGTTAAGTTAGTAAATTATATATGGATCGACCTCCACTCTATTATATTTATGCTATACTCAAGCTCGGTTAGAGAAATATTGAAGATTAGTTCACTCTCAACCCTCTTTGTACCATTCTTTAGCATATCAAACTCTTGCCATATTTAATTTGACTGTATGTTTAAAAAATCGGTTATATGTAATAAGCACTGGATACATTCGGTTGGTACAAGTAATAATTTTGATCCGCCTTATTCGAACGATATAGGACAAATAAGTTCAAATTCGACCTTTTCAAGTCATTGTGTATGAAAGTTGTGGCTCGGCTCATGAGTAATTTTGATAGCTCAAACTCGACTAGTTTATTTTTATTTTATTTTTTTCGCTCGTGTTTATGTATTTTCTATTCATTTTTTTTTTTTAATAATAGAGATATACGATTATCATTATTTATTTTATGTAGCTTGGCTCATGAGTAATTTTAGAGGCTCAAACTCGACTAGTTTTTCTTCCGCTCGGGTTTATATATTTCCTATTCAACTTTTTTATAATGAAGATATAAGATTATAGGGGTGAGCAAACGGACCGGATGGACCGGACCGACCGACAAAACCGACCGGACTGAACCAAACCGACGGATCGATGGACCGGGCCCTGGGCCTCGTCTACCATTTTTGAATTCGGTCCGGAACTGACCACAAACCAAAAATTAGTTGTTGGACCGACCGACCACATTTGGTCTCGGCCTCTGCCTGCGGCTACGGATTCAACCGGCCCGATTTTCTGGCCCCATCCGGTTTTCACCCGATGATCGCTAAGATTATCACATATCAAAGGCCTTTTAATTAGCAGATGTAATGCCTACTAACCTCGAGGTTATGGGTTTAAGTCTCGTTTGATATATAAGTCAGATAGATGGTATAGATCGTAACCAATGAAGTAAAACTTATCGATTCTTCGTTATAGGTGAACTTGATGGATCAAGTTAAAGATCAACCATTGGATTAAATCCAACCCGGCTCAAATCATCTCATATTCTTTTGATTTAAACCACTGGATTTAATCCAATGGTTGACAATTGCTTTAACTTGATCCATCAAGTTATTTATAACTTGAGAGGATCCTATCCCTTAAAAAAAAAAAAGGATTATATATTAGAATATGGTACCCACAAGACCATGACTATTTTGTAGCGTAACAAATGTTTTGGGTGGTGATGTGAATGAGATGGTGCTGACAAATACATTGAGCAAGATAGCATGTATTACAATTGGCTAGTGAATTCGCTTCACAACACTTTAATGATATGCAGCTACTGAAGTCATTGTTGCATTCCGAACTTTCACGACATCATTATTTCAAGATATGTAAAATTCTCGCAATCTCTTACGCTACAACATTTCAAAAAGTATATGATTTTGACGAATCAGATTATATTGACGTAATAAACAAATAAAAGCTAAAGCCAGAAAAATTCAATTAAAATAAAATAAACCAACTAAAATATAAAAATTAAAACTCATAAAAATATATTAAAATCTGGACAATTAAAAGAAGATAAATTTTAAAATATGTAAATTAGATTATAATATAAATTTAGATAAAAAAATATTTTAATTTCAAATAAAGCATTTAATTTTAATGGTAGTCGACATACGCCATTTTATAATTGTTACTTATCTTAATTTAGTAGCAAGCAGGCTGAAATATAAGCAAAATGCTCGAGTTCGTTGTAAGTTGGACTGAAATATAAGATGTTACACGCATCCATGATTGGAGCTCATTATCTAATTTTACATGCATTATAATATATCTTTCCATAATAAGCAAGAAAAGTCTAATTTTTAAGTTTCTAATTTTAGTTTAAATGCATTATAAAAAGATGATATTTTACAGAACACAAAAACTCAAAGTTTTTTTTGATCCCCCCCCGCTCATATTTTCATTTCTCCCGCCCATTATTCCCCAAAATAAAAAAGCCCAACACAATTATGCATCATCCTCTTAACCTAGCTAAACAAGTCCCGCCTCCTATTTCTTTTACATACAATTTCGCATAAAAAAACCAAACCACTGTTCTTGTTGTCTCTTTGATAAATTCCTTCCAAATCCACCACTGGTAAGATACTTAGACATTAATGATTTAATTCAAATTCGTTTTTCTTCGTTATCTTGTACTTTGAGTAGACGGATATTATATGTGTAGTTGTACTTTTGGATTTAAGATGTTTAAAGATATATCTTTTATCGAATTGAAGAAAAAAAATTAGAAGTTATGGTTTAAATTGATAATTTAGGATGGAGGTTGTATATGCTTGTTTGTTGATTTTAAGCTTTTTCTTATCTACATATTTATATCACACAAGATCTACAATTTTCAAGTGGTAACCAAATACTTCTTTTGCAGAGTAGTTTCTCTTGTGGCATAGAAGCACCAGACTTTATTTCATCTTTAAGCGTATATTGTGGTAAGGAATTTGTACTAAATCTTGAAGAAACCAGTAACCCTTATATTCGAGACTTGATCACGAACTGTTTTTTAATGTTCGCTTCTTTTACTTTGCAGGACCTATGAACCTTTTTTTAGGTGAAATTGACTTGGTGAATATAGATTGTATTTCTTTTAATAATTTATCTTTCATTATATCATTACTAATGTTTATAATTAAGTTGTAGCAATGAGCCAATTAAGGGAATTAGTATATTAAAAAACAAACCACTTGAGCCATGTTCAAGTAAGTTTGCTAAGTGATTTTGACTTGTATGTGCCATCTCCAAATAGCTGTTGTGTTACAATATACTTGTTGCTTATTTTGTATTTCATTCTTTAAAGGCATTTAACTCGACTTTCTGCAATTGTGGCCAATTTTATAGTTATAGATCTTCACATAATATTTTGTTGGACGGTTTTTAACATAATATTTAGTTGGCGATTGAAAAACTCTGATTTTTCGTTGGATATTTCTTTCAGATTTGGGAGACCATTATTAATTTTTAACATAATGATAGCAACATGTCCATTAGAATAACTCGAAGATAAACACAAAGGTATTGACACATTCTTGGTGAGCACTCATGACCACTTTGTTGATTAAGTAAAATAGACGTTATGCATATATTAACGAAGTATGTATGATGTATGTTGCTTGGCATATCTTATTGACGCAAAGACGAAGATCATGCACTAGAAATCATACACAACATAAAAGAAGCAATGTCCGAACTAGTCGATAACTAGCAGCTGATGTCCAATGTTTATAATTTTGGCAAGGTGTTGGTTGAGGCTTGAGTGGAAGAAATCGATAACAAGCACCTAGCATCCAATATTTATAATATTAGCAACGTCAGGTTGAGGTTTCAGTCATACAACTTGGTTTGTTATGATATCTAGATTTATGTTAACAAGTTGTAAGCTATATCATGTGATCAGTCATTTAACTGATCATATATATTGTATCATATTGGATCCAGATAAGTTTAGAACTTCGAACACGATAGTAAATGTTGTTGTATTTATATACAGTGCACTCATTATGTCTAGTTTTATCGAGTTTAGGTACTTGTTGGAATTCAAGTGATTGTATAGCTTTGAATTTATGGATGATTAATAAAATTTGAGTCTGAATGTATTTTGGCTTCCTTTTCCTAGTGACATTTGATTTACGCTTAATATGATGGTGTATCAAATCTATTTGGAGTGGAAAAAACGATGAAAAATGCATGCTTAGAATAATTGTTTAAAGCGTGCCAACTGCCAAATGATCTTTTTAAATGACATAAAACTAAATCACATTTTTGGGACGTTAGATTATAATGTGCCAAATAATTTAGTACGAAAGATAAATTTGTGCCAAATACTTTAGGCACGGGATGAGATCGAACCAAATAAGCTTTTGGTACAAGAAAGAAAGTGTGCCGAATGTGCATTTATAACGGTAAATTACTAACCGTGGCAAATACCACCTCATGGCACACAAAAGAAACCATCCTTAGCCCGTACAAATAATGCTGCACGACATTAAACCGAATTCAAATGTATTGGCACCATATAGATCGGAGCCAAAACCGTACCAAACCCGTGCTAAATATAGTATTTGGAACGGCATTTTGAGTAGTTGGCACGGTTTTCGCCCCTCCCAAATACCTCTTTTTCTTGTAGTGATATCAGTCGATACCTTACCCTTAACAATATTAACATACACCTTATCTGTCAAAACATCACCACCAGACCCGTTATCTATTACAACATCACCACCAAAAGCCTTATCCTTTGTAATATCAACAGGCCTTACAACAACACCACTAGACTTCAAAACATCACAAGTATTAGGATTAAATTGAGACACCGTCTTCGGGTTCAACACTTGATTGCCAGATTTTATTGAGCGAATCATATCCCTCGTAAACCACTTACTCCTAGGAGAAACATGACCACTAACCACAAGAACACCTAACATCAAACAAAAACATAAAAATCATCAGTAACAAAAATAACACGTATACTTTATCAGTAACTCTGACAACTTGTACTTTCAGGTCATTTCTCAAATTTACTATTCATCTCGGGAATTTACTATTCATCGGTTACTATTCATCATTTTACTGTTCATCGTTTTCGAAGTCGATTTGATATTCTGAGAACGAATTTCAAAATTTTACTATTCACGAAACACTATTCATTCCCGGAGAAAATCACTATTCATCATTTATTGTAAACTAGGTTTACGAGTATCAAATTCGCGTAACCGTAAGGGTTTAGTTGCGAATTCATGAAAAATCATTGAGGACACTTCATATAGACTAGATTTAGTCTACATATCATTAGTAACATCATCGTCATATTAGTTCATGCATGAATTTGCATTTTTCATTAAACGTATAATTTCCTATTAAATAAACGCTATCGCGTAATCATTTATTTTGAACATTTAATCCGACACTTCCAAAAATTATTCTGATATATTTTTATACTCATATTAAGACTATAAAAATTATATTATTAGTTTACCCGATGTTTTAAATGTATTTTGTATATAAATTGTTATATATATATATTTACGACGGTTATCGTAAATACTATTCGATAATTATTATTTCACTCAATTTTTGTAAGAAATGTATTTTTATAATTTTTACGACTTCAATATAATTTATTTTGTTCCGTTAAAATTTATTTTTAGCTAACGCTACCTTAAATACTTAATTATAGTTACTAATTACATAACATACTTACACTTTATTACATTTAGTCACTTAAAACACATCACCCTTTCTTTTTTTATACCATGGTCGACCAAAACAATGACTCAACATATTTTCACATAAAAATCTACCTAGCTCATACACATAAACACTTCCTAGACTTGACAGTTGTATTGTTTTAACTATATACTATCTAATATACACATACAAACACACAATACAACGTGAAAGAAAAATAAAAACACTCTCCATATTCAGCCAAAGAAGAAAAAAGGGGAGAAAACTCAAGATTTTCAAGGATCAAGCAAATTTATAACTATAGTATACTTTCTTTTAAGGGTTTTGAAATAAAAACCTAGGGTATTTAGGAAAAACCTTGTTCTATAAACCTCATCATCATACTAGTAAGCATTTCATGATCATTTTTAATATTTCATATTCATACTTAAGTTATTTTTATCATGCTTGTGCAAGTTTCATGTGTATCTATACCGCTTTTATTGTTTTTAGTACTTATAATTGGTATATATCATCCTATAATTAATCCCTTGAAACATATCATTTTTAATTATGTTTAGGAACCCATGACACCCTAAGAAGGTGTATGGTAGGTTTAGAATAGATTTTGTGTTGATTTGAAGTGGTTAGAATAAGTATTACGCAAGAAAAATCAATTTCGACAACATTAAATAGTGGTCTGATCATTTTTGTGAAATCTGGAAAATTCAACAGTTTATAAAATATTTTGGGCTAGATATTCAGAAAATATACTTTAAAACGAAACCGTGGTCGCTTGAACGGGTTAAAACGGATTTAAAACGGATCAAAACTTAAAAGCTAAGACTTTGAGATAATGTTACAAGCTTTCCAAAACCGTTGAGTTTGTTTCCTAACACTCGATATTCACTATTTTACGACTAGCTTTTCGAGGCCATTTAGTCACTTTCATGAATTGTCAAATTATATTATTTTACGACGAAAAACTATAATTTCTTAATAAATCACTAAATGACTATCCTAGGATATCATTTCAACGTAAATACTTGTAAAGTATTTTATAACATGACGAGATGTCAAAAATATTTCGACGATAAACTTCATTTCCAAAAATGTACAAGTGGTATGAATATCATTTGAGTTTGCATGTACGGCATTGTTTCATGACTTACATTAGAACATATCATTCATATTAGGTTGCAGATAGAGATTGCACCTCATTTCAGTGTATCCACATTTGTCATCATAATCATTGTATCAGGTGAGTTCATAGCCCCACTTTCTATTACTTATTTGTTTTACAAACTTTTGGGGGAGATACATACTCATCAACTTTTATGACATTCATGTCTATTTGCAAACTATGTGTTTATCTGAATTGAATGTTTAGTCATACAAAGTAACAATATTGCCATACTTAGAGTTTCTATATCATAAATCATTGGGCTAACTGACTTGGTATAATCACGGTCTAGCGGACTTGGTATAATGTTGAACTAGCGGACTTGGTATAATGTTGAACATGCGCTTGAACATAAACTATACATATTTTGGCAATGGGTTGTAAACACACAAGTTGCAAGTTTTGTATGGGCGGAACTTGGAACTGAGTGGATTTGCAATGCCTTTGCTGCATGAACATTCTTTAAAGGTTTTCTTCATGGCAACACAAACTCTATGAACTCACTCAACCTTTGTGTTGACACTTTTAGCATGTTTAATCTCAGGTATCTAAGGCATACACTTCATGGCATGCATGTGGACTTATCATAGAGTCGTGGTGACGACGCGTCTCACATGGGAATTTATGCACTTTAAAAACATCGTTTGGCTTGTATCAAACTTATTTCCGCACATGATGATTTTCATTTGGGACCTATATTTTGTAAACTCTGAATGTTTTATTAAATCAAACGATGTGTTTTCCAAACGACACTTTAGATCGTTCAATATAATTGTAACAGTGATGCTATGACAGTCATCCCCCAGGTATTCCATTCCGCTGCAAAACAGTAATTTGGGGGTGTGACAGTAACTGCTATAACAACACTAACAAAATCACATATCAAATCACATGTGATTGATCATTAACGCATGTACTTTATTAATCATTATCATACAAACATTACAAAACGCTACTTAATACCAACACTACTGAACAAAATCACATGTGATTCATCATTTGAATAAGCAACAAAAACCTAAATAAGCAACATCTACTGATTATATCCAAAATAAACAACAAAAATAAGCAACATCTACTGATTATATCCGATATAAGTAAAAATAAGCAACAAAAACCTAAAACCTAAATAAGTAATATCTACTAATCCAAAATAAGCAACATCTACTGATCCGAAATTAGCAACAAAACTTAAAAAGCTAAATAACCACCATCTACTAATTATATACCAAAATAAGCTGAAGAAAAAATCAAATGTATATTAGAATCCACATATCGAAGCTTATTTTGATCGGAAACTGGAATGAAGACGATTGGGGCAGCGAATCACCTATAGATAGTGATATTTCATGTTGTATATCCATTGTATAGTGTTGATTTTGATCAATTAAGCATTAAATAGCGGTGGTTTGAGGGTGGTTGGTGTGTGAAATTAGTGTGTAGTGAATGAGAAATGAATGAGGGATAACCAACCCTATATCGTGAGTTAAATGAGATAATAGAATTACCAAAATGCCCTAAGAAATACTCCTCCGCTCAAATTTATCACTATGAAGACAAATATTAATAAAGTAAATTATAACTCTCAAACTTAAATAATATTCTCATTATATTTCTTACTAAAATATGACAAATATATCCAAAAAATATTGACAACAAATATTGACTATAAATAAATTAAAATTTAAAATAACAATAAATTAAAATAACAATTAATCCTGGATAATTGAGATCTAGTAATTCGTTCTTTAGCAAAAAGTTTTTCTGTACAAAACATTTATCGTGAAGTAATATATGCATATGTCATTTGTCTCCATGCAAAGCAATCATGCAAGTTTGTCTTTTTGAATATCATATTCTTTACAATGCATAATCACATTCTCTACCAAAAGGGCATAACGTAAAAAACTACTACTAGTTTTAGGACTGAGTAAAATATGGAAAACCAAACCGAACCTGGTTGAACCAAACCGAAGCAACTTTATTTGGTTTGGTTTTCGGTTTTTATATATTATGGTTTTCGGCTTTGGTTTACTCAGTTTGGTTCGGTTCGGTTTGGTCAAGGGGCTATATATAGTCATTTATCTCTCTCTTTTAGTCAGTTTTTAGGGTTTGTATCTGTGTGTATTTTCACACAGTTGTAGTCATAATCTGTTAGTCTAATCTTTGTATTCAGATTTTTTTCTTTTTGTATTGTAAAACATTCATATGAAGTATCAACCATAAGGGGTGGTTCGTTGGGTTGATACTTATAGTTTTAATCATAAAACTGTTTTTCTGTGTAAATTGATCATCACTTTGTGTAGTTTTAACACTTAGTATTACTTTTTGTTACGAAAACTTTGTATTCGTGCTAATACCCTTTAACAAATGGACGATGATCGACGCATATAAGATGAATAGACAAAATGGGAAATGCTCAAAGTTTTGATAAATGGCTTTATCTATTTCTTAGAAGTTTAAGTCAAGAAAACAAGTTAATCAAGTGCAGCAAATTATGGCGTGAGTTGCCTTTCTTTCGATGCTAAAGGATTCAATCTTGATAAGGTCGTGGAAAAATGCATGTTTGAGTATGAAAACCGGTTCAATCTCAAACCATGTTTCACACTTACTTTTACCTGTTTTATTTGAAATAATTTTATCGCATTTTTGAAAAACAACAAAGAATGACATATGTTTTGTCCATTGCATAAGATAACCTTTCTATTTATATAACATAATACATGAATATCACTAGGGCCGGTTTGTGGTGAGGCGGTCATCTCATCTTCAAACTCGATTATAAAAATCATATCTAAACCCTCTCTAATCCTCATTGGAGACCAATTAACCGGGCTAGCTAAGTTGGCCACTAACGTTTCCTTAAGGTGCCTTGGGGTGGGGGATGTCTGGCTAGGGGAGGTCTCAAGTTCGAGTTTCACCCGAGACGTTTACCCCTTCATGCAATAAAGGAGTAGTAGGCGGGTCTTAGGGCCAGCATACTGCCCAATTAGATGTCACTGCTGGACCTGAAGGACTAACAACTAACAAGTTATACATACTATATATATATATATATATATATATATATATATATATATATATATATATATATATATATATATATATATATATATATATATATATATATATAATAAAAAAAATCCCCATTGGAGATCTTATCGGGGTGCCCCCTTGGGGCGAGATGCTCCTCAGAACCCGCCCTGTACCCCATTAAGAATCTTATCGAGTTGTCTTCTTTAAAATATTATGGTACGAAACAAGCTTACATGATCATAAATTTCAATCTTATAGATATTGAAAATTAAAGAATTATATTTTGAGTAAATTACATAAATGGTTCCTATGGTTTGGCGAAAATTTCATCTACCGTCCCTCAAATTTAAAAGTTGCATAAATCGTCCCTATCGTTGCCAAAAAATAAAATGAATGGTCCTTTTAAGGCATAAAAGTTGCATAAATCATCCTTGTGGTTTGGCGAAAATTTCATCTACCGTCCCTCAAAAAGACCATTCATGTTATTCTTTGGCAACGATAGGGACAATTTATGCAACTTTTAAGTTTGAAAGACGGTAGATGAAATGTTTGTCAAACCACAGGGACCGTTTTTGTAATTTACTCTTATATTTTTATTAGGTAAATACCAACGTAATACTATATGTATGTGTTGCAAAAAAAGGTCTACAAGGCCGATTAATTGCCCCGTAGGCGCTAATCGGCTACCAACATTTTCGATTTGTGCAAATCGATCAACGGTGGTCAAACTTATTAGAAACCTATAAATCTAGCCAAAATACCATAAACATGTCGGAAACTTGTTTTAATCACTTATAGTCGCTATCTATACCTATTACAAGTTGTTGGTATAACGCAAATCTTGCCGTAAATACCTAAAATTTACCGGAAATACCCAAAACTCGCCTGAAATACCAAAAACTTCTCGAAAATGCAAATCCAATGAATCACCAATTAATCCCGCATACACCGATTACAAGGTACAAGGGGGTCGACCGACCGACTACCGATTCACAATTTTTGCAACCTTGCTATGTGTAGAATTGTACATAGATATATTTGTATCTATATAAAGAGGGGGGAGGGATATTGAGCCCCATCCCCGTCTGAAACTTAAAAATCTCTGTTAAATCTCGAAACCTGCCCCATAACTCGATAAACATGCCCTGTTTAGATTTTAAATTTTAAAAGGGATTCTTAAATTTTAAATTTTTTCGAAACTACGTTTTTTGTCCCTGTTTAGAATTTTTCCAGATAAATATAATTCTTTGTAGAAAAACAACCTCCATTATTTCTCATGTTTAGTTTAAAGACTGGGCCAACGCTAAGTACCTATTTTTTCCAAAAGATAATTATTGAACTTTGAGGTCGTATTTTTCATGTTTATTAGTATTATTATTTTTTATTTATTATTTTTTTATGGTAAATTCGTATTACATATATCCTTTTGATTTACATATAAGTGCAAGGTGAACGAATAGCAAGTTGCGCCGCTAGCTCTTTTTGAATGGGTGTTGATACTCACACCATTTTCTTTATACCTACATCACAATTGTGCGTTACTGTTTTGTACATTATGCATTACAGTGTTGTACAGTGTGGTGTAAGTATAAAAAAAATGATGTGAGTATCGACCTCCTTTTTGAATTGCAAAGTCAATTCTTTTATTATTTTGCGTATATAGGAATTCTGAAATATTTGTTTTTCTTATTTTCTGTGCCACGACTTTCACGCATATTTGATTTTTTTTTCCTTTCACGCATGAGACGTGTGTCACCAATTCGATCCATTAGATAATACTTTGAAAAGTAGTTTCCATTGAACATTTAAACGTGTCCCATTCAAATTATATTTTGTTCTATGAGGGAGGAGTGAGTGGTACCCTAATACCTTGGGTGTCACTTCACCTCTATCCAATAAAAACTCTCAAACTCAAAACTACCCGATTCTACCCTAAGTGGAGGGAGTGGTACCCTAGTACCCGAATTCCATTTATTATTATTTTTTTAAATACATAAAATCACATACAATATTTAAAATAAAAACATACCATTTCATTAAAAATAAAAACATTACATAATACTTTAAAAAAAAAAAATAACATAATACTTAAAAATAACTAGATTAAAATAAAAAACCCACTAATCATCGAGATGCGACAAGTATTGACGTGCTACGTGCTCCGTGCTCCGTGAGATCATATCGAAGACGGTCATGGAGAACTTCGCTCAAGAATCTCTGCTACCACACCGTCGGAACGGCCGACCGCATCCATTATATGAACCGGTGATATTGCCATCCCTCGCTTTATAACCATATTGTGCAAAATAACACACGAATGAACCTGATTGGCAATCTTCGCTTTGGTCATAGCTCGGAGAGGTCGATCGAGAATTTTCTATTTTCCTTTGAGAGCAAAAAGCTCGCCACATCCTTTCTCTCAGAACCTCAGTAAATCTCTTTTCCTTTGGTTCGGTTGGATACGGGTATGCTTTAACAAATGTGGACCACTTAGGATAGATTCCATCTGCCAAATAAGAAATTAGTTTGAAAGTGTCCATTCACGTGGAATGAACTATTCATCGCCATTCCATTTCGATCTGTAAGAGACAAGTCAGACTTATTCAATACGTTGATATCGTTGTTTGACCCCGTGGACCAAAAAGCATGCCAAATCCACATATCTTGTGACGCGGTGACTTCAAGCATAATAGTGGGAACACCATAGTCACCTCTCGTATATTGCCCTCTCAAATGTCTAGGACAATTTTTCCATCCGACGCAGGTCGATGCTACCAAGCATCCCAGGGAGGTGATGCTTCGCTCATAGGCTGGAAAATGCCAAGGTCGTGTGCTGTAGGCCTACGTAGGTACTCTCGACCGTACAACTCAATGATGGCCTCACAAAATAATCAAGACTTTCACGTGACGTTCTTGCAGACATGCATAAATATTCATCATACTCATCGAGCGGATTGCCGGTTGCGAGTTGCCTAACAGCCGATGTGATTTTTGTTTTCCGTGAAACTTTTTTCAATCGCCGTATAGCCTTCTTGAAAATATGAGTATCTCGCTTCAACGTCACCCACTATTTGCAAAAACATGCTTTTCTCCATTCGAATTTTTTTTTTAAGTAATTGTCGTTGTACTTTGGTGTTTCAACGAACCAATCATTCTCTAAAGTTTCAATACCTATTTCCCGATGACGATTTACGCTAGTTCTGGCCAGCTTGCCATGTCTTCAAGATACTGAGCCGCTATTTGAAGCATATTTTGCAACGAGCTACCCGTGGATAGCTCGTCGGAGGAAGACGGAATAACGTATTCGGAAGAATCGGAAGACATTTTTTTTTGAGAGATTAGTGTGTGTTTTTTTTTAAAGGTGGGGGTAATTTTTTTTTTTGAGAGATTAGTGTATGTTTTTTTGAAAGAAATGAGTGTATGTTATTTGATTTTAAAGTGAATTTTTTTTAATGCATATAACCGTTGCTAAACGGTTGGATTTTTCAAACGAAACCATGGTACTCGCTCGAGCTCGGAGCTCGAATTATGTACTCGATCCAACTACCTGAGCTAGGCGGGGCGGTGTACCCGCTCGGGTACTTGGTACTCGAACCCCTACCCGCATCCCACTCCCTCCTCTCTGAAAGATTTAAAATACAAGTACAATCTTTTGATTATATTATATGAAAAGAGTTTCAATAATTCACGACCAAACACACTATCTGACTAGTTATATTATTTAACGACAATTGCATGTTTACAGTTCAGCCATAACATGTCAAGTTGAAGCCAACTCATTTAATTTGGCCGGGGCAAACCAATACTTAGCTCGATTAAGTGGATGGTTCAGAAACTACAAATTAAGTGACTATTTTTGTCGAATCTAAAAAGTTAACAAGTGTACAACAGCCACATGACATTCAAATAAATAACCACAAAACATCAAAGTATTCAAGCGGAAGCGTATATGATTTATTAATAAACAATTAATTAACATAAAAGAATATGCGTACCTTTCTTGATTCTAGCCGAACAAGAATTAAATCCACAAACTAGCAATGAAAGAACCCTAATTTGATTTATTAGGATTATATGAATTACCCCTTACCTTTTTGTAATTCAATCCAAGAATAATAACAGTATTGTGTTATTACCACGCTCTTGTACACACGTATTTAAACCAAATTAAAGTAATGCTAGTTTTGATAAAACAAATAACTTGGTTTGTGGAAAAGTGATGGATCGACACCAAGGAATGGTGGCCGATCGGTTGAGACAAAGAAAACACACACAAAACATTTTAGGTTTTAGAATGAGACAAAGAGATACAAAAACAAGACCCCTAGCCTTGTATATATACCCAAGCAAACTTGGTGAACAAGTTGGGTTTGTTTCCTTTTTCTCCTTGGCCGATCGATGAGGGTATCCCCAAGGGATTCCGGAAACTTCCAAAATTTGCAATTTAGTCCTTTTCCAAATACCTTTAACGCCCGTTAGTACATTACATTAATTACTTAACGTTCGTTAGTTATTTCATTTAATCAATAAATAAATATAACGTTTTATATTTAATTATTAACTTTAAATTCTCATACGTAAAGTGTGTAATCCCCAGAGTCTCGAGTTCGATCCTAACTCACGTCTACTAATTTATATCCATAAAACTAACAGCTCCCACTTGGATATATCTAAATAGAGTGATCACATCATCGCCTAATAGCAACACTTCTGACGCTCTAGTACAACTCGAGTAGCTCCCTGAAAACCTTTTAATGATTTCTCATTATTATTATCCCTTTGTTTCTAATACCACGTTAAAAAAAGATATGGAATTAAGTCATTCTTTATAAAACTATTCTGCTTTCGTTGTAAGTGATTGACCAAGATTACCGAATCATCTAAACATATTTAGGGAGATTCAAAGGCCGCCACAAACATCTTGTCAACCCCATGAGGGGCCCAGCAGTATTAAACTCCAAATAAATTTGAAGGAACAAATTCTATCTTGACTACAAGAATAACCCACAAACTTTGTAACATTTATGAAAACAACTCTTATAACTACCAGTTACGTATAGCGTTAAGTTGCTTCACAGAAATGCACTACATTCATGACACTTATATGGTATCTCAAGTCTGAGGATAACTATTCATAATTTACTTATTACAATATCCACAAAGTAAATTATGTAGTTGGGATAAGTCCTATATTCAATTCATTGAATATCTTCTGAAATTGGTATGCATTCTCATCAATATACTTTCAAGTATATTCTACCACATCTCTCGATTTCCTTAATTTAATGATACTCCCATATCATTAATTGACAACGGACATTTAGAATAACTTAGTTACTCATGGATTAAACATGCAAATATAGGACAACAATATTATGAATGAAAATAAACATAATCCAAACTTTATTTCATTGAAAATAATAAATGTTTTACAATATCCTTTATCCAAATACTAATCATAGTTATGCATGAAACTATTAGCTAAACGAAGTCCAATTCTATTGGCAAGTCCAATAAGCTTGTCTTTAGCTAAAGCCTTAGTGAAAGGATCGCTGTTATCATCTGTGTGAACTTTCAATAGATTTTTCACCTTCACGGACTTGTTCGAACATAGTGATACTCCGTAGAAAATGTCGGTGCCCTTCATGACCTGTGTTCATTGGCAAATATGATTGCAGCAGTAATTTTCGAATACATATCAATAGGTGATTCAATTGAAGGTATAACACCAAGCCCTGAAATGAATTTCCTAATCCAAATTCCATTGCAGCCTTCCGGCAGCTATGTATTCGCTTCTGTCGGTACATCGCAATCGTATCGCTTCTTGCTCTTCCAAATAATCTCCTCCATTGATGACAAAGACATAAACCGTATGAGACTTCGTATCATCTTTATCACATCGCCAGACGCATCACAGAACTGTCAGAATAAGTTCGTGTCCGGATTTCCTCCATACACTAAAAACATATCTTTCGTATTCCTAAGATACTTTAGAATATGTTTAATAAAGAATCCAGAAGTTCAATTCGACCTGATATCGATGGTCATGTTTGCTTTAACGCCACATCCGGCCTTTGTGCATCTCACATCATACATAATAGATCCTACAACGAAACATAAGGAACTTTTCGCATGCGTGCCACCTGCCAGGTGTCAAGCACACATATCGCTACATAAGCCATGCTTTACTTCCATCGACAAATATCCTTTCTTGAAATTTTGCATATTGAATCTCTTCAATATTTTATCAATGTAAGCGCTTTGACTTAAACCAATTATCCGCTTTGACATATCTCGGTAGATCTTGATTCCCAGAATGTATGCAGCTTCTCCTAAATCCTTCATGGAAAAACACTTCCCAAGATATGCCTTAACACTTTGCAAACTTAGAATGTCTTTTCCCATAATTAATATGTCATCGACATAAAGAATTAGGAAAATTACATCACTCCACTAACTTTGTGATATACACATGGCTCATCAAGATTTTGAATAAATCCATACCTTTTGATTTCTTCATCAAATCTCTTATTCCATTGCCTTGATGCTTGCTTCAATCCATAAATGGACTTTTGAAGTTTGCATACACGGTTTGGAAATTGTGGATTCACGAACCCCTCGGGTTGCTTCATATAGATGTCTTCATCTAGCGACCATTCAAAGGCGGTTTTGACATCCATTTGCCATATCTCATAGTCATGGTATCGTCATAGCTATGAGAATTCTAATAGCTCTAATGTCCGCTACAGGAGAAAAGGTCTCCTCGTAATCATGCCATACCTGAGTAAAACCCACGCAACTGTAGGAGCTTTATAGACGGTACATTGCCATCCATGTCGGCTTTAATCTTATAGAGCCACCACTTCCAACCACCGTGGCATTTGGAGGTAAATCGACCTCTACCTCACCTTCTTTTCTCTCATGGATTGCATTTCCCCATTCATCAGCAACTCGCTTATCCTTTCTCTACCGACTTGCCATGGCGCCTTTATAAACTCAGTGGTGCTTTCCAAGATCTCCTAACATAGTTTCAAACTCTACGCTAGACATAGACGTCAGTGCACGCCAGATTCCTTACTGGATCTACGAATACGAATCACTTCAACTTCCGTGGATTACCTTATACTATCGGTTCTACCGAAGTACGCTTAGGCCATGTACTCATCTTCTTTATCATCTTCCGTATCGGCAACCTCCACCAATTTTCAGATCTCTATTTCTCAAGAAAATCTTCATACCTAGCAACAATTACTTTATATTCATGGATAAAAGTAGTAACCCATAGTTTCCTTAAGGTATCCCACGAATATACACTTACGATCTTTGTTGGAGTTTATCCGCCGAAGTCACGCCTAACATACTGCTAACCCCGGATCTTTAAATAAGACAAGGGTTAGGAGTTTTACCATGCCATATTTCATATGGTGTCTTATCAACCTCTTTGTGGAACCATATTTAGAATGCGAACAACTGATTCCAAAGCATAATCCTAAAAGGATAAAGGTAGAGTGGTAAGATTAAACATAGAGCGTATCATGTCCAACAATGTACGATTTCTTCTCGATACACCATTTTGATTGGAGTATATGAGAAGTGAGATTCGACCATTCCATTCAAGTAATCTTTAAACTCGCTTAGATACTTCATCTATCGGAGAGCTTTAATCTTTCTTTCCCAATTGCGTTCTATCAGATTTTGAAAACCTTAAATGTTTCAAACACCTCATGTTTATGCTTAAGTTAATAAATATAACCATAACGACTCATCAAGAAGGTTAAGTAGCTAGCGCACCTCTCTTTGACACATGTTTAAGTGGTCCACACACATTAGTATGAATAAGATCCAAGTAGATCGAAGCCTTCTCCATATTGCTATGGAAAGGTTTCTTCGTCATCTTCGGATATGCATGACTCATATTTATCAAATGATTCATCATTGATATTTTGCAAAAGTTCCATGTTGAAAATTTATGCATGCGAGCCTTGCCTATATGAGCAAGTCTACAATGCCAAAGATAAGAAGAATTCAAGTCTAACTTTATCTTCTTGTTAATGCTAAACATCGAATTATTATTTTTGTTAGATTCATTTCCAATCACATCAATTTCAAACACACCATTCACAGAATTGTTTAAAATAAAAAACACCATTTAAAGAAACATCAATTCCATTACGTGAAATAGTATGAGTAAACCCATCATCCAACAAAAAGCGAAAGGAAACAACACCTCTAATTATAGGCCAGTAATGACAAATGTTCAATAACGGTATTTCAAGCCCAAGGGCAATACTAAACCAAACGTTCCTATGGCTTCAACAACTGCACGCACTCCATTTCCTACGTACAGGTATTGCTCCCCATAGGAAAGCTTCCTTCCACTCTAAACCCTCAAGATTAGATTACAAATGTGAATACCACATCCATGTATCATATACCCAGAATTTTATGATTTAGAGTAAATAATTCAATGACAAATAAATTACCGTGAAGAACGGGCCCATGGACCCTTCTTTTTCATTTTATTTGCCCTAATTCATCAAGATAAGAGCACAGTTTTCTTCCAATGCCCAACGCTCTTACGGTGATGGCATGCTTGATCCTTTTAGGATTTTCTTCCTAGAGTAGGTTCTTCTTGGGTTGAGGTTGATAGGCCATAACCTTGTTTGCCTTTGTCAACCTTTCCCTTTACCCTTCCCCTTCTTGTTGTTCCTCTACGCCACGTTTTGGCTTATTTATCCTTCCACCTGAATAGCAAGTACCCTGGGAGGTTGGAACCTTTGAGGCAACCTTCTCATAGTCAATTAGCAATGCATGTAGGTCAAGAATCGCTTCCCCACGCGGCATATTGAAGTTTCTAACAAAACCATTAAAATCCTTGTTAAGGGATCTATTAATCGATTCACGCCATGTCATAATCATAAGTTTTGCCAAGTGCCTTCGGTGGTCCATGTAACCTTTCATTTCCGGACATGAGCACCTACGGGTTTATCTCCAGCCCATACTGTGTAATGCGCCGTCAAGTCATAAATCTCGACGACGGTTTACGAAACATAGTTCGGTTCATTGAGCATATTATATGGGAAATAATGTTCAAATTGCTTTTGAAGAGCAGATTCCATCGTTCCCAACATAAGACAAGCCATATCATTATGACGCTTACTCAAGTTGCCAGCGACCTTTGAGCTTGAGTAGCATCGACCAGTTGGTTGTTCAAGGTTCATAAATATATTTCAACCGGTCACAACTCTACGGACAATTCTCAAAGAGCCGTGCCAATCATTGAAATTCTTGGAGCGGCCAACTTTTCTCGATCAAAAACTTTGAACGCTAACTTAGCGCAGTTGTTAGTGTTATCGTTATTTTGAGCCATTTCTACAGAAAAAGTTCAAGTATTAGTATTTTCGATAATACAATTTTTCAAGAAAATAAAATATACCCAACGGTAATATAAACATATAACCATATAATTTCCTCGAAAACTAGGATCCAAATTATCATAGGTTCATTAAATCATTGATCTCGCTAGTAACGAAAGCATATAATAAGGTAACTGTCAACATTAATTGGCAACAATTTCCAACCTAGATCATTATGGGATTTATATTTTCCAAGGCTATTGCAAATATAAACATGTTTCATCCCATCTTATGACATTGAGTCCGTGTCTCACTTCCTACTCAACTTAAGTGTCTAACTTAAAGAACTGAAAATATGTCCATGTAAGGTCTCGACTTACATAGAGATTTACCTCTCCATCACAATCTAGCCAAGATCTTGCCATGACGTAAATTGCAACTTCAAGTGTTCCTTTTAATTAGATGGCATAAAACTTAATTTAAAAGGGTACTAGTTTTGATTTAATGTGGTCAAATCAAATATGTACAAAGATGTCATGCATTCATCTTGTAGCATAATTTAAAAAAACTTTTTATTACCAATTCATAAAGATCAAATTATCAAAGTTTTGATTTTGAGGTGGGTTCACCAATCAAGGAATTTAGTGTTAATTATCGTCCATTATACCGTACTTTTGCATAAGTGTAAACACTTAGTGTTTCGGTAATTACCAACCGGCGGCGATGGAATTAAAACTATTTCCTTTTAAGATGAGTTTGCACATTTTATGGCTTACTAAGTAGCTCCATTCAACTAAGGGAGCGAGGACTGTAAGAAAAGCATAACCTTAGACATCCTTTCAAGCAGATATAAGCACTTCTTTATTAACCCCTTTATAGTTCATTCTAGTGGGTGGAAGTTGCTCGCACTTATTTACCAAAGTCACCAATCAATTAAACTATTGAAAACTTAACTTTTCCAAAGCAAATCAAATTTCGCCATTGTTTAGTCCAGATATTTTTCTATTCAAAATTACCCTTTGCTTAAAACTGTCTAACATAATAAACAAACAAGTAACAAGTAAAAAATAAACTACTAAGAAACAATGCACACATAATAAACAATTTATACGTGAAACAAGTAGCCTACATGCAACTTATTCGATAAAACCCTATTAATAATCAATATCTAGGTTAAATTAATGTATATATTAATTTAGGGTTTTCACTCCAACAATAGAAAGTGAGCCACATACATCAACGAATCGACGCGTAAACCCTAATTAAAATATACCAAATTGCACGTAATTGATTCATTAATGTATATAATGGAGTCTTCCCTTCAAGATTTATCGTAAATAAATGTATCTTAACAAACAATATCAGCAACTTATCCATGACTAACATGCATGTATAATCATGGATACATCATAACAATTATACAAATAGTCACAAGATCGCATATAAAAATTCCATGACACATAACAAATTATTCATGAATTAATCACGTAACTAATATATTAATTCTAGGTTTCAATAAGGTTAACAAACAATTTTCAAAACCCTAAAAAATTTATATATGTGTCGACTAAAATTAAATAAAGTTTCCAATTAATAAAAATAACGACCAAACAATAATAAACATAAACCCTAGATTAACATATCAAACAACATACAATTATTTGTTTTATTACGCTTTATGTAATTAATTACTCATTAAAAACCAATGACTCGTGATGCCACCGTTGGAATTATATAACATGACATTCAATTAAATAATCACAAAACATCAAAGTATTCGCGAGCGTATAGGATTTATTAATGAACAATAAATTAACATAAAAGAATATATTTCTTGATTTACCACAAGAATCAAATCCACAAACTAAAGGAAGAACCCTAATTTGATTTAGTTAGGATTATATGAATTACCCCTTACCGTTTTGTAATTCAATCCAATAATAATAACAATAATGTTATTACCACGCTTAACACTGTATCAAACCAAATTAAAGTAATGCTAGTTTTGATAAAACAAATAACTTGGTTTGTGGAAAAGTGATGGATCGACACCCAGGAATGGTGGCGGTCGGTTTGAGACAAAGAACACACACACAAAACGTTTTTAGGTTTAGCAATGAGCACAAGAGATACAAAAACAAGCCCCTAGCCTTTATATATACCCAAGAACTTGGTGAACAAGTTGGGTTTGTTTCCTTTTCTCCTTGGGTCGATCGATGAGTATCCCCAAGGGATTCTAAAACTTCCAAAATTTGCAATTTAGTCCTTTTCCAAATACCTTTAACGCCCGTTAGTCCATTACATTAATTACTTAACGTTCGTTAGTTATTTCGTTTAATCAATAAATAAATATAACGTTTTATATTTAATTATGGGATAATTCTATATTTACCCAATCTAAACATGAAAATGTCATATATACCCAAAATGCAACTTTTGAATGCATGATGTACAATGCATTTAAAGCATGTTTTGGATAAATATGGCATTATCATGTTTAAGTTGGGTAAATATGGAATTGCCCCTTTAATTATTAACTTTAAATTCTCATACATAAAGTGTGCAATCCCGTACTCTCGAGTTCGATCCTAACTCACGTCTACTAATTTATATCCATAAAACGACCATTGTTGGAATTATATAACATGACATTCAAATAAATAACCACAAAACATCAAAGTATTCAAGCGGAAGCGTATAGGATTTATTAATGAACAATTAATCAACATAAAAGAATATGTGCAGACTTTTCGATTCTACAACAAGAATCAAATCCACAAACTAGCAATGGAAGAACCCTAATTTGATTTATTAGGATTATATGAATTACCCTTACCGTTTTGTAATTCAATCCAAGAATAATAACAATAGTGTGTTATTACTACGCTTGTACACACGCATCAAACCGAATTAAAGTAGTTCTAGTTTTGATAAAACAAATAACTTGGTTTGTGGAAAAGTGATGGATCGACACCAAGGAATGGTGGCCGATCGGTTTGATACAAAGAAACACACAAAAACGCTTTTAGGGTTTAGCAATGAGCACAAGAGATACAAAACAAGACCCCTAGCCTTGTTTATATACCCAAGCTAACTTGGTGAACAAGTTGGGTTTGTTTCCTTTTTCCTTGGCGATCGGGAGGTATCCAAGGGATTCCGGAAACTTCCAAACTTTGCAATTTAGTCCTTTTCCAAATACCTTTAACGCCCGTTAGTCCATTACATTAATTACTTAACGTCATAGTTATTTCGCTTAATCAATAAATAAATATAACGTTTATATTTAATTATTAACTTTAAATTCTCATACTGTAGCAATCAGTACTCGAGTTCGATCCTAACTCACGTCTACTAATTTATATCCATAAAACTAACAGTCTGTTGGAATTATATAACATGACATTCAAATAAATAAACCACAAACATAAAAGTATTCAAGGAAGCGATAGGATTTATTAATGAACAATTAATTAACATAAAAGAATATGCGTAGCTTTTCTTGATTCTAGCCGAACAAGAATCAATCCACAAACTAGCAATAGAAGAACCCTAATTTGATTTATTAGGATTATATGAATTACCCTTACCTTTTGTAATTCAATCAAAAAATAATAACAATAATGTTATTACGTTTCTTGTACACGCACTAAACCAATTAAAGTAATGCTAGTTTTGATAAAACAAATAACTTGGTTTGTGGAAAAGTGATGGATCGACACCAAGGAATGGTGGCCGATCGGTTTGAGACAAAGAAACAAACACAAAACGTTTTTAGGGTTTAGCAATGAGCACAAGAGATACAAAAATAAGACCTCTAGCCTTGTAGATATACCCAAGCAAACTTGGTGAACAAGTTGGGTTTGTTTCCTTTTTCTCCTTGGCCGATTGGTGAGGGTATCCCCAAGGGATTCCGGAAACTTCCAAACTTTGCAATTTAGTCCTTTTCCAAAATACCTTTAACGCCTGTTAGTCCATTACATTAATTACTTAACGTTCGTTAGTTATTTCGTTTAATCAATAAATAAATATAACGTTTTATATTTAATTATTAACTTTAAATTCTCATACTTAAAGTGTGCAATCCCGCCGTTCGAGTTCGATCCTAACTCACGTCTACTAATTTATATCCATAAAACTAACAGCTCCCACTTGGATATATATCTTAATAGAAATGATCACATCTTAGCGTCAGTCTAGAAACACTTGATGCCTCTAGTACAACTCGAGCAAGGCTCCCGGAAAACCTTTTAATGATTTCTCATTATTATTATCCTTTGTTTAATACCACGTTAAATAAAGATATGGAATTAAGTCATTCTTTATAAAACTATTCTATTTCTCGTTGTAAGTGATTGACCAAGATTACCGAATCATCTAAACATATTTATGGGAGATTTGCGCGGCCGCACAAACATCTTGTCAACCCTACGAGGGGCCCAACAGATTAAACTCCAAATAAATTTGAAGGAACAAATTCTATCTTGACTACAAGAATAACCCATAAACTTTGTAACATTTCTGAAAACAACCCTTATGACTATCTCTGGCATTTATAGCTGTTGCTCCACGAAATGCACTACATTCATGACACTTATCCGGTATCTCAAGTCGAGGATAACTATTCATAATTTACTTATAACAATATCCACAAAGTAAATTATGTAGAGTTGATAAGTCCTATATTCAATTCATTGAATATCATCCAAAATTGGTATGCATTCTCATCAATATATTTTTAAGTATATTCTACCACATCTCTCAGATTTGCCTGAATTTAATGATACTCCCATATCATTTATCGACAACGGACATTTAGAATAACTTAGTTACTCGTGGATTAAACATGCAAATATATGACAACAATATTATAAATGAAAATAAACATAATCCAAACTTTATTTCATCAAAATAATAAATGTTTTACAATATCCTTTATCCAAATACTAATCACATTTATGCATGAAACTATTAGCTAAACGAAATCCAATTCCATTGGCAAGTCCAATAAGCTTGTCTTTAGCTAAAGCCTTAGTGAAAGGATAATCTAAGTTATTATCTGTGTGAACTTTCAGTAGATTAATTTCACCTTCACGGACTTGTTCTCGAACATATGATATTCTCCGTAGAAAATGTCGGTGCCCTTCATGACTCCAGGTTCTTTGGCAAATATGATTGCGTGCAGATTGTCACAATACATATCAATAGGTGATTCAATTGAAGGCATAACACCAAGCCCCGAAATGAACTTCCTAATCCAAACACCTCCATTGCGTAGCTCAAGCAGCTATGTATTCATTGTCGCAGACATCGCAATCGTATCGCTTCTTGCTCTTCCGTCAATCGCCCTCCATTGATGACAAAAGACATAACCCGCCTCGAGACTCAGATCATCTTTATCACACCGCCGGACGCATCACATGCCAGAACTCCGAACTCACATGTAACACCAAGTTTTGTGTCCGATTTCCTCCATACTCTAAAAACATATCTTTCGTATTCCTAAGATGCTTTAGAATATGTTTAACAGCAATCCAGTGAAGTTCACCCAAATTCTGTTGATATCGACTGGTCATGTTTTGAGCGAACGCCGCATCTGGCCTTGTGCATCTCACATCATACATTAGATAATACTCTGGATGAGACGTGTGTCACCAATTCGATCCATTAGATAATACGGAGTACTTTGAAAAGTAGTTTCCATTGAACATTTAAACGTGTCCCATTCAAATTATATTTTGTCCTCTGAAAGATTTAAAATACAAGTACAATCTTTTGATTATATTATATGGAAAGAGTTTCAATAATTCACGACCAAACACACTATCTGACTAGTTATATTATTTAACGACAATTGCATGTTTACAGTTCAGCCATAACATGTCAAGTTGAAGCCAACTCATTTAATTTGGCCGGGGCAAACCAATACTTAGCTCGATTAAGTGGATGGATCAGAAACTACAAATTAAGTGACTATTTTTGTCGAATCTAAAAAGTTAACAAGTGTACAACAGTTCATATTACAATCACGTTGTATTTTAGTCTGGATGAGGTATGTCTCATGCCAGTTTGAGACAATTGTCTTGTAATTTGTGGATGTTGATAGTAATATAATGATTCACTTTTGCACTAAAAAAAATATATATTACAATCACGTAGTTAGAGCACTGGCAAGCCCAGAAGATAATTTTAAACGCACCCTAAATTTCAATCTTAATCGCCTCTCGATTTTCTTTCATTTATTAGCTTTAACCATCAATTGTTCCTCCTCTATATTGGATAGAGCGATTTTGTGGGTGTATCTAGTTAAAGCACGCCTCTAAACGAGGTGATGCGCGTGTGTGTTGGTCTACATTGAACATGGTTGGGGGTCAGTAGTTTGTAAACCTGATCATGCTCACATGTATATCAGATGACCTTACATTATATGTTTGTTGTCTTCTGTCGTCTGAATTTAAACCTGATCATGCTCACATGTATATCAGATGACCTTACATTATATGTTTGTTGTCTTCTGTCATCTGAACATGCAAGCTGTTAACTCGATGAAAACAAGACTTCTATGAATTCACAAGCTGTACAAGTTATGCAAAATTTCAAACTTTTGTAAGTTGTTCGGAAATTGGAGTATAAATACCAACCTATTTCTTTTAATAATAATAATCAAATTAATAGTAATTCCAATATAATGTCAAAAGGTCATGTGTCAATGTTACGTAGGAACGACGATTATAAAATAGATGAAAACGAAGTTTAATTTAATCTAATTAAAAAACTGAAAACGAAGTAAACGAAATATATTATAATTTACATATAAAATATCATTGTTACCACTTACCAGTGATTATTCATTTGGTCCCTGAAGTTCATACGGTTAATTGAACCACCATCTACTATTTATCGATCGCCGTATAAAGCACACATGTACAAGGTCAATCTTGACCCCCGAAGAACAAAAGTTGACAGCCTCACGAACCCGAAAATCAGCCAACAAAGTTGAGGCAGTGGAATAAACTGATCCAAAGGTAATTAAGAAAGTGATAGAAAAGTTGCAAAGGTAATTAAGAAAGTGATAGATTAACGTGTACTGTTAAATTATGTCGATGCCGTGGGTCATGCACTCAATTTATGTTAAATTGTTTATATGTCGACATAGGGAAAGAATTAGAAAAACTAAAATGAGTAGAATAAAAGAATTTTTACCACGATTTTAAGTAAGAAGAGATAATTTTAAAGTGAGATACATCTATTTTTGTAGGTGTACCTATGTGTAAAACAAGAGATTACTAATAACAATTTATTTTTCTCAGGAGTAAATAATATTAAACAAAATAGGTTTTTAATAAAAAATTAAAACTGAAATGTACTCGAAAGGGGGGAATCAAACCAAAACACAAATCAACATGGACTATGTATTTAAATAACTCTACTATTTTTTATGGATGAAAGTTCATCACCAATGATTCGATTTATCATATGCAATAAAATTTTGTTAAAATGTAATTTCATAGAATTTTCAAATTACTTATCTACTGAAATGATGCAAATAATTATTTCTGTTCTAACGATTTGAATCTCATGGTGTGCTTGGTTCAAATTCGGAAAAGGGAAAAGGAAGAACAATAATAATGATGAGAAAAACGAAAAGAAAAGAAAAACATTTTCACAATTTATTAGGTAATGACCCATTAATCACTATTAAATAATGGGTAATTGCATTATACTCTACCAAATATTGTAGTTTTTTTCATTCTCTTTCTCATTCTTATATCCCCATAACCCCTACCAAGCATGCCCTCAGTTTTTTAAATGTATATTTTTAGTCAATTAAGACCGGTTCAAAGCTGGTAAGTTGGTGTTCACTATAAATACCCTTGAACTGCTTACGAACCTTGCCATACCTCAAACCTTCATAACTGCTCTTTGTCCAACAGAACTTTTTGATGGAATCTATGTCCAGGTCCTTAAGCCGGGATGAAAATTACCTGACCCGGCCTACCGTTTATTCCAGAAACCTCAACACCACAAGCCACGAAGGTAAGTGTGTTCTTTTTTACTTTTGTTTTCTGCAATTAATTTTTTAGTAGCTTAATCAAGTCCAACTTTGTCGATTTTTATATATAGTCTAGAAATGAGTTTGATTGTCAAGCTTTCTAACCCATGCATGTGTTAGATATATAGTTTGATCCGTGAACAGTGCACTTTGTGTGCAACCGAGTCAACCTAGCTCACGGTCGTCGCACTGGTCGGCTTTGACCCTTGTTATTTCGAGGTCATATCTTATATCGGGAGTTTGACTCGATTTGGTACCCCTCATGCGGTCTGTGAGCAATGACAATTGCTTTATGGAGACTCGCTTTTGCTACGGCTCCGTTGAGTTTACTGACTTTCTTCTATAAAGCCATTGCCCATGAGTTGGTGACCTCATCCTTCTAATAGAGCCTCAATATTATTATCAACATTCTGACATTCATAATCAAAATCTATAAGCTTTACATGTTGACGAAAAGGTTGTTCATAACCATATACAGAGCTAATTATTTATTATTGATAAGATATCTTTTGTTCATACAAGAATACCTATCGTTCGGTAAAAATTAAAAAATGAAGTCAACAAAGTAATGGCCTTTATTATAATTTGGGACGAAGTAGCATTGATCTTTTTAAGTTCTAATACTATAAATCACAAATTCCGATTTAGTGTTTAGTGTTTAAGGTTTAGAGTTAAACGGACACGAGCTAAACGGGCATGGGTCAAATGAGCACATACTATATAAATCGTTTTAGAAAAGACCTAAAACGACAAAATAAAAATTCTTAAATGTAACATCTCATTTTTATTTAAAAAAAATAAATATATTATATCTACAAGTTTTTTTTAAACGATTGTAATCTAATTGAGAGAAAATATGTGCTCATTATTGTCCATTTAACTATTCAATGAGCTATAAATGCTCATTTAAAAAAAGGAGGGGGTTAAATGTGTCCAAATCTTTTACAAAGTAGCCAAGGTTATAAATAGCGCGAAGTTTGGCGTGGCGGCATGCAGACGCCTCACTTCACGCCTTTATGTCATGGCGGGCTTTATAAAACGCGATAAGAAAGTATTTAAAATATTTATATATTAATATCGTAATTCATATATATCGAATTTATAAAAACATGTGGCATAAGGCGGCGGTGGCGCATGGCATGGCATGATCGTCTCACACCTTTATGCAAGGTTCTTATGGGGCCTTTGCGAGCCATTTAGAACAGTGAAAGTAACTCAAATTAGGCTATTATTTTTTTCATCACATGTGAAAAATAATTTTCAAAAAAAAAAAATAAATAAAGAATTGTTTTCCCAAAATTTTTTGTTTCAAAAAAAGTTTGAAGATGTGCCAAAAAAAATTTTCCAAAAACAAAAATTTTCCAATAAAAAATTTCATATGTGATCAAAAAAAAGTTTCTGAAAACATTTTCACACGTAATGAAAAAAAAATTCCAAAAAAAACATTTTGAAAAAAAAAATCACGTGTGATGAAAAACAATTTTCCAAAAAAAAAAAATCGGAAAAAAAGTTTAGGGACGGTGATGCAATTTTCGCTAACCCGTATGAACCATTTATGTAATTTACCTTAGGGATGGTGGATGCAATTTTCAAGAAATCATAGAGTAAAATGGTGATCATCAAAGGTTTTCACTACACACATAAAGACAAAAGTGACAACATTAATATTCATAATTTTTTTTTTCTTTTTTTTTCACTAATTAAAAGAGTATTTTTAGACAAATATAATGCTTTTTAAAATGATTACCTTTATAAAATATACCTGTATATATAGTTTATTTTAACAAGTTAGCGAACTTAATACAGCCGATAAAAGTTTACAGGCTTATTCGCGAAAATTGAGAAATCATGCTGGGTTTTCTCACATTTGTCCTTTGGGGAAACCATTTGCAAATTTAGTGTTTTACTGTTCTTGCATATATAGGAAATGAATATTATACGGAGTATTTGACAAGAGGAGACAGTTTTGGACGGCAAATACAATGTTTTTTTTTTATGCTTGACAATAGTAAATGGTTTTGGACGGCGAGCCCATGGATAAAAGTGCATTTTCTGATTCCACTAGGAAAAGGATTTTGTTGTCAACTTGGATGTGTTTGGCGCCGATCGTTTATGAGTATTTAAGAGCGGTGAGCGATGAATATTAAGTTTTGATTTTTAATTGTTTTACATATTATATTATGATTACATATAACTACGTTATCAAATGTTTTTATAAAATAAATAGTTACTAGTACTCACAACTAATGTTTAGTACTCACAACTAATGTTTACAACTACTGCTCACTCCTAATGCTACTTCTTACTTTGCTAGTGCTACATTTGACAAACACACCCTTGGTCTCACGATGGCTATAATAACAAACAGGTTTTATATGGTGATAATAGATGCGAAGGTCGTCTATGTATCTAATTTATTTTATTTATGCCGTTAGTTTATTAATATCTAACTATAGGCCACTTAATTATTTACTTGCTTTCATTTATATCAATTCTGACTATTCTTTAGCAAGACTTTAATAAAATAACAAAAATAACGCTAACCTTAACATATTTAAACAATAAAAACTAAACATGAAATGTAAAGAACATGTTCTATTCTTTGTTACATGCATCCTTATTTAATCAAAATATATTAGAAGGGTATCAGTGACATTTCACATTCAAGTCATATCGGTATTGTTTTGATACGTTAAAGTTAGCTTTATTTTTGTTATTTCACAAAGTTTTGACAAAAAGTTAAACCTAGATTGGTAAAAACGAAAACATATACATATTTCAGTGGTCTATTAGGTAGTTTTAATAAATGGATACAAATAGATCATAGCTCAGTTGGTAAAGCGGAGGACTATAATTGTTCTTGAAATCCTTAGGCCATTTAAAAGTATGTTTTAGTAGATGGACGACCTTAATTAATAAAAAACTTATGTATCTTGCCTCGTGTTCATTGGCTTTTTATTGAACGGCGATATTATTTAATTATAGTAGCAATGAGCTAGAATAGATTACAATGAGTTAGTACAAGCAAAATTAGGATTCGAGATTCAATCAATCCAACTAAGATCGTAGTTCCTACTCCTGTGAAGTATGCAAGAGTGTGACAAATTTTTATTCCTTCTTCAAGAATATCTTTGCGAAGCGGTTTTTAATCGAAGCAAATTTTATTCCTATATTTCCATAATTTCCAATAGGGCTGTAAATGAACCGACGAACACGAACGAAGCCTTGTTCATGTTCGTTTATTTAATTTTAACCGAACAAATAACGGACGGATTTTCTTGTTCATGTTTGTTTATTAAGAAAATGAGTTTTTCTTGTTCGTTTATGTTCGTTCATTAAGACACTAAACAAACGCTAAACGGACATAAACGATCGAACATAATTGAATTTAGGTAAACAGATATAAACTTTATTAACTTATGTACAATGTATTGCTTTATAAGTGTTGTTTTGTTTAAACAAACCAATTTTAAAATTATAAAATTAAAAGATATGATATACGAACATAAATAAATAAATGAACATAAACGAACGTTAACGAACGCATAATCGGACGTTCACGAACATAAATGAACGGACACGAATTCTGTTCATGTTTGTTCATTTAATAAATGAACGAACAAAATGAACTTTTTACCGAACTGTTCATAAAACGTTCACTGCACGTTCGGTTAGTTTACGGCCATAATTTCCAAGTTGTTTTTAAGTTTAAAACATTATGACCGGTCAGTGTCCCCCAAAAAGGTCACCCTATTGTTATTAACTTTGCATGTTCAACCATAGGTTTGAAGAACAAAGCTAACAACATTGCTGGATGTCATAATGAAGTCAGCTCTAAGATTCAACAAGCATTCGAGCTCATAACTCTCCGTATCGATTGCTGTCTCATTCAGTTTTGGTCATCTTGTAGTGTTGGGAAAAACGAGTTACTAAAAACTGCAGATCAGCCATTTTCCCTTGGTATATACGATAGAGGACTATGCGATTATAGGAAGGAATCTGAGAGTAAAAGTTTCCATGTGGATGACAAGTATGAAGAAGTACAAGATCTTGTCCCTGTTGTACGAGTATATAAGCATCGAATGCCAGAGTGGACTTCTGATGTAACAAATTGCTATTCAAAAAATCAACCACTACAAGTTTGTGCAATTCGTTTGAATCTTCATGGATATCTAGTTTTGCCAGTTTTTGATTCTTCTACCAAGTCATGTGTTGGTGTACTTGAATTCATCACATCTTCCATATATCTTGATTGTGCTTATGAGGTTCAACAAATTCACCGAGCTCTTGAGGTTTAATTTCCACTCAAACCATCACTTTTATATTTTGTTTCGTGCTGCTAACTCTTTGTGTGTGTCTGTGCATGCATCATTTGATTGTATTCTTGTTTTCATATGCGTTGTTTTCTTACCAACTGCATCACTTTTATATTTTTTATTGTTTATTGGTTAGGTTTAGCTTAGCTCATTTCTTACCAACTGCTATATTATTGTTGTTATCTTGCAGGCAGCAAACTTGACATCACCACAAGCATTTGATATTCCTACATCATATGTCAGTTAGGATGGTAAATAATGTAATTAACCTCATTTAATTTATTTTCTTATTATTAACTAAAACACTTAATGCTCATATACATAGGTTGACTACACACAACATGAACTAGATGAAATATTCAATATTTTGAAAGATGTTTGCAACGCTCACAAGTTACCACTTGCACAAACATGGACAGTGTCCCCGGGGACTAGTTTTGTGGCAACCGAGAGAACTATATCTAGGACATGTAATAGCTTTAACTCTAGCTGTATAGAGAAAGTATGCATGTCAACTACTGCTCTACCTTTTCACGTTGATGACTTGAGATTGTGGCCTTATCGGGAAGTCTGCAAAGAACATCACTTGCTAAAATCCCATGGTGTTGTTGGGAGGGCGTTATCGTCTCAAGGTTCATGTTTTTGTGCAGACGTAACCAAACTAGATGAAGTTGAGTATTCTTTGGTTCACAATGCACGCATGAGTGGGTTAACTAGCTGCTTTGCCATTTACTTGCATAGCATTGAACATGATGACAGTTACGTGTTAGAATTTTTTCTACCTGTCGACATGAAAGAAGGTGCAGACCTACATAACTTGGTGCAAAAGGTGAAGATGCACCTTAAGTCTTCTTCTTTTGAATTTGGAGACCTATCGTGCACCGAAGTGATTGGTATGCAAACGGAGGTCAGTCAGCAGTCATCAGAAATGCAGCTAGATTCAAAAGATTCACCGACAGTTGGGGAGACTAATGTTAATGTCGATAGCATAAATGCTCAATATCAAAGTGCTTTTAGCAATGATGACCAGAAGAACTTGGTGAAAGTGTATGAGAATGATGTCAGAAGCTATACATGTAATGTAGTTACTAAACAAAGGAGAAAGCGCATAATGGATTCTGTTACACGAGAGGCAATCCAGCAAAATTTTGGAAAGCCAATAGGGGAGGCTTCTAAAGCGCTTGGTGGTAAGCCCTTTATATTTCACGACAACAAATATGTGAAATCTTCAAGGATTTTCCATAGCCCAATTAACACGTAAAAAAAAATCGAATACTTATTGTATTTTTGTAACTATGTAAATTTGAAAGAAAGGGGTACGTGGACAACCCGTTGGGGGTCCCTACTGCATCTGTCCCACAACCATCATGGTGGAAGGTAAATCACTTAAACTGCAGACATGAGGCACAAATTCCAGATATGAACCCCGTCCCAAAGCCGTCTTGGGAAGGTAAAACTAGAAAGTCTACACTTTAACGTGTAGAGATTAGAAACTCTAAGATTCAAGAAATATCTTCACATCTAAAACGTGTAGAGATTTGTGTAGTTAGGGCGTTAGGCCATGCTATTAAGTGTGGAATTTTATCCTAGTTCTACAAATTTAAAGTTTAAATCTTCAGTCAAAAAGTTAGCATGTTTGCAATTCTATACACTTCTGTGTGTGGATATGCCTATAAAACTGGGTATACTTAAATTGCTTATAGTAGGCTTTTATTGGCCTATTTAGATATCTAATTTTAGTTTTCTCTTTTGTTTTTTTATAGTTAGCCGGTCTACACTGAAGCGTGTTTGCCGTAAGCTAAACATACCCAGTTGGCCTTTACCACATCGCCGCAAAAAATGCGCTCGTTTGAGCATATGTTTTGTTGTTTGGCTGCTGGTAAGGGTTAAGCGGTGGAGTTGTTCAAGTAAACGTCATGGGTTTTCAGCTAAGTGGTGGATTTGTGGCAAGCATAATGCTTTTGACTCTCAATCAAAGCTTTCAATTGAAGCATATGGTTCCTCAATGATCTCAAAACCATTGGCTGTTTCACCCAAAGGCGAGAAAATTCTTGAGCCACTTTATTTATCACAAACACCAAAAGAATCAGATGATTTCATACAGACCGCGAATCCCAAGGCCCCACAAGCAAGTTTTGATATGTTTCCTGCGTCCCCAAAGAAGAATGTAGCCAGAGTCTCGGTCAATATAAGGATGTTGACAGTGAAGGCAACATTTGAAAATGATATGATAAAGTTTCATTTTCCGCTTTCATCTGGACTGCTGGAACTGAAAAACCAAGTGGCACTAAGGTTTAAGTTAAAAGATTCCAGAATTCATCTAAAATACAGGGATGAAGACGATGATTTGATACTAATTGCTTGTGATACCGACTTAAGCAACCTTTTAATGCCATTTTCTGCTACTACAGTTGGTAATAACACAATAAAATTAATCGTCCAGATGGCTGATGCTTAAATTATATATATATATATATATATATATATATATATATATATATATATATATATATATATATATATATATATATATATATATATATATATCTTTACTATATAAAATGGAAAAATAAGTCAAAGTGGAAAAAGTGAAAATGTTGAAAGTTGAATGTTGAAACACCAATGGAGAGAAATAAATAATATAATTAATATTCTTATTAAAACACCCCATTACTTAAAAGTACAATAATTTATTCACATGGTACACTCAATTAAAAGCACATCTACCAAATTAAAACAACCAATTGAAACCGATACCGGGTTGACCCGTTGAAACCGATATCGGGTTGACCTGTTGAAACCGATAACGGGTTGACCGGGACGCTTCAAACCCGACGGTCAACCGCTTAATTTGACATTTTTCGACCCAACCTATCGGTTTGACTCGGTTTAAATCGACCTGTTTTTTTATCGAACGGTTCAACCAGTTGAACCACCCAAGTGAAATCGGGTTTCCAATTTGACAAAATTATATGAGAAATGATGAAGTAGTTGTGGAACCCGTGACAATTTTTTGAAATGAGAGACCAAGTAATTGTAGTTTTTGGTTTATTTTGCTTTGACAAATGTAATTTGTCATTTGTATAATGTTATTTTTAAAAATGTTGCTCTGCACCATTTGCTTTGGCTTTAATTAGATATATGAATCGTCGTTTAAAAGTTAATATATATTGTATAGCCCTTGTCCATAGTATCAATAATGTTATGTAAGTTTATTAAAATCACAAAAATAAATAGTATTGTTATCTTTAGCGATAATTATTTGTACCTCAAACAAATAGCTTTGAACAATGCATAAATATCTATACAAATTGATAGTATAATTTGCAAAGTTACAATTTAAAAAGCCACACACCAAATGATAAACGTTACACATGTAAAAAAATAGTATCATCATTGCCTAAATTATCGACAAAACAAGAAAAAGCGGTCACACATTGGCTATACCTCTAAACTACAATATAATATTGCCAACTACATAATACCGCTTGCTAATGCTTGAATCTATTATTACTAAAAATCTTAATAACTTAAAACAATCCTATTAGAAAATATATACTCACACACTTAGATCGACTCCACATAATTTTTTAAAAAACTATATATTTATGTCGCTATGCAACCACGATCAGAATTGTAGTTATTCTAAAACGATTCTCTAATGCTACAAATACAGTTTGTTGAAAGAAACTTATGGGTCATCGGAACTTTGCAGAAAACTAGACATCGCTGCCGCTAGGCGCGGGTACTCGTCTATATATATAAATGCTAGTAAAGGCATATAAACCAGAGTGGAATGTAGTACAGTATTTCTGTTTTGGTTGTAAGTTTTATAATTTGGAAAATGATTCTCATGCCTAAGTCATTTCTTTAAAATTATTACTAAACAACTCATTGTATGACACATGGATTGCACTAAATCTTCTTTTTCATATCTACCATTGATCTAGCCAAGTGTCTCAATCTCTTTGTTAGGCATAAAATTAATCTTGTGAGTTAGTTATGCCAATCAACACTCACTTGATCTTGTACTATATTAATTCCCGCACATTTATCAGCTAAATCACAAGACATTATTATTAATTGTAACAGTTAAGGTGGTGTCAACCATGCCTAACAAGTTTTTTCATGCCTAATCACCCACCAATAATATCCTTCCATCTCATCTCATACCAATCTCATACCTAACAATAGATTTTTAGTGACAACCATGCCTAACCCATACCAATCTCACTTTAATTGTCCAACGACTCTTTTTTAAATGCCAACGTTCACATTTTGACCATGCCAAATCGGTAAACAATACCGAATAAACACACCGAAGCTCCAAACCGAACCATGCTGATTTAGTGGCATTGCATACCCCGATCGGCATGCTTCATGCCTAAGGCATGCCGAACCCCGTTGCCTGTCCCCTTATGATCATTATTTGTTTCCAAATACATGTAAGGTGTTTTTACTTGGTCTTCATATATATGCACGTTATGGGGCGTTGACACAAAAACAAGACCAAAATTAAGCAAGAAGTTTCTAGCAAATATGGAGCAAAACTAAAGAGGCTAGAAAATTAAGTTCAGTGGCATATATGTTCTTTGTAGAGAAGGAAATTGAGTGAAATTACAGAACGTAAAGGTTATCAGAGGTACGCAACACAGAAGCAGAAACAATGACACAACACAAAAAACAAGAACACAAGGTTACTGCCTAACACACAGGTTTATTTTTATTGAAGAAACTAACTCAAAACTCCAATTTGATACAATTGTAATGCCCTATCCTTCACGATATATATAAACTAAACTATATGTATTAGACTATAACTAGGATTACACTTTACTTAACCTAATAACTATCTAACTGGCTGGAAGATAATTACTTGCACGTCAAGTAAACTTGTTGGACTTCTACTCCAGCTAGGAAGAATTCCTGATAACTCTGGCAACACACATCAAGCCATATCCAAGGCTCAGGAATTCTCAAACAACCACCCCCTGAATTTCTGATTCGAAGAGGGTAACTCTTGCACACGAAGAAACAATCTCATCTCCTTGAACCTTATGCGTTCCAAGGCCTTCGTTAACGGGTCTGCTCTTTGGTTTTCTCCGGATACATGCTCAACAATTGCTTGCTCATTCTCCACACACTCACAGATGAAGTGATATCGAGTGTGGATGTGTTTGCTTCTACCATGAAAGACCGAGTTTCTTGTTAATGCGATTGCTGATTTGTTATCAACTCTAATTAACAAATTTTGTCTTTCCAACCCCGTCACTTCCGGCAATAACTCCCTCCACCAAATTACCTGACACGCAGCTAGAGTAACCGCCATGAACTCAGCTTCACATGAAGATAAAGCCATGGTAGTTTGCTTTTGTGAGCACCATGTAATAGGTGATGTACCGATATAGAAAACGTGTCCACTAGTACTCCGTCCATCATCAACATCAACATTATGACTACTATCACTATATCCCACCAATTTCATGTCATTACTACGCTTGTATTTAATTCCAAACGAAGTTGTACCTTTAAGACAGCGTAAGATTTCCTTGATAGCTCGAGCATATGATTCTCTTGGACTTTGCATGTATCAACTAACTATCCTAGCCAAGTATGTTAAATCTGGACGAGTATGCAAGAGATAGCGTAAGCAACCCACTACCTTTCGATATTGAGTAGCTTCAACTTCTGGTTCATGTTCTGCATTTGACAACTTAATTCCCGGTTCCATTGGACATAAACTTGCATTGCAATCTTCCACACCAGCTTCTTTTAAGATCTTCCCTTGCATATCTCTCTTGATTTATCTCCACGCAATCCTTTTTTTGTGAGACTTCAATACCTAAGTAATAAGTTAACTCAACAAGATCCGGCATTTCAAATTGAGCCGCCATTCTCCTTTTGAATTCATTTATAAGATCCAAGCTTATCCCAGCACGAATAAATCATCTGCATAAACCACAACAATGATAAATTCTCCATTGAGCACCATTCTAATAAACCTCATTTTCTTGCACACATTGTAGAAAACCCATCTCTTTAAAGTACTATCGAGCTCCTTTAGATCACCATACAGAAAAACCGTTTTAAAATCCAAGTGATGAATCTTCCATCCTTTCCCGGCTGCGAGAGCAATCAATAGTCGTATGGTCTCGAGTCGAGCTACAAAGCGAATACTTCATCACAATCAATAAGTCGAGTTGAACGTCGTACCAAGATAGGCGTGGATTCATGATCAGACTCCTGTTCATCGGTACTGAATAGTACACGGACTGTGAACAATAACTTCTAGGATGTGAAAAGTAATTCGTGGCTGCTATCCTGACCCGTTAAGGGTTGCTTGTTTTCAGCAGCTTCCAAGTATAAATCATCTTTAGTTCTTTCGTCCCATAACACATTAAACGTACCATGTTCTTTTCCCGATTGACATGTATTTTCTTTACCAACTTTTAGTTGAGGCTTATAAAGACGATTTGCACTTTGCGGGACTTTTATAAGCAAACTTCCACAACTATCTCGCATGGTTAAGAAATCACCTCGGATACTAAAATCATAACCGGATATTGTAGCTTGTCCGAGACTTATTACATTACTTCAAAGAACGAGAATATAATAGATATCTTTCAACAATTTTTATTCTCCATTTTTTCATTGGAACAAAATCGAGCCTTTTCCCTTTATGCTCACACATGAATCGTCTCCGACCTAACACATCCTGTTATATTTTCATTTAATTCAGAAGAAAGCAAGAGTAATTACATGTCATGTGATTACTCGCTCCGTTGTTAAAATACCATACATCATCTTCCTTGGCATTGGACTCGATCTTTGGTGGAGTGTACTTTTCTTCATTCATGAAAATCGTTTCTTGAACATGGTTAACTTGGTGGTTTTGGTTTTGTTCAGCGTGTCTTGAAACAAAGTGTCCATACTCATCACAACGGTAACACTTTATATGTGAGTATCTCATGTTGTTTACCCTTTTGTTTATTATCTTCACGGTTTTTCGAGGAGTCACGTTGACCATGATTTTGAGTGTTGCCACGTCCACTACCTTAACCACGATCATGGCCATGACCCCGAGAGTATGAACCACGTCCTCTTCCTCTGCTTGAGTCATGATTCCCGTTGGAATATTCAGTCCTAGCATAAAGCAAATTCTCTTGAGCATCATTTGCTTTATCTTCTTCCTTAACTCTTTCTTCATATGCTTTCAATCGTCCAACCACATCCTCGAACCCCGTTTCTTTAAGGCCAAAAACTTGCTCTATGGCTGCCACGATATGGACAAACTGTCTAGAAAGACTTGTGAGAAACTTCTTTACCAGCTTGTGTTCCGACATGACTTCTCCAAGCGTTGCTGATTTAAAAGCAACACCTGATAACTTTGCAACATATTCGTCTATGGTTCCGTTATCTGATATCTTCAGATTCTCGAACTCCGTAATCATGGTTTGAAGTCTAGCTTCTTTCACACGATCAAACACCTAGGTTATGGGTCTTTATTGCTTCCCACATCTCTTTCCCGGTTTTAAATTCTCGATTTAAAAAATCAGGTCTTCTGGTTTTGATTGAAATAACAAACATTAACAATGTTATTCTTCTTGGGATCGTCTAAGCCCGAATTAATCACATCCCAGATTCCATGAATTCCAAGAAGCACCTCCATACGCATACTCCATATGGTATAATTAGTTGACGTTAACATCGGACACTGAAACGTCAAACTCAATTCCTTTGTCATCCTGGTTCTTGATAGTGAATATGTTTGTAATGGGGAATTTTCTAGCCCTTATACCACGGCTTGGATATGTTTGTTCTTGTTTCGTGTTGAATATGCGTAGGCCTATCAACGATTTCCCGGATTACCCTATTAAAACTCAACTAACAGACGAGACAATCAACAGTCCTGGACTGTTTCCAACTCGCTGATTTAATACCAAAAACAATAAAAGTTGATGAGTTTATACACGTTTTCAACATCCCAACTAATTCAGAACTTGCGCAACTTAAACCACCACTGACCACAGGTTGAAGTCGTCTTATTTTAGGGTATCTATTAAACCCTAAATAGCTATATCAAATCTGCTAACTATGCTCATCCAATCACAGACTCACAGGCTTGGAACGAACAACTTATGGAACACTGATTGAGACCCTTTAGAAGCAGCAACAATCCTCCACAATTCACACAAAGCTCTGATACCAATTAAAGGTTATCAGAGGTACACAATACAAAACACAGAAGAAGAAACAATGACATGACACAGAAAACAAGAACACAAGGTTGCTGCCTAACACGCAGGTTTATTTTATTGAAGAAACTAACTCAAAACTCCAATTCGATACAATTGTAATGCCCTACCCTTCACGGTAAATATAGACTAAACTATACGTATTAGACTATAACTAGGATACACTTCACTGTTGAGATACCATTCCTTGATGGGACAGGTTCCACTATTGAAAAGATTCGGGTTGAATACGAATGGAAACCTACCGTGTGATACGTAAGCTATTTGGTCATACCGCTTGATTGTCCTAAATGTTCCACCTCCTACTACCTAAACAGAGTGTTAATGATGGTTTTCAAACCACAATAACAAGAATAAAGGTAAGAATGGTGGTCAAAGTATTCCAGGAAAGGGAGGTTTTACTAAACCTGGTGTGGGTCCTAAATTTAGGTATCAACCCAGCGCCTCCCCGAACCCAATAAAGTGGATAATACTAGTAAGAAAGCCACCTGGCTAATAACGAGGGGACGAAGATTGTTACATCTAATCCTTTTGTCGCACTTAATATGATCGATGCGATGAATGTGGCACTCCTACGATGTAGTGGATTCGTAGTACAATGGAAGCAAAGGAGGTTGGGTCTCATAAGACCGAGAATGTATCACAAGATCCGCCATGAGTGATTCAATGGAAGCTAACGAGGTTGGTCATACCCCTATTGTTGAGAAAATTGGGGAGTTTGAAAAACTTTTTATTGATGGGAAAGCTACTCTTGTGGATGATGATGGTAAACCTATTAAAAAGGTTGATTATCCAAGTAATAAAAAGGATTTTCCGTATACTTCTTCTACTAGGAGGGTTAACCCATCTCTACAGGAGGAGAGATTGTTGACTCCGATAGTGATGAAGAGGAGGTTGTGAACACTTTCGATGAGTCAACGAACCTATTTGGTGGTGATCATGATCGTGAAGATGATTATGATGACTACGGATCGTCTACGATCTTCCGGGAATTTGGATGCTTATTATGACACGTATGGTATCAAGCTCCAAGGACTTGGTAGGAAGTAATTTTGTTTTCTTAGGAGTCTAATGTTATTTTTGAGTAGTGGTTTATTTTCTGATATAGAGAATAGGAAGTATCTTGTTATGTAAGCTTTTCGCACTATGTATCCGAGATATGGGATTCACCCATATCCTTTGTACTTAATCGTTTTTTTGAGTAATATATTTACCGGGTCTTTGACCTTTTACCCAAAAAAAAACTATCTAATTGGTTGGAAGATAATTACTTACACGCCAAATAAACTTGTTGGACTTCTACTCCAGCTAGGACGACTTCGTGATATCTCATAACTCTGGCAACACACATCAAGCCATATCCAAAGCTCAGGAATTCTCCAACAGAGTGAATGGATATTCTGTATTCTGACAGCTGACTATCAAAAGGCTGATGTATATACTAATTAAAAAAATGCACAACTGAAAGATAGAAAATATTCTATAACTGCGTCCTTGATAGCTAACGATTACAAGGTTAATGTGCATACTAGCTCAAGAAATGCACAACTAAATGATGTCTCAATGTGCGGATCAGTGGCCTGGCACACACATGTACTCTATCATCATCCTCAAGCTGATCGGATATACTGATTTACAGCTTGAATTGAAACTACTGAAAGGGAAACATTGAAAGTCTTCTAGTATGAGCAATTATATATACTCAACGTAATGTGTGTGAAAATGAGCTCATACCTTTATTATCATCGATTCAACTGTTGAACTAGGAAGTGTTTTCACAAAAACTGTTCTTACTGAGCTCTACAATATGCTTCACAACCCGAACCTTGAATCCCAGATTTGAGGACATGATCTGCTCCTGGGCTCTCATCTGAATGCTGTCGTTTTTGGTAGGCTCTGTTCATGCTTCCTTGTAGAAGATTGTGCCACAACTGCGAGTTTCAGTCCAAGTGTCACTTAAACACAATGCACTCAAACCTTGCAAAAGAAGGCCTGATTAAGCATCGAAGCTTTGATTGTCGACCGGCTGAACAAATAATTTAATTACAGCCTTGGAGTCTCGGGGCTCAGAACAGCTCAGTATTGCATGAGATATGTCATCGTCACTAAGAATCAATATCATATCACCATCTTCATCCCTATATATTAGTCTAAAACAGTCATGCTTAAGCTGAAACCTTGTTGCAATCAGCTCCTTCAGCTTTACTAATCCATCTAAAATGTAAAATGGAAACTTTACAACATTTTTTTCGTATGTTGCCTTAATCACCACATTTTCCACTCTGCTTGCAACTATAGTCTCTTCAGGAGGATTTGTACGAGTGGGACTTGCAGGCTTATCCTTTTCAGTTAAGGTGGCAGGATCATGAGTTACAGTTGTTGTACCTAATGGTTCACTGGAAACCCCAAAAACCGGTGCAAGAGAACCGTCAGATGTATGGACTACTATATCTGTTTGACCCGACTTCATAAACAAATCAGACTTGTCGGTGCCAATCCTATATGGCCACCTTGGTATACCACGATTCCTGCATATGCGCTTCAGTGTGGATCTGCTAACTACATATATACATAGAAATGGTGAGAATATTAAAATGAAAGCACAAATACAAACAGAACCTATGATCAACAAACTCACCATTAAGGATGGCCGCAGCCTCGTCCATTGGCCTGTCAAAATGTTTCTTGATTTCCTCCAAAGTAATTGAACTCTCAGATCTCTTCCTTTTTCTCTTTTTCCGTACTGTCCCTGGATTAGTATCAAAATTTCCGATCCCTTGCACCAGATAAGGAGCAATACTCTGACTTGTTCCCACAGCACGAGAGTTAGATGGCTCATTTTCCATATTTTCCTCTTCCATATCCTCTGAATCTTGTGGGGCCCCTTTCTCAGTCAATAAGGTTATAGGCAAAGGTGGAGATTCAAGGTCCCAACTCAAAATAGGAAGTCCTCCGATGACCTGGGGAGCTGACATGATATCTACTTGCATACAAGACGCGTTTTGATTTTGAATCTGTTGCTTCACTGCTTTCATCAACCTTTGTACGTCTGCATCATCAGTGCTACGTGGCAGAAAAAACTCTGTAACATATTCAACACCTAATTCAAGACTCGTTATATAGATAGCTAAACAGCTAGTTAGCCCAATCTCGCGGGCGAAGGGAACCAAAGGGTAATTGTCTTCATCGAGTGCCGTAACATCTCTACAAAACCATGAACCATGAGATGAGAATGATCTCCCAACAACTCCTTGACTATTTTCCAAGTGTCTTTCTCTGCAGGATTTAAAGAAATCCCATGTGGTTAAGTCTTGAACATAGAATGGTAGATCATACGTTGACATGCAGACTTTCCCTATACAGCTTCTGTTGAAGCTACCACAACTACGCTCTATATTTCCAGAATTAGCCACAAAACTAGCATGTCCAGACAGGGCCCATGTTTGAGCTAGAAGTAATTCTTGATCGTCACAAACTGCCTTCAAAACCTTTAAGATTCCATCCAGTTCATGTCGCCTTCTTTCATCTGCAACCTGTATCAACTTTTAATATGAGAACGATCCGTGAAAGGGGAACGCACATACATAATTACTGATGGCCATATGGGCGGTTAGGGTAATGAGTCAAAACAAGTTTAGGTTGAAATAGGCGGGCCAGATTGACCCACAAACAGTGTTTGTCCATTTCTTATAAGTGTTTCATGAAGAATTAAGTGTGATTACAGAAAAATATATATTTATTATAGTGATAATTTAAATTTTTGTAAGAAACGACACTGGAGGTTGTACGAAAATTTAAAGCTACTTTCAACTAGTTTGACCAGTTCCTCGGGAAGGATGAAAGCGAGTTTGTATGCTAATTCCTCATCCGCAAATCAGCCCTTCCTGTGGGTTATTTTCTCAACGAATAAGTAATTCTAGTAATGAAATCTTTATATAATGCGAAGAAACAAAGCACAAGTTCAAGGCAATAAAATATGAAAAATAAAATTTTTTCATATTTCTAATATTAAATAAACAGTCAACCCAAAGTAAATGGGTTGAAGTTGGACCTCTAATATACACACACGCGCACAAAAACAGGTGATCAGTTACAAGGAACAGAACTCACACAGAAGGTAGGATCCTCAAACACGTGTGGAGACTTGAGATTCTGATTCTGCCATGTTGAAAAAATTTAACAAGGGAATGAGAATACGTATATATGCATGCATATGCAATAACACAATAATATAGTAGTAGTAGCTAGTAAGAGTGCACCAACCTTGAGTGCTCTTGAGACTTCCTGAACCTCAAAAGCATAATCAACATAATTGGATGATGTTATGATTTCAACTACACCTACACAAGAATCACCACTAGATTCAAATACAGGTAAATCAATATATCCATATTTATTGCCCCAACCATCTACATCCAAACTCCATTCTGGCAATTTTTGGCTATAAACACGACCTGGTGGACGTAGTTCTTCTGTATCCTCTATGTCCACAACAATTGCTTGTAATTCAGACTTCAACCTAAATGAGTAGAGCCCTTCATCACCCCCACCAACACCAAAAGGTTGGTCCCAAGCTGTTAGCAACCACCGGTTTCGGACAGCAACAGGTGACCAAAACTGAACAAGCACTCCCTTGTCACGGAATCTAAAATCCTTGAGTGCAGATGTGATTCTTTCCTTAATTGTGTTTGGGTCTATAGTATTTGGTTCGACCATCATACTAGAGAAACCTACAAATCGGAAGTAGGTTATTGTTATTGATAAAATAAAACTAGACAACTAGTGCATAAGTTGCTGAAAGTGGTAGAAGTATGAAAGTAGGTTGCTGTTTTAAGCAAATATAAAAAGGGTGGAGGAATGAGACTGAAAGAAGTAACGACGACATGTGAGGATAACTTGGCGGTGGAGCACGATCTACTTGGAAGCTTCAGGGTTGATCAAATGTGCTACTAAACTAATTATTGCGGCTTTAATCATAATAAACAGTTTTGTACTTCCTAATCTGATTTTGATGGAAAAAATAATACAATATGAAGGAATAACAAGTTATTGCAAGAAAATTAATTCTATACGAAATGTATGCAAACACCTACCTAACCTTAGATTTAATCAACTGATTATATAATTTGATTTTCAAAGTCAGAATAAATTACCTCCAAACACATCATCCATACACCCCTTCTTGTTAGAATTTGTATAGTATGGATCGTTATGTTAACACATAAGCTTGATGAGTTACTTCTGCTATTGCCAATTGGCATGGTTTCAAAATGAAACCCCTATCATAACATGACTTCGCTCAACGTCAATACATACAATGGGAAGTATACATCTCTCTTTTTAAACATGTACACCTTTTTCTATAATAGTTATTTGAACATGTACACCTTTTTCTATAATAGTTATTGAACCAACATCTACTTGGTGAATAGGGCAATCACACACACACGGTACTCCATTTTTGGAATTGAACTCAGAGCCACTTGGTTAATGAGGCGCCTTAATACTCCTAGGATGACTTCGTGTCGCATGAAATATTTAGCCTACAACGACAAAAAATAGCATATATTATATTGACTAAATTACACCGTTGGTCCCTCAGCTTTCAAATTCTTGCGTTTAGTCCCAAGATCGATGAAATTATACCCGTAGTCCCCCAACATCTTGATTTAGCTTCGTTGAGGATCCAAAACCCTAACACTCATTAAAAATCTCGTTAGCTACAAGGACTTTATTGCCCTTTCGGCATTTCTTGTCCAAACACCCTATAACACCAATAGTCCCTAATAGTCCATAACATTTTCTATTATCTAATTAAAAAAAGATACACTAATGCAAACAATCCTCTTCTTGAACCTCTCATCCACCACCACCACCATTACCGGTTATATCAAATTAAAAACTTATAAACAAACTTCTCAACACAAATCTTTCTAAACTTACATCTAAACATTAAACCAAACACTCATTTTTATACATCACCATTCTTGTTCAACCTCCAACCCCATCACCAGCGTCACCACCATACCCACCACCACCATGCCGTCACCATGAAAAATCTCGTCATCTTCATCTTTTAAAATAAGTACTGGCTTATATATAACCCACTTCTAAAAACAATAATAAATGATCATATTTCTCATGTATGCAAATATTTGATTCGTTTTCATCCGAACTCTTGTGGACCCATGAACAACTGGTTCAGTTTAGCACCTCAACTGCTCAAACTGACAAACATTATAAATAGGTCATTAGTTTTCTATACTCATAACTTTTATTTCAATAAATAGACTAGAAAGGCCAACTCTATGAACCTAGTCAACAGCGAAAGCTATGCAATGCGTTTACATAATGAAAAAAGTCGATTATAAATATTGGCTATTGATTTTAATTAGTTTGTACTTGTATCGTGCAAGTACTTAAATATCAAACAAGAAGCTAAAGTTACAGACACTTATTAGCAGTTTGGTGGTGTAAGCTTTATTAAATGTTTAGGTACATTTCGGAGCATTCATAAAAAGCTTTTGCAAGTCGCCCAAAAAGATTAATCAATGGTTGACTTGCTTCATATGAGCCTAGTAAAGAACCATGGACGTGCTTTTCCAATTAGGCGTATGCTTATGACAACAAAAACAACCGAAAGATATTTTTCATGATGAATTGCTATAATCAATCAATACATATTCCAAAGTTGGTTAGCTTTTTGAAGTATGAACTCTAATGGAAAACAAATGTATGAGAACACATATTGTTGAGCATTTGTAAGGCCACGAAAAAAATAATTACATTATAGGTGTAAAAGCAAATACATGAGACAAATGTCCATTTCTAAATAAGTGGAGATATGGCGTTAAATGCATTTTCGGACCACAAAACAAGTCATATTATATAGAAATGGTGGCCTAAATTATGATAGTTTTTAGACACGGGTTATATATAAGTGAGTATTTATTTGTAACGATGAATTGAAGATGACGAGATTTTTAATGGTGACGGCCATGGTAGTTGTGGGTGTAATGGTGTAGTGGTGATGGGGTTTGGAGATTGAAGAAGAGTAGTGATGTAGAAGGAGTACTTGGTTTAATGTTTAGATGTGGGTCTGAAAAGATTTGTGTTGAAAGAATTTGTTGATAAGTTTTTAATTTGATATAAATGGTAATAGTGGTGGCGGTGGATGAGAGGTCGATGAAGAGAAGTGTTTAGATTAGAGTATTATTTTTTGAATTGGATAATCGGAAATCGGAAATGACAAAGACTATAGGTGTTATAGGGTGTTTGAACAAAAAATGCTGAAAAGATGAAAAAACCCTTGCCGCTAAGAGCACTCGGTATGGTGCTAGTTAAGGGAGGGTTAAGGTTTAACATGCTGGCGTTAAGGCATGTTAACCATACCGTGTCCCAAGTTAAAGGGGTGTTAACATTTACGTTAACACCTTAACGCCACGTTAAAGTGTTTTTTTTTTTTTTTTTTTCCCTAAATGAAGGGTTGTTTTGAATAAATTGTTGATGAGTTAAGGTTTAACGTGTGTAAGTTATGATAAGGGGTGTTTTTTTGTTGAGTTAAGGTGAAATGTTAAACCGATGCGACGTGGCAAGTGTTAAACCTTAACCTTAGGTTAACACACCTTATGCTCTAATGAGTTTTTTAACGAGCGTTAGAGTTTTGGATCCTCAGCAAAGCCAAATCAAGATGTTGGGGACTACCGTAATTTCATCGATGTTGGGACTAAACCCAAGTATTTGAAATAGCTTAGGGACCAATATTTTAATTTAGTCTATTATATATTTTTTACAGTAATTAATAATGGTATAAAAATATGAGGTGGTATAGTTGGAAAGATATGTGAGGTGCAGGTTAAAATCTTATCTGTTTACTACTATTTGTTTCGGCAAAAACAAAGTGTATCAACTGATCTCATCCATAAAAGATGGATCCAAGTAGTTTGTTCGAACTATAATTATTTACCTACCTAAATAATTTGCCACAACAAGACAGAGCACCATAAATTTTGAGCTACAGAAGCTTCATTGACTTTAGGAAAACACTATGAATTACAAATCATGTTTATAATAACTACATAAGATGAAGAAAAACAAATCACGTACTTGGAGGAAGAGGTGACTCTGGTCCATATATATCTCGAGCTCCGAAAACATAAAGAGGTGTCAAGAACCTTCGATCTTCATCATATTCTTCTTCTGGTATTGCAACATCAGCTGTAGGATTGGCAGGTTGATATATACAAGGATATCTCAGTTTCATAGTATCCAATACATCTGAATGACTGTGTCTTCTGGTACTCCCTGCAGTCAAGTCGAAAGAAACCTTCTTCTGTCTCTCCATTATTATCCTCTTGCTTTTCCAAATATGCAGTTTACGTTTTAGGGACTAACTAACTGGACTATATATTAATGGCATGTATATATTTATGAACCTTCCTGCAAGTGACCTGGTCCATAAAATAAACATGTTTCCACCCTGTACCACTAACAGGCTTTTATGTGTTCAGTATTTTAATCGTTCTCTCTTTCGTTGCATGTTCTATTAACGCGTAATGCTTTGACTTATTCCTTTTAGCAAGAAAATAGAAAGACTTGACTCTTGACCCTTGACCCTTGACCTTTTTGATCCCTTAACTTGTTTACAAGATAATATAAAGGATTTATGAGTTTTGTCCTTCTGGTTTAGAGTATTTCAGTTTGGTCCTTAAGTTCCACATTAGTAGCTTTGCACCCTTTGCACAGCTAACAAGACTGGTCCCCCATGTTATCAACCTTATATATTTTACTCCCTCCTTCCCAATTTAATAGTCCATGTTTCCTTTTTGATATGTCCCAATTTAATTATCCAATCTTAAGAATAGATAGATGAGTTTGGTCAAGTTTACTATATTACCCTTGGTTGAAATTAATATTACAAATTAAACTTTAAAGAAGTGGCAGTTAAATGGTTAAAGGTAAACCTGTCATTTGGCAAAAAAGTAAGAAAGAGAAAGCAGTATTAATTATGTTTTTCTTAAATGTGTGTTTTTTGGACAATAATTTGGACGGAAGGAGTATTTTTATAGTTACATAAGTTATACCAAGTGGTTATGACTTATTTTTTTTATTAGCTCGTGGGTGAGCACTCATCCACTACCTTGAATATCTCTGTTTTTAAGGTTTTGGAGTTTGAATCATTTTTTAAAACAAAAAGCAAAAATTAAAACAAAGGTAGGATCAAAGAACGGAATCAAGTCACATGTTTCCAGATTCGTTTGCTTGTGGGGCCTAGCCCTTAGAGCTCTGCAATAATAAGTTATTAAGACATGCACGATTGCTGATATTGGAGGTATACAAGAGTATGCGAAACACAAGCTTTGCAGGCAACGTAAACCATTGAGCTCTCTAATTTGGTGAGATGACGGTTCACTTTGATTTTGTAAGTTACTCGAAAGAAGTACAAACACAAAAATTGCTAGTTCGGCCGGCTTGGTCCACTTATATTTATCTATTAACGGTTGTAAAGATACAAGCTAACAGAAACCGGACAACTTTAATCTGGACAGATTGACATTCTTTTGACCTGATCAATCAATGATTGAATGACTTCATGAGAAGCCACTTAGAAAGTGTTTTGGTCAACTAGTTATTATTTTGGTGGATATTTGGACAGTGAACATTGTTGTCCACTTGTATTAGCTTTTTTCTTTGGATAGCGATGGACATGTTGTTATAATATCATTTGACTCTATTAAACATGTAAGCCGGCTAAGATCAGCTTCACTCGGTTTAGGTGGTCCGATCCTTCTGTCACACCTATTTGAAATTTATTAACCAAATGACCAAATCTCACTTAATAATAACTGGAGAGGGAGAACATTTTGCGACTGGAGTCAAATTACATCATCTAGAAGAATATTAAAATGATTGGGTTCATCATTTTTCGTACTTTTAAGTTTTAACTATACAAAAGCAATTGCTTTAGAAATAACAAGCCTTTAGCTCACACATTACATCTTCAAATACTTGTCACGTCCTTCTCATGCATCTATCTTCATCAACTTTCATCTTCTTCAAATTTATTCAAACAACCAACAGATCAAAATAAAGATAAAAAAAAACTAGCTAGCAAACACTAGTGTAACTGAATAAATAGGGTTATATATAACATCATCCCACGCGAACCATTTTTTTGTGAGGTCAACCTTGATTTGAAACATGTGTAAGGTAACTGAGTATTTTGCTGTTCAAATGGTATGTATCTTGGATTCAGTTTCTTAGTGTTTGCATGGAGTTGTTAGGGACGGTTATGTTTCTTCTTAACTTCTAATGTTGGTCGGTCTCTACTTTGTTTCCATTATTTCTGCTCCATGCATGCCTTGATCTCTTTGTTTGTTGCATCTTAGTTTCTAGAAGTTTTATATGCAAGAAATTCCCAAGAAAGTTGGTAAACCAGCAAGAAATTTCCATGAAGTATGCACAAAATTTCTCCATAATGATAAGAAGTGTAAATTCGATATCTATATATATTCGCCATTTTTGTCTCTGGATTTTTTCAAACATCCAATTCTCGATCTCTTCACCTCCTCGGCTTCTCTCGCATTATCTCATCAACCCAGACACCTTCTTCAGTTCTCAGCCTCGATCACATGTGAGTCTTGTTGGGGAGAAAGGTCTAACAGTCAAAGCCTAATCTAGTCATGGCGAATCATTGAGCAACAACACCTCTTAACCCTTACCAACAGGAACAGACTATTATTTATTCCAAAATAGGCCTTGGCGGTAATAACTTTAGCTTCATTTCTTGTATGTCGTCATAGTAAAGAGAAACCTTTTGTTATTTTGGAAAAGCCAAACATGAAATTTCTTATTTTTTGGTCGGAACGAGCTTTATATAAAATTATGAACAGGATTGTGATTGTAATTAATTATTTACATTAGTAATTTTAGCTTTTCAAATTACGTTGCGTTCATTCAAGTTTTTAGAGAAAGTAAGAGAGTAACAAAAGGTTTCCGTGTTTTTTAATGGAAACAAAAAAAGAAGGTAAAAAAAGTAGAGTTTTACCGAATACATGTGGTTGCTAAAAGTCCATTGACTATTTGACCAAAACCTTTAACGGCGACATGTAGTGACTACATGTAGTTGCTATAAGTTTTGGTCAAAGACGGGCCAAGAAAGTGAGTCTTTTGTTGTTTAATGGACATATAATGACGACATCCGTCGTCGCTAAAGGTCCTCGTCCCAAGAAGTCCAAAGTGTAGTGATTACTTTTACGGAGATTTTACATATTAACTTAAATATATAAGTATATATAAAGTCAATAGTCTGCGAATAAATGGGACCGGTGTAGATGAAAGTTTAATCATTTCACGTATTTTACAATCGAGGACCCATATATACTCAAAAACTTAAGGATAAGAAAAAACTTTCACAAGATGTATTGATAGATATGCTCTGTTTGAAAGAAACTAGATTGTGTACCTGTTGAGAAGGATTAAGTGGTGGAGTTGTTCAATTTGAGGAGGATTTGTAGCATGCACAAGTATCGATCCAGATTAAGGACCATGTATGATACCTAGTAAACAACATGGTTTCATGTGGTTTAGCTGATATTTTTTTTATCAAGCTCGTCCATAGCTATATATGAGCAAGACTATCTTATTAACTTAGTTTCCTTTCATTAAAACATATGGGATTCAATTTATAGATGTTGAATTATGTTCAATTCTGTTTACATATCGGGACTCGAGCCATTCTAGTTTTTCTCCCGCTTTCGTCCGTGGGTTGCATTAATGCATACAAACTTTTTTTTCGTTTAACTTCAATGTATCCGTAGATATATTCTCATTGTTTTGAACGTGACATATATTGTGATAGTTCACCTACTTTTGTGCAAATATTGGAAATTAAATTGCAGGTTTTTTAGTGCAGCTAACTGGTTCGGGGCCATTGTTTCTTTCTATATTAAACATTGATCAAGTGTTAATATTATTTAAGAATTTATCAAATGTTTTACATGAAAGGTCTTTAAAGGGGCTTGAGTATAAATGTACAAGCAACCGAAACCATATTAAGCCTGAAAATATCATCATACAAGTCATATAACCAATTTAAACAAGAGATGCAAAGTATAAAATAGTAAAATTCAGAGTATATATGTAATTAACATGCTAGCTACTTGTCAATAATCATTCTGATTTCCATCATTCCGATGAAACTAGAATTGGCCATGCAAGCTTGGATGTCTCCATCACTTAAACTAGAACCAAGTTACCTTTGTAGTCATCATACTTGATATGAAAATATTTCTAATTCGATATATTTTTGCTGAAAGTATGTTGTATTTTTCATTCTTATGGCTTATTATAAGTGGACAAGCTAACCTTACCACTTTTACTAATAATTTGGTAAGTTTGGATTTCTTTAGCAGGTTTGATAAAGTTCAAGGGTTAGAGTGAAAGATGGTTGTATATAAGCTACATCCCAGCTCTAGGGTTTCATTATCTCATTTCATTCTCATTCGTAGTCTCAATTTTCTCTCTCTCAAATACAACCATGTAACATATTGGATTTCACATACACATCAAACCATACCCTAAGTAGGCGTACACAATGAGTTTTAGAGAGAGAAAGTTAGAGGTTTGGGAACTTTAGTGAGAAAAAGAAAAATCTTATTATGAGCTCCAACTCTCTACCTTGGGAGGTAGAGAGTATTTATAGTTATACATAAAACGCCACCGACGGGTCGCTGGATCGTGCATACAGGGGTAAAGACCCATCCGTCCTCCACGGTGTTACTAAACTAAATACTACTAAACATTAAATAACTACGACTACGAGCTTTCTAACGATTACATATACTTGAGGTGACCGACACTTTAACTACTCGATTTTCCAAATCCTAACAATCTCCCCCTAAGGGAGGTCACCTCAAACATACATTAAATTACATAGAAAACAAATAGATATTACATTGAAATTGTTCTTGGATTCTTGTTCAGGCTCGTAGTCTTTGATTCTTCATTTTGCATGTTTTGGATAATCCGAGTGGAGGTCTTTAAGCGATCCACGTGATACTGAGTTTGAGCCGCTTTGAGATCATCAGAACATTAAACTCTCGACTCATCCATTGTGGTGTTAGAATAATGTGATGTTGTGACTTTTGGACCGACATGCTCACATTCTTGATTATGATATCTTCTTATCGTGAGTAGCGAAGCTTTCGTTGATTCATGATATTGGCGCGGCGTAGCAGAAGTAAGCATGGAGTGAAAATATCCGAGTCATTGATGCACCAATCATGATTTCTTTAGATATGAATGTGTTGTGTGAGCATGCGGCTATGGATTGACCGCTCCATTCTGATCAGCTACAAACGTCGGGTGTACCGCATAAGACAGCTTAGCAATAAATCATACGAAAGTGTCTTTGATCACTTTCATTGAATTGAGGTACACGCCCACGGTTCCCTCGCTGATCAAGACAAGTACCGTCGGATCGTAGGATTCCTAAGAATCTCCTTGACAGGGTTTCGCAATGTTCTAGTTGTTCTCAAACCGAACGTCTCAAAGAAGACAACACGGAGTGTGAACCAAATTGATTGATGAAAAGAGATTTGAAAAATAATCGCGTATTGCTCAATAGAAATTGTTTTTGCAATACAACGAAGGTTTTAATGAAAATCAATTATCAATCATAAATACCTATTATTTTGAGAAATAGTACACGCGATCGATGTGCTAAAGAAAAGATTTTTAAGCACAACGACCGGTTTTTCAAAGGTATCCGTCAATCCATAACCTGAACCGTGATTGATTCAAAAGATTGAATCGCTCCATTGTTTCTGTCAGCTTGTCACATGGTTGATCTATTGGATAGATCTCACATGCCACCTACCAGGAGCTTGTTTGATGTTGGCTCCCGAAGGCTTTCCATCTTCATCGTGAATATGTATGCATATCACTTAGATGTTCCGGCAATACCACAAGGATAATGCGTAGGACTCAAGATATAATCTCTTTCCACATTGTGTGAAACAGAGAGTCTTCATTGAGAGTGTCATAAAGAGATTTATAAGATGATCTCGTGGCTCTAGACTCAATTGTGCTCATTTGGTTCCTATGGGAGACTAGGAGAGGGTCTCCTCTTCAATATCAACAATCTCTAAGAGAAAGTCGATAGATTATGTAGGTTCCCGTGAGAATGAAACAAGCCCTTTTAAGAGGAACTTGAGTGGTTTGGAAAGTTGAAGTGCAGCCACCGGGTCCATGACGTCTTGTCTTCAATACCGATGTTACCTTGGTAACCACCAGTAGTATATGAATTGAACCCGGTTTCTGACCTAAGGTTGAATAAATGGAGGGCTATTTCTTTTCACCCTTTTTCACATTCAATTCTTTTCATTCTTCAACCCTTCAGTGCTTACCGAGACTTCATTACTAGAACCTTATTGGGTTTATTCCAAGATTAGCTCGCCTCACCGCACTCTTCCCATATCTCACTTTTCTCCTTTTTTCATCATACCTAAGGACTTCTACACTATCTAGTGGATAGTCCTGGTAGATCCCTCCGGTTCTCAGGATCCTGGGACCATGACCTAACCTTATCATCCTTATATCACCATACATAAAGTAAAGTTGGTCGGTCTTTTTGGTATTGTTCATCTGCCATTGGAACCAGGTGAAAACCATTTGAAAATCAATCAAGATACTTGTGATATATAATCAAAGAATTTTATATCTTAATTGTTTTGATTTTTTAGAAATGCTCCCCCTCAACATATGCATAAAAATTCAGAATTTGTTTAGCACATGGAGGCAAGCTAGAGATCTTTGAAATCGTTAGATTAAGAATGAAAGATCCAATCTTTTGATTAACATTTTCTAAAATGATCATCATCACTTCCCAATCAATTTGAGTAGATAAAACATTTTGAGGAAGGATGAGGTTTTCACAAGTTTGCTCCCCCTCAATATGTGCCTCGAATTATGAAAGAGTTTTGCACATATTAGAGGGAACCTGCACTTAGAGACAATTCAATCACGTTTCAATAATTTGAGGTTTAAAATGGATGCTCCCCTCAACATGTGGATGGAAAATTTGAAATCATTTGTCACTGCGGGGAGGAAAACATGCTAAACACTTATGAAACCATTTATCGAATTATCAGTTTAAATCCAATTTAAATCACAAATTCTCCCCCGATCACAATTATCAAATCATTTGAGATTTGTGATCTCTGTAGATTTAAATTGATTTTGAAAGCTTTTAAGGAGAATTGTGACTTGATTATGAAAGCGTTTTAACTGATAAGGATTGGATTTTGAGACTTTAAGATTGGATTTTGAGACTTTAAACTCCATTGATTAATCATGCATAATTATCTTTTGAAAACATAGTAATAACCAAGGTCTGGAACCAATTGTGTAACATTTTGTAAATCATTTAGAGTAGACCTTACTCATTTAAGTGCAAATTGTTTGAAAAGAACACTTTTGATTTAATTGAAAAATCATTCTCCCCTCAATCAATGACGAAAGTCGTTGATTGATGAATTGAGATTTTGACACTTGATAAGTTCTTTTGATTTTCAAAAATAGAGTCCGAAGTGTTTTCCAAAACAATTGAGTTTTCATAAGATTGCAAATATTTTTCAGAGGAATCATTAGAAGGAAAATATTTGAAGTTAAACTTTTGTCTTGTTGATGAAAACGTTTGTTTTAGAATCGAGCATTAGGTTTGAAACAAGAGATAAAGCATGGCTCGTTTTTCTTTGAAAAGCGGTTATTGCCTGAAATGACAATAAACCATTGTTTTACTTTCTCCCAAAAAATATTTTTTGCATTTTTTTTTTACCATTCGAACAACATCTAAAGCCCCATGTCACTCTTTGACTGACAGACCGTAGATATATATCGAATCAAGAAAGAAAAGACAAAAAACAATAATTTTGAGAATTTTCGAGATTTTTCAGATTTTTATGGATTTTTTGAAAGTTTTATATTTTTATATTTGGTTTTAGAAGATTTTATAATTTTGTATTTTGCTTTTTAAATCGATATATACAAAATATAGATGAAGGAAAGACCTTTACTCCTCGTCTTCCTCCTGAAGACGATTGAGTGTTTCTGGTTGAAGGCTTTTCAAGCCAAGTCGAGGAAGAATAAACTCAAAACGTTCTCTCAGAAGAGCTTTCGTGAAGATGTCTGCTAACTGGTATTCTGACTTCACAAAATAGAGTTCCACCACACCGTTTTCCACTTGCTCCCTAATGAAATGATGTCGAATGTCGATGTGCTTTGCTCTTGAGTGTTGAACGTTGTTGCATGAGAGAGCAATAGCACTATTATTATCACAGTACAGAGGGATTTTGTTGAATTCAAAGCCATAGTCAGATAATTGGGATCTCATCCAAAGGATTTGAGCACAACAAGATGACATGGCTATGCATTCAGCCTCTATAGAGTAAATAGAAGTACTCATTTGCTTCTTTGAAGACCGACTTACAAGCTTATCACCCAAAAATGAGCACCTCCGATGTACTTCGACGTGTATCTTGACATCCTACATGATCGGATCCATAGGCTATTAGTGACATACCGTGTCCTTCGGGTACCATAGTCCCATATTGATGGTTCCTTGGAGATACCGAAAGACCCGCTTAACCGCTTCAAGGTGCTTTTTAGTAGGCTTAGCCTGATATCTAGCACACATGCATACAACGAACAAAATGTGCGGCTAGGTGAGGTACATCAGTGGATCCAATCATGCTACGATATTTTGTTTGATCTACCATGATCCCGAGTGGTCCTCATCCAAAGTTTAGTACGTTCAATCATGGGAGTGTCAACGGTGTCACATGATTCAAATCCAAATTTCTTTAAGATCTCATTTGCATATTTAGATTGATTTATAAAAATGCCTCCTGACTTTGTGAATTTTGTAATCCCAAGAAAAATGACATTTGTCCCATCATTGACATTTGAAATTTGGAACCCATTTCATTTGAAAACGATCACATTCATTGGGGTCAGACGAGGCAAAAATAATATCATCAACATAAATTTGAACGTGAATTAAATGTTTGCCTGACTTCCGGTTGAACAATGTCGGATCAACGCTCCTTTGTGAATCCGGTGGATAGAAGAAACTTTGAAAGCGTATCATACCATGCTCTAGGATCTTGCTTTAAACCGTAAAGGGCCTTTTTCAAGCGATAGACATGAGTAGGATGATCTGGATTCACAAAACCCTCTGGCTGACGAAACCACCTTTTCAAATCACCATTAAGAAAGCTGTTTTCACATCCATCCGATATATGACCATGTTCTTACTAGCGCATTAGCCAAGAAGATCTCGATAGCCTCGATCGAGCAAACCTGAGCAAATGATTCTTCAAAGTCAATACCCTCTTCTTTGACGATATCCTTTAGCTACTAACCTAGCCTTATTTTTCAACACATCACCATGCTCATCAAGCTTCACTTTGAAGATCCACTTTAAAGTAATGATCATAGCACAACTGGAGCGGTACTAATTCCCATACATCAAGTCAATCAAACTCATGAATTTCTTCTTCCATGGCATTGAACCGCAGTCTTCATTCATGGCGGTTTTAATGTCTTTTGGTTCGACCTTAGATAGTACGGAGTTGAAGAAGCACCATAAGGCATCGGTTGCAAGTTGTTTTCTTGTGGATACTAGACGAGTCCATTTTCTAAGATGTTCATGTGGTTGTTGTTGTGGAACTAAGTAGCGAGTCTATATCTCTTGATGAAGATGGTTCAGATGATGATTCTGAGCAAATATGTTTTCAAATGGAGCATCTTCTGAGTTGCAAAGGGATTAACTTCATCATTGAAGCGTAAACAATTCCATGATGTACATTTGATGATTGATGATTTGTTGATGAGACAGTGAGTGATCGCAGCAGCGCTTGACTTAATGAAATTGAGAGAAGGGTTGACTTCATTCACAGGATAAGAGCGTACCTCGTTGGTGGAATTGACATTACATCAAGATTCGGTTCATAGTGTTCATCAAACATTGGATCAAACAATTTCTTTAAATCATCTTCCGATGGAGGTACATATGGAGTTGCTGGAGATGAGTTTGGTACAAGTGATGAACCAATGGGACAGTTTTGAAGTGCGGGTCCGTGAATGGATTGTCCAGAGCCATTTGACCGTCACTCATCAACGTAACGTGAATAGTTTCCATGATATTTTCGGGTTCTCTTGTTGTAGATTCGGTAACCCTTCTTGTTTGGTGCATAACCAACAAAAACTCCAATATATGCCTTTGCTCTTAATTTACCTAAGTCTTGACCGTCATTCGTTGGATAACACAAAGCACCAAACACACAAAGGTAGGAGAGATCAGGTTTTCGCTTATGAACAAGTTCATATGGAGTTTTTCCATGAGAGGTGTGTATAAGGGAACGATTTTGGGTGTGGCAGCGGTGGCAATGGCTTGCCCATAGAAACATTGGAACCTTTGAATAAATAAGCATTGTTCTTCGCGGCCCACAAGAGTTCAATTTCGTCTTTCAACTACACCGATTGTTGAGGAGTTCGTGGAACACTTCTTTGATGACCGATTCCAACACTTTCATAAAACTGAATTAAGTCTTTGTTAACAAACTCTGCCATTGTTCTGCTCACATTCTGACATTATTGTTGAGTCGAACCTCAATTGTTTGATTAGTTTGATGATGACGGAGTTTCATCCTTTTCCTCAAAAACTTTACCCAGGTAAATCGAGAGTAGTCATCAACAACTACTAGAATGTATTTCTTCCCATTTATTTTTTACACTCTCATTGGTCCCATGAGATCCATATGAAGGGTATGAAGAACTTCCATTATCTTGAATTTATGGGTTTTGGTTTGTGGGCATATTTCGTGCTTTTACCCAATTGGCAAGTTGAACAAAGGTGATATTTTTCATATTTTAACGGGTAAGCCTCTCGACAAGATCCTTTGGAAAGGTTATTAATGGTGCCAAGTTCAAGTGATTGAGACGCAGCGATGCCATAACCATGACTTTGTTTTAGAAGCCTTTACAAGCAGATTTGGAGAAGACTTCATCATGACTTCGATAGAAATGGTGTATAGGTTAGAACCTCGAGTACCTCTTAATAATTCCACACCATCAAGTTGTCTAACGAAGCAAGTATGTTTTCTAAAGGCCACTTCTAGATCGGAATCACGAATTGACCAACAAGAACAAATTATGACCAAGACCTTCCACATAATATACCCGGAGATTACACTTTTGCCAACTACATAATCACCATAACCCATAATTGCTCCAAAATGGTCGTTCCCGAATCTAACAGCCCCGATGAATTTGCTCACGAAGTTCATGAGCCGCACCGTCTCCGGCCATATGCTTGGAAACTAGCGGCTGAGTCCAAGTACCACGAACGATTTGAACGATCGCTGCGGTTGAACACGCACAAGAATGGATAAGCGGATAATTGGGATCCCCATGCAAGAATGGGTTCCACTTGGTTAGTTAAAGTGATTAGAACACCCATCGAAATAGAAACATCCATATCAGTAGAAGCAATGGAATCATTAGGAATAGATGCAGTTTTGGTGTCTGTATTTGACCTATTCAAAGTATGTTCACTTCTTAAGGGAATAGTTCTACCAGTAGGCATCCATTTTCTAGTGGGCATAGTCTTAACAGTTTGAGGGCAAACCGATTATTCTTATGGCAAAAGGTATCCAATGATAACCTATCTTTATAAATGTTCTTCCTGTGGGTTTCCACTATTTTCTAACTATCTTTTGTCTTTGCCTTTTAGCCTTCTTTGCATGATTTTTAGCATTAACAAATTTAACGGGGCATTTGACACATTAGACAACGCATTCACACCATAATCATGATTAGCAAATGAATTCAAACGACATCATTACATGGTTTTCAAATAGTATCGAATTCAATTAATTACAAGATCGCTTATGGCTAATACTAGAATCAAAACGATTCGTTTTATTCAACACAAACTTAAAGTTCCTAGGTTGGTCTTCTACTCTCTTCCAATGCACATTTTTTGCTTGTGAGGTCCTATCTTGCTTGCTTGTATTGCCGGAGGCTTTGACCGCTTGCTTTAATGTCACCGATTACTCTGTAGAGGGAATTATGGGAAAATTAGTTGGTTGATCTACTTTTTGCATTCTTGAACTAGATGTGCAAGTGTCTACTACTAGAAGGCACATTGGTGTTCACTTTCTTGAAAGCGGGCCTAGAATGGTTTGTATGCTTGGCACTAGGCATAGAACAAGGCATCACAGCTTTGCCCTTTGCACCTAAGGATTTAGGACATGTTGCAATTACACATTCTAGCAGCTCTTGAGATCGTTTGGCCCGGAGGCAAGCAAACCTAATTTCTCTATCAAGAGGTTTATTAATGAAATCCTCTTCAACAATCTCACGGAGACATTCTAGACTATCCTTAAGGTGAGCACAATAGTCATGAAACGCAGGTTCATTATTCCTAAGATGAGGAGGAATATATTTAACCGTCGCAAGGTATTTGTCTAAGGGTGACTTTGATGCACCATTCTTATTAAAGACAAGTGGCGGTTTCCCATTTTCCGACATTCTCGATTCTCAATTTCCTTTTGTAAAGACGTTATTTTTTCGTTGTTTTGGTCATGAGTGACTTTCATTGAATCATATAACTCTTTAAAGTGTCGTTTAACTTTTTCATTTTCTTCTAGAAAACTCTCGTTTTCCTTTTGTAAGGCATTAACTAAGTTTTGAAGATGAAAAGTTTGAGAGTACTAAGAATCTAAAGGAGGAGGCATTTGGGATCCAGTCACATTGTTCATTTCTCCTTTTAATTGAGAGATTTGGGTTTTCAACTTTCTGATCGGTGTTACAATGAGCTCGAATCACTGTTCGGTCACGTTTGTTTATCTGAAAAACGCATCAAACTCGGAACATCCGAGGATGTCTTGATATTTGAGGTTTTGACATTTTCTTTAAGATGTTGATATTTTAGTTGTAAATCAAAATGTTCAACTTTTAGTTTAGAAAGATGCTTTACCAAATTATCATGATCATCCTGATCAATTTTCTCATTAAGTTTCCAATTAATCTTTTCAAGCTCAATGACACGATCATGGGAGACTTTCAGAGCAACAGATAATTCATGAAATTGAGAAGTATTAATGGAGCAATTCAGTAGCAGTAAAACACATCTTGAGCAATACATTCATAAATAAGATTCTCATTCAAGGTATGCAAGTTTTTCCTCTCAATCTCATTATATTTTAATGCTCGCTCATAGTCACTAACCTCAACTATCATTGCATCAAACTCCTTTTCCATTCCTTTAATATCTGAATCTATCCCTTTTTAAGACTCTCAAAATGATCTTTTAGTTGTTTAAAGAAAGGCATGACCTAAGTTAGATAGCATTCTTTTGTTTGCTCAAAACCCTTTCCCCTTCAGTTATCCCAGTGGGTGTGATCCTTTTCTTACAAGTTTCTCAAAATCGACAAATAGTTGAAGAATAACATATTGGGTGATTAAGGTCTTGCTCTTAGTGGCAATAGTTCTAGGAACTAAATGCATTGGTGAATTTGGAGGATACACACGCCGCAGCATTTTCCTAAGGAGGGTTTGTTTCAACAAGATTTTCGCTTTTTGCTTATCTAAGTCCCTTTCCAAAACTTGTTCGTGTTAACAACGTTTGAGGCTTAAATTTGTTTAAGGAGATCCAATTTTCCTTCTTGTAATCATGAGGTTTGATCGTTATGTTATTCTTTTTACATTCAGGATATTCTAGCTTCTTATTCATTTTCTCCCTAGATGCATCATCTAATTTTCTATCTTCCTCTGCACTCAACTAACTAGGTTTTCGTCTAGGTTTAAGAATCTCTGCCATCATAGATTACATTTTGAGCCGCTGCTATCTTACCGTACTGGTCGGTTTATCTATAATGGGAACACTATGCTTATCGCTTAGAACCCTATGCTTAGTGACCATGTGAGCATCTAATGGTATTCCCTTTGACGCATAAACTTATTTTCAAGCTTGTTCTTCAAAGTTTTAGATTGGAAAAATCATTCAAAAGTTTTGATTCCTTAGCATTGAATTCTTGCTTAAGCATTTTAACATTTTCTTGAAGTTCTTGTTTTTGCTTAGCAGCTTTAGAAAGCTTTTCTTGTAAGGAGTTTAACTCTTGTTTTAAGACTTCTCTAAATTTACTTTTTCTAATAACTGTACGCATTTGGTCATCCATCTCCTTCTCACGAGTAGTTAACTCAAACTTAGCACGTTGTTCATAAATGGCAACTCGTTCTTTATAGGCATTAAGTTCGAGATACAGAATCCTCAAGGCGCAAAGGTATCAAAAATATAGTCATCGTTGATCTGCAGAAGATGCATCACTTGGTACGACCTCACTTTCACTTTGTTTCACATATTGATCATATGGGACAACATTGATATTACCCACATTTTCAATATTTGACTCAATAGTTTCAGTTGATTGTACTTTGGCATGCATCTTTTGCATCACATCATCGTATAGTTTAATACCTTAGAAATGATTTTGTCTTTGGATGGGCCACGGTGATGAAGAGACTTTAGAGAGACCATTGGAGAAATGCTAGCCATGAAAATTGTTTCGCAGAGGTTCATCATCAACATCCGAGTCGTATGCATCACAATCAGCTACTTGAAAGGCATTCTGATGATTATGGCCTATCTCCGAATTGGCGCTCATCCACATCCGCATCATATGTCTTGGCATTTCCCTCAACGAGAAACAACAACTCTTCTTCATCCAAAGCTGCACCATTATCCTGAGCTTGAACTAGCAACATCTTATCCCCTGGTACTCGTGATTCTCGGCGCGCTGCGATGTGCGCCTTGCAATGTGTCCTCACCTCCACAGCTTGTAACACTTGATCGGCTTAGCTTGTCCCTGATTTCCATTCCTTCCCTATTCTCGATTTGCCACATATCTCTACCGACTCCACCTCTTCCTTGTTCATAATGTCTTTCTTGAATTGGTTGCACCATAACTTTCCCATCTCTAACAGGGCTTGATTGTGGATTGGATGCGTTCGAGATTGTTTGGTGTGTGGAAGAGAGTTCATGTTTTGACTAATCAGAGAGCCAGTTGATTAATGAAGCTTCCCACGTGTGCATCAAGATCACTTGTTTGAACATAGGATCGGGAATGAGTTAGTGATTACCATTACCCATGGGTATAACTTGAGATGCTTTGGTGGTAATTCCAATGTTTGAGTAGAAAGCAGTTGAATCATGTGATGAGCTTGTCTCCCTCGGTTAGTTTTGAACTGATCAAGAACTTTTTCAAACATAGCATGTCTCTTATTCTAAAGAAGGAAGGCATAGAGTTGCTCATAGTTTGTATTCTTTAATCCTTTGGTTAGCTTCACAGAGGTGACAAACTTATGCCATTCGGGATTCATGTTGTTCACAAACTTTGAGTTTAACTGAATGTTTGGCATAGTCATTCCGATGTTCCTCATGTCATTAACAAGCTTGTGGAATCTCACGTAATACTCATAGACACTCTCATCCGGTTTCATCTTGAAGTGCTCAAATTCATCATAGAGTTGTGATTCTCTGTCTTCCATAGTTAATTCGAACGAAAGAAGCATCTTGACATTATCCCACACCGCCTTTGGCTTCGTTGTGATTGATAAGCTTGTAGATATCTTTTGGAAGACCTTGAAGTACGATGTTAGAAGCCCGATATCAAGATCGAATCTTTTTTCTCCTTATCATTGAGCTCATCATATGTCTTTGGTCTGTCTAATCCATTGATCATTGTTCCATCTCGCAACTGTATAATTAAGTCTCTTGTAGTCTCAATCGATAAGGTCCTTCATCAATCGAGAGAATGTTGACCCCATTTTCCTTTCCAAGACAAGATAGTCTGATTATTTGAGCCCAAGAGTCGAGGTCGGCCTTGCCAAGCATGGTATGGGTATCCGAATCCTACCGCGAACATCCTCGAACAAGGGAGATGATTGTAGGTACGTTGGTAGACATGTTTAAAGATTACACGGGATTTTATAACTCTATGATTAAACCGCGAAATAGATTCTTTCACGGGATTTTACTAAATCAAGAGAAAACCGTATTACAATCAAAAGTTAACCAAGTCGCTAATAATCCTTGAATCAAGTCGCTAAAAACCAAGTTGCTAAGACAAGTCGCTACGTTCCAAATCGCTATGAATTTTGACAGAAAGTCGCTATGCACCAAGTCGCTAAGAAATCAAGTCGCTAAATAGCAACTCGCTACTGGTCCAAATCGCTAACACCAAGTCGCTAAGAAACTTAAGAACAAGTCGCTATCAAAATTGAAAGCAAGTCGCTACCTTACCAAGTTGCTACCCGTAGTGGAGAATCCACCAACAAGATTTTTGTTTGCTTGTCTCTAAAGGCAAGTCGCTAGGACCAAATCGCCACCAAACAACACTACAACTCGCTAATTTTTCTGAAGCAAGTCGCTAACAAGAAAGTTACACCGAGAGCCAAGTCGCTAACATGAAAACTTCCAAACACACTTTTCAATCCAAAAACAACCCAACCACGATGATTCAAGCCTTCCCAATCAAAACCTAAACACTTGTGATGATCCTAAACACAAAAGTACAATCAAAATCCAAACTTTAATACTAGAAATCCACCAATGATGCAAAAACCACTAAACTTTCTCAAACTCAAAAACCACCTAAAAACCACTAGAAATCCAAAGATATGTAAGAGATGATCTAACCTTGGCTCTTGATACCATATGTAACATATTGGATTTCACATACACATCAAACCATACCCAAAGTTGGCGTACACAATGAGTTTTAGAGAGAGAAAGTTAGAGGTTTGGGAACTTAGTGAGAGAAAGAAAAATCTTATTATGAGCTCCAACTCTACCTTGGGAGGTAGAGAGTATTTATAGTACTTACATAAACCACCGACGGGTGTGGATCGTGCATACAAAGGGTAAAGACCGGTCCGTCCTCCACGGTGTTACTAAACTAAATACTACTAAACATTAAATAACTACGACTACGAGCTTTCTAACGATTACATATACTTGAGGTGACCGACACTTTAACTACTGGATTTTCCAAATCCTAACAAACCATTTATCTTAATATTGTTATAGATTGTTTCTTTGATCATCATGATCAATCATATAGTCTTAGGTATGGTATTCTGAGTGTTGTAGTGAGGTGGTTTGTAAATTTACAATCACATCCATTTAGGGATTGATCTTTCTTTTGTATGTACATACTGATCCATATGGAGTCTATATATCGATTTTATAAAGTAATAAAGAACACATGGGTGGTTGGTGATTGTAAATATGGTTGTTATAGTGTTAATATGATAATTTTTACATGGTATCGTGAGCTAGCAATCATCTTCACTACTACACAAACGGTTTTCCCACAAAAATTTTCTCACAGAAATGAAACTGTGTGAAATTTCACCGGATACCAAACAACACCAAATTGTTGACCAAATTTCGGGTGGGAAATATGTCGAATTTCCCACGGATTTCCCACTTTCACACACACTAAATTGTTGACCAAGTTTTTGTTGAAATCCGTTGCAAATTTCCCCCGATTGCGTGCGACCATATTCACACTATTTGTGTTTATTAGACGCCGTGGGAAACTTTGGCACATTTCACACATATTAGCCACCAAAGTATGTGACAAATTTTAGCTCCATTACTCACGAATTTCAACACAGTCTTTTTATAAAGTAACAATTTAACCTGTCTGTGGGAAATCAGTGGGTTACTAACCACGTATTTCCCACAAAATATTGTTTTTGTGTTTGTCGTGGGAAATATCTACATGACAAACCATTGTATATGTGTGAACATCTACACGTATATGTTTATGTCTCTGTCTGGACCTTCATTGTATCTATAGATGTTTTGTATCTAGATATGTTGATGTGTATATGCGTGAACGTGTAACAATATATCAAAAAAGTAAAAGGAAATGATTATGTCCGTGAGAAATATGTGTGTACTTTCTCAATGATTACCTACCCATTTTAAATCCCAGGGAAATACGTGTAAATTCCCTTACGATTTCCCACAAAAAATATCGTTTTTGTATTTTGTCTACTTACACGTTCTCACATTATTTAATATCTCTTCATATGTGTTTGTAGTTCCATATTATATGTGCTTGTCTATTAATGTAACTATTTATGTCAGTATCACAAGTGTATGTGTATGTTTAGAAATAATTTTTTTGTGTAAAAAACCATTATATGTGTGTGGATATCTACACGTATATGTTCTGTATGCTTGTTTATGATCTTCATTGTATCTATAGATGTTTTGTATCTAGGTATATCTAACGTGTGAACGTAACTATATCAAAAGTAAAAGAAAACGATTATGTCCATAGAAAATATATGGGTACTTTCCCATATATTACCTACCAATTAATCATGGAAATACATGTGTAAATACCCACGGATTTACCACGAAAATATCATTTTGTTTTGCCTCCCGGAAAAATCATTTTTGTGTTTTGCCTACTTACACATTCCCACATTACTTAATATGTCTTCATATGTGTTTATAGTTTCATATTATATGTGTTTTTCTATTAATGGAACTATTTATGACAAGATCACAAGTACATGTGTAGGTTCAAGTATAACTTTTTTTTGTAACAAACCGTTGTATATGTGTGGATATATATATGTATATGTTACATATCTTAGTTTATGGCCTTCATTGTATATGTAGATGTTTTCAATCTAGGTATATGGATGTATATGCTGAATGTGCAACTATATCAAAAAGTAAAAGAAAACAATTATATCTTGGGAAATATGGGAAACTTTCCACGGATTACCTACCAATTTGATAAAACCGTGGGAAACACGTGTGTAAATACCTACGGACTTCCCACAAAAATACCGTCTTTATGTTTATGTATACTTACACATTCCCACATTACTCATTATGTCTTCATATGAGTTTTTAGTTTCATATTATATGATTTCGTTAATTAATGTAACTATTTATGTGAGTATCATAAGTGTATGTGTAGGTTAGGTATAACTTTTTTGTGTATCAAATCAATGCATATGGATAAATATCTACGCAAATATTCATTGTATCTTTAGATGTTTTATGTGTAGATATACAAGTATGGGTTTGTGCGTGAACAAGTATGGGTCTGTGGAAAATTCCCTGTAACTCACAGATACCTACCAATATTAGAAGTATATTTATTTTGGTGGTCTATTAATAGTTTTGTATATAGATTTTCACACTTTTTGTATATACACGTTTACATACAAAGAATATATGCACGCCGCTATGGGCGGGAGTATGTTGTTAACATCTATCATGTGATGTTTTTATATGTTTACAACAATAATTAAATAACATTACCATTTGAAAAATAAGTAAAGTTTTTTAAGAAGGCCAAACAATGTATTTTATAAAAAATGGATGTAAGATACAAACATGCTTATAATCACTTGCCCTTTGATTTGTAACTTGATTAAATCAAAACGTTTATTTGTGTAAAAATATAGCTTCACTTTAGAAACTTGAGACCTAGTTTATAAGAGAATTAACTAAGAGTACTCTCGGATCGTTTGTACATACACGCCATTCGCTCATTTTCAAACCAATAACACGCCAAACACCATACCTAGGAACACGTCATTAATGAGCCAAAAGGGAATTGAGTTGGTGGACTAGCTCATGCCAAAAGAGAAAGAGGCCAAACTTTTGATATATATATATATAGAGTTAGGATCAAATAAGAAGATTACTTAAAATAAGAAGTAATAAGAAGAACTATAATCGCAAATCCGAGATGCACCGAGATAAATTAGATGCATCCATATAATCTTAGATTCATTATAACGCACAATAATGTGTTTTTAGCTTTAATCGATGCATATACGTGTTAGATGAATTTAATGATTTCTCTTATTTTTTGTTTCTCTGCACGTGTCGAAATCATGAAAATCAATTTGCACCATCTATACATCAAATTAACTTTAAACCTGATGTGATCTATATGAATAGAAACGCTCCTAATGCAAGTCATTGCATCTCAATTGCTTTTGGTCACTTCTCACCACTTCTTATTTTAATTTACTTCACTATCTCCTTTATATATATATATATATATATATATATATATATAATTTAGGTAGTGAGTAAGGAGGTAGTTTTAGTGGGGTATTTGGGACCCAATAACACGTTATTTGGTGTGTGTATGAGGTAGAGAAGCTTTGGTTATGGTGTGTTATGGGATGATGATGTAAGGATGCTGTTATACCAATAACGCTATATCGGATCACACCATACCTAGTGCTCTAATAAACATTGTAAGATGAAAAAATATAGCCAAATTTAGATTGTAATTGTATAGATAGAATAAATTTAGAAAATAGTGAAATGCTTCTTTAACTTTTATTATTTGACAAAGAGCATCTCAATTTATTACGTATTGTAATATATTTGTAAAGGAATCATTTTGACCATTGGATCAACTCACACGGATCCACACCATGTATCATTTAAAGGACCGATGAATAGCAAAACAAACACAAACTCATCCCATCTCCTTTTGTACCATATTACTATACACAATAACACAAACACAAAGTTTATACATGGACAAACACAAAGCTCTCTCTTTCTCAGTTACATTACAACCGACCACCATCAACATTACTTTGACAACCGAACCCACCGTACCACGCTTCATTCCAAGAATCTAAACCACCTATTCTAGGACAACCGTTGAAGCACACAAACGGGAACGTCTCTCTCTCTCTCTCTCTCTCTCTCTATATATATATATATATATATATATAAAGCTATATTTTGTTTAGATCTAAAGTTTTTATCTTAAGATCCATGTATATATATATTTTTTTAATTTCGTCTCTACAGATCCAAGGAGTATTTGATTTTTTGTTACATCTAATAATATTGTCTTTTGTTAGATTTAAAAAGCTCTAATTTTCTCAGATCCTTCGGTTTTTTTATTTTGGTTACAAGCACTAATTTGGTTTTGTATCTTTGTGAACATAGGGCGGATAACTACTCATGGCTAAGATGGGAGAAATATAAAGATCAAGAAGAGAAGCAAAAAAAACAAGATTGTGGCAAAAAGATGAAATAGATTACGCACTCCATTTTTTTTTGGGAGTAGTTTAAGGTCAAAATCGATGTGTTGAATATATTTGTAAGTTTACATGTGTTTTGATGGAATGTAATATTTTAGATTGCATCACATGTTATTTACAAATGTCATTTTCGGTAATGGATTTATTTATTTTTGTGATCTATTAATTGTTTTTATTGTTTTAGATATTAGCTTTTGGTATTCACTGGTTCGGAAAATCTATTATAATACAAATACCATAGAATTTAGCCAATGTTTCCCACGGATTAATCACAAAATTCCCTCACGAATTGTCAGGGGAAAATTTATTTTTGTGTGGCAAATCTGTGATAAAACCGTCAGAAATTGTAGTGTGAAAATCATTGGAAAATTGTGACAAAAAAACCACGGATATGTGTGAAAAATGACAAATAGAAACTGTGAGAAATCTGTAGGAGAAATTGTAGTGTGAGAATCGTTGGAAATCTGTGGCAAAAAAACCACGAATATGTGTGAAAAATGGCAACTAGAAACCGTGAGAAATTTCGTGATAAATATGTAGGAAATTAAACCCAAATATTATCCATAATGATATTCGTGGGAAGTAGTCAACGCCCCGTGAGAATATCAGTGGGAAAATATTTAACCACAAGGTTTTTACAAACGGAATAATTCTGTGTGAAATCCGTGGAAAATGGTATTTTTCCACGAGATTTCTCACGGATTTTATCGTGGGAAAAACCTATTTGTGTAGTAGTGCTTGATTGTTGGTTCTTGATTTTCTGGTAAAATTAGGGTTTTGTGAATATTGGGGTTTATTGATCTGGTCGTCATTTGGTGTTTCTTGGTACTAGATCTAGTTAATTGTTCGTTGAATCTTGTTCTTAGGGTATTAATTACTCAGATTTATAAAATTAGGGTTTTATCTTGAAACCCTAATTTTTCTGAAATTGAGGTTTTCGTTAGTGCTGGTTCTTGGAAGGTTTGAGATCAATCTTGGGTTCTTACTTCTCTTCCTGACTAAGTGAATCAAGAAGAGGGGTGATATTTGTCTTCGGCTATTGTTTGGTTGATTTGTAACACCTCTCATGCTTTTTTATTTTTCTGTCTTTATTTTCTAGCATTAGATTGTTGGAGGATAGGTTGGGTAACTATTGAGAAGTTGTTGTGGTTGTGAATTGGTGAATTATTTGTGTTTGAAAGTGTTTAGATATACTACTTGACCCTGCTTTACAAAATTTAACTGGTTATCTAATATTATACTTTTAAGGTGGTGATTATGCTTGACCTACTTCCTTGAGAAGCAATGAATCATGTTCTTTTCAACACTAGTATAATATCAGTACCTATTTGTAACTGGGTCTAATTGTTGTCCATCAGGTGGTTATTTGTCAACTTTTTTTTTTAATGGCAATTGAAATAGAAACTAGAAAGGAGCTAGACGAAGTTACAAGGGGTGGATAGACCATTACAAGGGTGATTAAAGTTTTAAACCACTCTATCAGATTCAAAAAAGGTTTCTCACATCGACCAACAATCCAACTGAAAGATAAGATCTTGATGTCGTTGAAAAGAAGATCCTTTGAGGCTTCCTTCAGTGAGAATACAACATTGTTTCTAAAACGCCATAAAGACCAAATTGTAGTTTTTATCACCGCATCGAAGAATCTTTCAAATTTTGCTTCAAGGGGTGAGTGGTCTGCCAATTGAATGACATCTTGGAGACTTTGAAATGTGGTGTTCGGTATTTGTCAGATTCTTTATGTTCTTGTTTGTCCGGTTGTTTTTCTTTTGTCCATTTATTTGTTATTTGTTTGTCTATGGTTGGGGTTCTAGTAGTAGTGGTGATAGTAATGAGGTTCTGATCAACAATTTGGATGTTGGTAATCCTCTGTTTTTTTATGCTAATGAAAATTCTAGCTTGTCTATTGTTAATTTCAAATTAAATGGTTCTAAGAATTACAAAATGTGAGCTAGTGCAATGATACAGGTTTTACTGACCAGGTTTTAAAATTTATAGTGTCTCGCTATACCTATGATCTACCCTAGTGCACTAACGGGCAGTGTACCCGGTCGCGTGTAGTGTAGTAAATGGTAAGGCCGAGGTCGTCCCAAGAGCTATGTGTGTTGGATTATTACTAAGTCTAATTGTCACAGAATAATAATGGTTTCGATAGGGATTTAATTAATTAAACTGCTAATGCAGAATAAAATAAAAGCAGTAAATGGGTAAGGAAATCAATAGAGGAATAATGGCGCTAACCTAGTCAATCCTCCTAGCTAGTTACGTCTACGTCTACCTACCTTTCAATTACTTCGGTGGGTCAAATTCGAGGACAACATTTGGTCAATTCGCCCTAACCTATCAGCAAAGATACCACCACAGGAGAAATCAGGTGCACCGTTGATAACATTAAATAGTCCTGAATAATAAGTGTCGATTTCCCCCGATAATGCTCGTTATTTATATCATTTATATGGATTTACGCTTGTTTTCCATTGTTTTCCACTTTCAAGTAAATTACGAGTATTGGAGCTAAAGAGACGCGGAAATGGAAACATTACTAAAGATTTATCACAGTATGCCTATTTTGAAGAAGTTACGGCGTAACTCGTCTCTCACATTACGCCGTAACTATTGCGTGACCCTGAAGTCCAACTTATCAAGAGGTTACGCGTAACTCTTTAAAAAGGTTACGACGTAACCCATTAGGTCAAAAGAGGTTCCACGCCCGATACTTCGAATAACTACGCATCACTTATGACGTAAATTATTGAAGACTACGGCGTAACCACTTATAAGGTTACCAACTAGCGATCTAGTGCATTTACGAAGAAATAGTAGGTTATGGCGTAACTCCTCTATTGGTTACGCCGTAACCCGCAGACTGGCCTATAAATACCCACGAATTCCAGCATTTCAAAGCATCCCATTCCACACACAACACTCTGAGAACATGGGAAAAAGCTCAAGGCAGGTCCAGGGATAGTACAGAAGCTTTCCCAAGGGAAGTCACACCATTACGATAAGCTTTAGCGTTTTATATTTCTTTTACTTTCAATTCATTTATTTCTTACCTTTGAATATTGAATTGGTTTGCATGATTAATATGAGCTGCTAAGCACCCTTTTGCTAGCCTAGTTATGATTCCGAATTGTTTTGTTTCGTTTACCTTTACTTCCGTATAATTATTTCTAAGTGTATGCATGCATAGTTCTTTGGTAGTCACCCTGGTTCGGTAGTTTTGAATGGCGATAGAGGCCAATTGCCTAGTAGATATGACCAACTGACCCTAGGTGAGCGGACTAAGACGGGAAGGGTAAGATATGACCAACCTGACGACCCTTTCTACTTTGTGATTTAACCAATCGATCACCTATCGTTTGGATGAACTTAAGAATTGGGTGGTGTAGTGTCTAAGTTCCTAACGGCATGGCACTCACTATTTAGAATCTAGCATGTAGCGGTACTTAATGACTGCTAGGGGACCCACAAATGACTTATGACGGTGGCCTGATTTCCTGTGGTGGCATCTTTGCTTTGATAGGTTAGCGAATTGACCAAAATGCTCCTCTCAATTTGACCCCACCTGAAGTAATTGGAAGTAGGTAGACGTAGACATAACTAGCTATGAGGATTGACTAGGTTAGCACCACTATTCCTCTATTGATTTCCCTTTACCATTTATTTGCTTTTCTTTTATATTCTGCATTAGTAGTTTAATTAATTAAATCCCTATCAAAATCATTATTATTCTGTGACAATTAGACTTAGTAATAATCCAATACACATAGCTCTTGGGACGACCTCGGCTTTACCATTTACTACACTACATGCGACCGGGTACATTGCCCGCAATGATTAGGGTAGACCAGTAGGTATGTAGACACTATAAATATTAAGTCCCTGGTCAAGAAAAGTCTGCATCAAGTTTTTACGCCTGTTGTCTGGGAGCTATTTTAGGATTGATATTAAGTCTTTCATTTCGTTTTTTTTAAACTTTCTCACGGTCATATTTCAAGTTATCAGGTACCATGGAAGCTATTAACATCGATAACCTCACTCTTGAGGAATATTTGGCATTGACAATAGAAGAACAAGGGCCGGGATTATTAGGCCGCCATTGCGAAGATGCTCAATATGAAATCAAACCTCAATTCATGAGGGAATTGCGTGCAAACCCCTTTCTCTGGAAGCATCACCGATGATGCCCATGAACATGTAGACAATGTCGAATACATTGTTAGCCTATTCAAAATCCCCAGAGTCTCACACGATGCTATAATGCTCACAGTATTCCCTATTTCTCTTACGGGAGCTGCAAAAAGATGGGTCGATCGATTACCTGCAGGGACTGTCAACACTTGGCCTATCTTAAAAAATATTTCATTCAGAGATATTGTCCTCCATCAAAGACGGTTCGCCAAGCAAACGGAAGAAATTCATAACTTCAAGCAAGAGGGTGATGAAACGTTATACCAAGCTTGGGAAATATACAACGAATTGTTATACAAGTGCCCTACTCACGATCTCAACAGCCAACGAAAAGTGAACGCTTCTACAAAGGGACTCAAACATCTCTTCAAGACAAATGATTGATTCTCGGGCCATTCCTAGTATGACACCAACCATGGCTTTGGAAACTATTCAAAAATGGCAGACCACTCTCACAAATGGCACAATGGAGGAAGCAACCGAAGTAAGAATAATAATATTGAGGGCCTTGCAAAGAATAAACAACAAATTAGAAAGCCTTGGAAGAGAAATGAAAAAGCTCAAGGAAAATGTGCATTCCATTCAAGTGGAGCGAGATGGGGCTCATCCTTCTAAAGAATGTTCCTCCAATGAATAAGTTAAAAGGATCGGAGAAGTGAACTATGGGAAAGAATTCCCTTTCAACAACTACAATAATTACGGACCTAGGTATCGTGAAAAATCCCCTGGGTTCTACACAAGTATCAACAATAATCCTCCTAAACCTAGCCTTGAAGAAATAATGCCCGACACATTGAAGAATCGACAAAAAAGGAAGATAGACTCAAGGAATGGATGGTCAAAGTAAAGGAGGACACCAATATGAACCTACGTAACCAAGATGCCGCAATTAAGATCCTCGAAACACAAATTGGGCAATTATCTAAGAACCTTGAAACAAGTAATGCTAAAGCCACTTCCTGCAAGGCCATATTTGCGCAGGATAAAGCAAAAAAGGAGAAATGCACATCCTCTATCACTAATGATCTCTCCGGATTAACTACCCAAGAGAGGATGATAAAGCGAAGACGACGAAGTTCCTACCAAGCCAACTTCCTGTAGAAGCCGCAATACCAGAAAGTTTTCTCCCTTGCACTATTGGTAACATTAAGATTCCCGCATTAGTGATTTAGGGCGTAAAGTTAACCTTATCTCAACTACTTTATTTGAAAAAAATCAAACTTACCAAATTAAAAGAAACAACTATTATGATTGAAATGGCGGACTCCTCTAAGGCTGTACCGAGGGGAATTGTGAACAATGTACTTTTAAAAATTGGAAAATTTTTCTACCCCACCGATTTTGTAGTTATTGACATGGGAAAGCGGAGGCTTACAACTTGATTGTTGGAAGACCTTTTCTAGCCACTTGTAGGCTCATTATGGTTTTGAAAAACAAATTTCCTTGGGGACCGAAAATGAACGAATAACTTTTAGTATGAATGAGCATTTAAAACCAAAAACTGAAATTTCTAAAAATGTTCAATCACGAACCCACTCTACACTCTAAACCTATTACTGGTAATCGTAAAGAAAGTATTGATCATTGTAAGCATAAACAGGATGAAATTTTCCAAAGCATTGAGGAAACTCTGAGTGCAAACAAACATTTTTGCAACTCGATGTTAACCAAAGAATGCGAATCAGCATGGCCACCGTTTACTCGTCCTCAAAAATGAGAAAGAAAAGCTAATGAATGGATTTACCCTCATAAGGGAGAGAAACATGATGTTGAATTAGCTTTGGAAGATTGGTACATATTAAAACTTGGAAGCTCGAAATTCATTAAGGAACTGGTCAAGCAGTATGGGTGCAATCATCTCACTGACACCATAGGCGGAACAAGATCCAACATCGTTATTCGGTGATAGTATTATTAAAGATGATGACCAAGGAGAATCATGTGATAAATGGCTTTCACATAAGTTGGGAACAATTGGACTCAATAAGTCTACAAGAAAAAAAGGGCTTGATAATTGGATGAATGAATACCAACGAATGATGGGAGTAGGGCAAGCTCAAAGGCCCCTATAGGAGCCCCGTGGCTGAGCCCTAACTTAAAGACTCTCGTTAATAAAGAAAAGTGCTCTTTCGAGACAAAACCTCAATTATCCCTTTTTTTTGTTTTATTTCCTTCGTTGGGTTTTGTATTTTCTGTAACCATTTTGCAGAAATGAGAACTAATTTGCCTTTGCGGAGTTTAACGATCACGAGCAGTTACGGCGTAATCATCTCTTGATGACGCCGTAACCAACGGTTTAGCAGCGAAATTCTTGACGCATAACCAATTACGGTAATACCATCTCGATGGTTACGCCGTAACTACTCGCTTCACGGCTCATCATACGGGTTTTGCGATTCTGGCGTAACTCCTAATAGGATTACGACGTAACTATCCTCTGCTTTAATTCTTTTCATTTTAAAACACAAGAACCTTGTATTAGTTTTTTAAATGAACTTTATGGGTGTGTTCCTGAAGCCCTCACGAGACTTCACTCGTCACTTGGGACACCAGTGGTTCAAAACTTGTTGCATTCGCTAAATGCAACCGTGATTCCTAGTGAGTTAGGTTTTGTTTTTCATTTTATTTTTCTTTTAGAATTATGCTTGTCGGTATTGTGATTTCAGGGATTGAAGTTTGTTCATGACGCTTAAAACGAAGGCACGGTTCTTTTTCGTGGGCCTTCTTCGTTTTTGGAACAAATTCGAGGAAGTTCTCACTCTAATTCTACCTTTCTCTTCACCTTTATTTTAATGCCTAGTACAAAAGGGACTTTGAACAATTCAAGTGGGGGCGGGGTAGAATTATCTCTTAAACTTTACTTCGCCCTCATTTTTCTAGTTTATTTTGAAAAATTATGCCATTTTGAAAATTTTGACATGTTTTTTTCGAACCTAACTAGATTAGACCTTAGTAGAGCACATACAACCCTTTGATATTACATGGTGAGATTAGCCTTATCCGTTTCCAATATTTTACCCCAAATCTAGCAAATTATGAGTGTGCCGGTAGCTTGTAAACTTTAGAACTTGGCCTTTGCATCATTGAGACCATAGGCAGTATGTATGAGTTGACTCTGATGTATTTGGACTTTTAGTTTTAGAAGGCAATATTATGGGATTATCACCTCAACAGACCTACCATTGTGAGTCTATCGATTAGTCACCGACTTTTCGACCCCCATGTGAAACCCCTTTTTGCACTCCCTTTAGTGCAAGATACCCTAGATACACCCTTGAGCCATTCCTTTCATTTGTCAACCCAATATATTTGTTTCGTACACCCTTACACCTTAGCCTCCCCTGTAGTCTTTATTTGTAATTGGGAAGTCATCATTTGCCTAAGTTCAAGGTTTGAGTGGAAAGGTTTGAAAATCACGCTTTCATCGACAACAATTATGAAGATCATTGAAGACCCCCGAATTCCCATTGTTCATCTCAAGTGGGGGATTTATGTTATGGATTATGATTCAAAAAAGAAGTTTGATTGAGTTATGATATTGTAAAGTGCAATGTTATAAGCACTATAGTATGAGCTTTATTGATTAGTATTGAGGAGGCCACCTCGGTCCCATTAGAAGATTGGAGTTGGAGTTATACCAACTGAAGAAGAAAAGGTAGTGTGCCCATCACGACGTCCTCTAATGAAGCATCTACCTTGCATTTCATGATCCGGTCTCTAGACTTCTAAGCTTGAACTCTGGGCGGACGGTAAGTGGTGATGACTTAGTTATAGATTTAGACTACCTGCTTGTTTTCATTTTACACCAATTATATATCCCATGTCTTATCCTACCCTTTAGTCATGAAGCGTGTCTAGGTGATGCAGAGAGCAATCTTTGGTGTCTTGGCCATGGATTTGGTCATGTATCATTGATTTTGTCCACTTTGCCGTGACATGTTAGTAATGACGAGTCACCCTTAACCTTTGTCGTGTCTACCCATATTGCCTTCGATAATTGTTTAGCCCTTAACTCTAGTGGTGGATATTTTTGTAACCGCCAAGCTTATGTTAGAATACATGCTATGACTATGCGATTGAGTGATCACCCCGAAATTGACACTTAGAATAGTTGAGAGATTTTGAGTGTTTGTTCCTTTAGGTGAGGTGTTGGCTTTTGTTTTATTCTATGAGGGATTTGTAAACTCATATTTTCCAGGTTTTGGGAGATATCTTTTAGGAATCTATCTAATAAGGTCTACTTGAGGGCAAGTAGAGTTCAAGTGGGGGATATTTGATAACATCAAATAGTCTTGATTATTAAGTGTCAATTTCCCGATAATATGAAGTATTTATATCATTTATATGGATTTACGCTTTTTTCCATTGTTTTCCACTTTCGAGTAAATTACGAGCATTGAAAGCAGGACGGAAATTGAAACATTACTAAAGATTTATCACATATGCCTATTTTGAAGAAGTTACACTGTAACTTTGTTAGGACCAGTTTAACACAAAAGATTTATGTGGTTTGGAGGTCTAGGTTGGTGGAAGAAGATGAATATCTTCATCCTTTTAGAGAGAGAAACTAGAGAGAGGGAGGAGAAGATAAGGTTTTATTAAGATAAACACACACAACAAATAACCAAATGATTCACCTACCCCTTATGGAAGGTCATGAGGGGGTATTTATAGGCTCTAACTTTGCCACTTAAAAGATACTAGTCCCTATAGGCAAAGTATACTTCGATCTAGTCCAATTCATGTAGGTGACGTTATCTTTATAAAAAAGCGAAGCTAACAATCTCCCTCCAAGATAGCGTCACGTGGTGGTTCTGATGAGACCTATAAATACAAAACAAAGTAAATTACAATAGTGATGAACAATGTTGACTTTCTTGAAGCCTTGAGAGTCTCAGAGATCTAGAATCTTGAGGCAAACTTGAAGTTCTCCCCGGATGACCTACTCGGCAAATGATCTTCCGTAGCCATTTTTCAATTATCGCATAAGCCGTGAATAATGTATCCCTCTGTGAAAATAATTCCATACCAAAAATACCACTTCTTTTACCATATTATCACAAATTTATATCCAATAAATTCGGAATATGAAGTGTTGAGAATTCATTGCAGTTCACATCATTTTGCATACACAAGCCCACGTGAGATATTCAAATGAGGCCCAAGTAAACTCTTGAAGCAAAAATCCACGAACATATCCAAAAGCCCAAACGAGATATTATATCCGATCCATTTTCTCAGCATATCCGGATAAATAAAACGTTTGCATACCCCTTTTATTTCACTTAAACCTAAACCACTTCTCATCCTAAAAGATATCACAAACATCCGCCTACCACATATCTTTTCTCCCAAAGCAGATCACGGGAAGAAAAAAAAAAGGAAGCATCTCCTTTCATTCATTTAACCAACTCTCCTCTAATCTCAATCTCATCAATAATCAATCCGAATAATAAAACACCATCCGTACCTAATTATTACTTTTGGTTCTTCAGGCTTCAAGAAGGATCTTCAAGATCCATTGGGGTCTGGGTAGGTTTTATTAAATGATGTTCATGAGCGAATGAAAGAAAAGTAACATAAGTTGTTATATTCTTCTTTACTTTTTGGATACAAATGAAGAGTAAATTTTTACTCACAATTATCTATGATGAATATGGTTCAATTACAACAATCTTAATCAAGATTTGCAAAAGTGACACTGTCACTGAGATTATTTGTATGTTTTTATTTGTTGTTTGAGAGTTGGGGAGTGATATGTGAGGGTTAATTGGTGAGTCTAGATGTAGGTTGAAAGATTGGTTTTGTTTTGGATCTGTTTTTTTAACGTCGCCGCGTTATTCTTTCTTCAGTTAAGGATGATGGACTGATGATGTAAATGAACTGAGGTCTAAGTGTTGTTTGGTATTTGGTATAAGTGGTCATCAAGTCGTGGTCTTGGTCATTTTTACGCATATCTTTTTTTTTCACTTCAAATCCTTATGCGTAAGACATGGTTTGGTCCTTATGCGTAGCCTTACGCGTAACGTCATGCTTATCGCGTAAGCATACGCGGCGTAAACATCGTAGGCCGGCGTAAGCCAAGGCTTAGCGTAAAAGGTCTTACGCGTAACTTTCATCTGGCAGAACTTCACACTACGCGTAAACTCCACTGTAGATTCTTCTTATGCGTAGAAAAAGAGGGTTTTGACCCTTTGACTTTTTCGGCCGAGATATTCGACCATGTTTTTCACCATCGTCATATAAAACCGAGAAAAGCATAAAAATGCTTCTTTCTTTTTTTGACCAATTTGACCAGACGGCGGTTGACCATTTGATGTTTCAGCATATATTGGTACAAAAAGTCATAAAAATAAGAAAAACTGTTTGTACCAAAGGATTGACACAAGACAGTTGTGTTATCAATAAAAGACCAGGACTTTTTGACCAAAACAAGGATACCAAACATGTATAAAACTGTTAACCCACAAATCGGAAAAAAAAATTTCCGACCCACAAATTTAGCACAAAAACAGTTTAAAACATATGTAAAAACCAACATAAATCATCAAAAGATAACCATGGCTCGTTATACCACTTGTCAGGACCGATTAACATAAGATGTATGTGGTTTGGAGGTCTAGGTTGGTGGAAGAAGATGAATATCTTCATCCTTTTTAGAGAGAGAAACTAGAGAGAGGGAGGAGAAGATAAGGTTTTATTAAGATAAACACACACAACAAATAACCAAATGATTCACCTCACCCCTCATGGAGAGTCATGAGGGGTATTTATAGGCTCTAACTTTGCCACTTAAACGATACTAGTCCCTATAGGCAAAGTATACTACGCATCTAGTCCAATTCATGTAGGTGACGTTATCTTTATAAAAAGCGGGCTAACATAACACGTCTCTCACATTACGCCGTAACTATTGCGTGACCCAGAAGTCCAACTTATCAAGAGGTTACGGCGTAACTCTTCCCAAAGGTTCCGACGTAACTCCATTAGGTCAATCAAGGTTCCACGCCGCGATACTTACGTCGTAACTCTCTGCATCACTTACGTACGTAGAGTTTATTGAAGACTACTGGCGTAACCACTCATAAGGTTACGCCATTACTAGCAGATCGTGCTTTTACGAAGAAAATAGAAGGTTACGGCGTAACTCCTCTATTGGTTACGCCAGTAACCCAGACACAGCCTATAAATACCCCACGAATTCCAACATTTCAAAGCATCCCATTCCACACACAACACTCTGAGAATGTGGGAAAAGCTCAAGGCGAGGTCTAGAGGAGCATCTGAGCTATTTCCAAGGAGAAGTCACACCATTACGATAAACTTTAGCGTTTTATTATTTATTTTACTTTCAATTCATGTATTTCGTACCTTTGAATATTGAATTAATTTGCATGATTAATATGAGCGGCTAAGCACCCTTTGGTGCTAGCCTAGTTATGATTCCTTAATTGTTTTGTTTGCGTTTACCTTTACTTCCATACAATTATTTCTAAGTGTATGCATGCATAGTTCTTTGGTAGTCACCCTTGGTTCGGTAGTTTTGAATGGCGATAGAGGCCAATTTCCTAGGAGATATGACCAACTGACCCTAGGTGAGCTGATTGAGACGGGAAGGGTAAGATATGACCAACTGATGACCCTTTCTACTTGTGCGATTTGACCAACTGGTCATGTTATGACCCTTTTATCAATCCATTTCACACAATAATAACTAAAGAGATGAGTAAAAGATGTGGTGACTTGAATGATGATATGTATGTTTTAGAGAGATAAAGGAAAGATGAAAACAATATTTCATAAGAAAACACACACACACACACATTCAAGCACACCTCTCAAATGACCATTTGAGGGGTATTTATACTCTAAATACATGATGCCCTAATGGGCTTTCCATGGGCTTAGATTGGACTTGGATTGGATGACAACTTATACAAGGCTAGCTTAACATAACATTTAGTCATTTAGCTTAGCCCAACGAGCCATTGACTATTCTATCACGATATCTAACACACGTTACAAAGTTCCTAAATGTGAATGACAATCACTTCTAATAAAAATAACAGCTAACAATATCCCCTAAGGGGTGGTCATTCAAAAGATGCTCCACTTGATTAGGTCTTTACTTTTCTTGAGCTTGAACTTTGTGTGTAGATATTGAATAGTCTTAATTCTTTGTTCCTTCATGCTTTGTGATCAGTTAATGTGGTTGTGAGTTGTCAACCGTTGGTTAGGTATCTCCACGTCTTTCTCCACCATGCTCACACTTCTATTTGACTTTGATGTTTCATTGTTGTGAAGTTCTCTAGTCTGTAAACTTTGTAGATTCTTTGACATTGACGAAGAATCATCATTAACTTTGTGTAGCCTTTGATTATGATGAGAACTTTCATGTGTTGTTGGTATGAGCATGTGTAGAATCTGCACCATCAATCCGCTCCAGAGCTTCCATAAGAAGAAAACATAAAACGGTTTAGTAATAAGCGGATTCGGCATTTACAAGTTTGAATTTAGGGGTGTTAAATAGTGTGAAAACACGTCTCTAATTCTCACAAAGGCCGTTCTGAACTGGATTCCACAAGTGAGATAACACGATATACGAAGTACACTACAGTTCAGGATGAGTCATGAGGTACGAAGCATCACCCCACTGTAGACCGTTTGAGACACACACTAAATCCACGAGGGGGAGTTACCAAAGTGACCTGGCTGCGGTCTGCTTGATGTTGACCTGGCGGGAGTTTCCATTCAATCGAAGATCACAGATGTGAAACTTCTCATAAATATTCTGCAGATGCTAAGATGCGTTGGACTCTAGAATATATCACTTGTGTCCTTATTGATGAACAACAAGCGATGTCATGTCATGTGTTCCTATGAGATCTTTTGATGAATCTCGTGGCTCTAGACTCAATAGTGCATTTTGGTTTTCCCGAGCGGAGACTAGGGAGAGGGTCTCCTTCTTCAATACCAGCAATCTCTAAGAGAAAGCGATAGTTTCGTAGGGTTCCGGTGAGAGAATGAAACAAATCCTTTCAAGAGGAATTGAGTGGCTAGAAGGTTTAGTGCAGTGCGTCACTGGGTCCATGACGTCTTTGTCTTCAATACTGGCGTCATCTAAGTGACAACCAGAGCATATAGAATTGAACCCGGTTTACGCCTAAGGTTGAATATGGAGGGTTGTTTCTTTTCACCCTTTCTTTACATTTCTTTTTAATTCTTCAACCCCTTCTTTCTCCTTTCTCACATTACTCCTTTTTTTTTAATCATTCCTAAGGACTTCTAATACTAACTATTTGTGAGGTCCTTGGGTAGATCCCTCCGGCTCTGGCGGATCATAGGACGAATATTCCTATCGTTAGACACCTTATAACTCCATGACTGTCCTATTGTTGCCATAAAACCATTTTATTGAAAATCTCTCAAAGTGTTTATGATAGAAAACATGTTTGAAACACTCCTAGAGTTTTATATTTTCAGAAACACTCCCCCTTCACATGTGTTTATAAGTTTTGAAATACTGCACATAGATGGTAGAGTTTGCACTTTTTGATTGATCGGCTCATAATAGACAATTCCCCACGAGACACGGTTACGTTGCATAGTTAGAGAGTTCCATTGTCGGTTTTAGGTGACAACTAGCTCTAATAACCACCTTGAAGTTGTAAACACTTCTTGAAAAGAAGGTTAGACCCATGTAAGTTCATGTCTATCACAAGTTTCTTGAAATGGTACATTTATGAGATTACTACGTCAATTCATTGGTTCCGGTAAAGTCGAGCTCTTTTGAGATTCAAACAACGATCATTAAACTTTTTTGATCACATTTTAATCACGTCTTCTCCCCTCAAAAATAGCATATTCGTGATATTTTTGATATCAACGGATTAAACAACATTTTAGAATCTTTTGGGGAGACAAACGGATTTGATTTAAGCATGAATTTGGAACATTTTAGTTTTATACTCCCCTTTAATAAAGCATAATCAATTAAAGGGTTTTAGCGGGAGTTATCTTGAGCACAAAATATTTTGAAAGATTTTGAAAATCTTTTGAACAATCTTGAAAAGGTGCTCAAGATGATGATGATTTCTCACCATTTTTAAATGTAGTGCCTGGTACACTTGATTTTTCTATAAAAGCACGAGTTATGATTTGAAAAAATAATCAAAAGTCATCATTTTAGTCCGGGTTTAAGTGAATTATACGAAGCCATTATGTTTTTAGAAATTTTGAAGAAACGACATGTTTTGAAAAATTTAAAGAACTCTCGCTCAAGCATCACATGTCATATATCATTGTTGAATGACATTTCTAGAAGCGTACATAATATAGATTATACTGAGAGACATGTCGTGAGAAGAATATTTTTGGATTTTGAAAAATTTTATAATGTTTTTGTATTTTTGAAAGTTTTCTATTTTTGTATTTTGCTTTTGATGGTTTTTCAAATTTTGTATTTTGTTTTTCAAAAATATTTACATAGAAGATTTGAAGAAAAAGAAATTAAGTTGGGACAAGTAAAAGTGGAGTTAAGAGTGAAACTAGAAAAGGATTTCCATATGCGAAATTGGCATAAAGTTCTTCTTTACCACATGGGGCGTATGAACCTTCAAAACTTTTACAAGAACCTGCATCATCCAGAGAAGAGAATTTTCACAAATAACAGTGTTAGAAGTAGATGTTTCCTCACGGTGAGGGTGATCACTATCAACGGTTGTAGTGGTTTTGACTTCCTTAACTTGATGAGTTTCACTATTATATGTGTTGGTGCAAGTATCAAAAATCTTTCCAGTGGGAATCCATCTAAGACCTACTTTGTTGAAAACTTTTCCCGTGGGTATCCATCTAAGGTAAGATCTAGGAGTTGTTTTCTTTTGGATGCGGAAGACTCATTTTGGAAAAACTACGTCTGAAGAGATCGTCCTATTAGGTGTATTTTTGTTTGTCTTTTTATCAACGGGCTTGTTTCTATTTGGTGTCTTAGTGGATTGTGCCTTGGCATGAGAATTATATTTCTTGAGATATTGTGAGACACATGCATCATGATTAGCTGAAAAGACATATTTTTTACATGTAGTACAGACAAATTCAATGTTCTTGTTTAAAACAGCAGCTTTAACTTTGTCACTACAGTCTTTTGGAAATTGATTCTTGTTCGAAAAAGACTTAGAATTCCTAGTGTTGTTTTCTAAGGGCATAGCATTTTCTTTTGCGCAACTACTCTTAGATGCAAGCCAATCCCTAGTCTTATGTAGAGTGTTCCTAGGTAATGGGTTACTACTACTAGTACTGCCTTGAAATCTTGTAGAATTCATCACCCTAGATGTTGCACCTAGAATTCCGTCTTTATGAGTCTGTGCCTTTTCCTAGCTCTTCTAGATAGTGATTGTTGACCATTTCGTTAGAACAAGATTCTTTAACTGGATTTTTGGTCACATTCCGTGTACTATTCCTAGAAATGCCAGGTGAAATAACTTTGGTGTTTTAGCTGCTTTTCTTTCTCAAAACCGTTGATAATTCTCTTTTAATAGGCAAAGTCGTGGAGTGATTTGTTTTGATAAATCATTTTTCTCATTGACTTTTGGAGGAAACTGAGAAATAGACAATTTTGGTTTGAAAACCGGTTTGGGAACATTTGTTTTCTCCTCAGTCAATGGTTTTGCAAACTTAGTATCCACAACCTTTCCTTTTAGACTTTCCAGCTGAACTCTCAAAAGATCATTTTGCTCTTGCATGTCCTTGTAGGCGCGCTCATCGACGGTTGTCATACTTGCATTCCTCAGATTTTCGATCAAGTTGTTTAAAATAGGACGCGTTTTCTTTTTCAAGTTTTTCAAGAGCTTTTTCATATTTTGAAACAATTGCGGAGGTCTCAGACGGGAGTCTTTCATGATCTTCAACAGAATATGTTTGTAAGATAATGGACATGATATCGGTAGTCATAACATCTTCGAAGACAGAATCATTTAAATTTTCCAAAACTTTGATGTGTTCAACATTTTCATTAGCTTGCTTTACCAGGGATTTATGGTCCTTGACAAAGTCAGTTGTTTCTTTCAAAAACGCTTGTTGAAAATGAATTACCCTGCACGATGCCATTAACGGAGGGTCAATTTGAGTTTCAAAACACTTTTTATTTTCATTATCAAAACTATTAAACCAGATGTTAGTTGTGATATTGATTTTAGATTTAACAGTCTCTTGAAGATACCCAATTCTAGTTTTAACGTCATCTAAAATGCTTCTAGCATCACTTGTGTTAAAAGGATTGTTTGAAGACATTTGTTCGATTTTCGAAAGATATTTAGAGACAACAACTGGAGTTGGCGGAAAGCTGGTTTTGACTCTTTGTTTGAAACAACGGGTGTGATGGAAAATTTTGACTTTTCTTTTTGATTAACAAAAGTAATTCCATTAATTTTGTTCCATTTGTTATAATCAATTGGTTTAAGATCTAGATTCTTTTGTTTCATTTTTGATCTACTCTCATCAGATAGTTCTAACGTTTCAAGAGAATCATGAACAATTATGGGTTCATGCAAAGGTTTGCCATTGTTCAACACATTGTGTTCTTTCTGAGCTTTCTTGAGGAAACAAGGAGGTGTGTTACCTAGAGCCATTTTTTGTGTTGTATGAAAATACGGATTTGTTTGATTAATCAGCATATTTGTTGATTTGGCTGAATGACCCGTTGTAACAAGCAAATTTTCCAATTTTTTGATTTTTTCATCTTTATCAAGAATTTCATCAAGAAGAGAATCTTCTCGTTTTGAAAAGTCTGAAATCAACTGTTTCTTCTCTTTTTCAAGATCAGAAAACAGTGCTTTTTGTTTAGAAAGTTGGTTTTTAAGATCAGAAATTTCCTCGTTTAAAGATTTTATTTTTAAGTTCAAATTAACATCAAGTGTGTTATATTTGATTTGCAATTGTTGTTCTCTTAAAACGGAATCTCGATAACCAATTTCTAATTCTGACTCTTTGTTTTTGTGAAATTCAAAAGCTTTTGCGTTCACCTTGTAACTCTCAAGCTCAGCGGTCAATTTAGCATTCGCGGCCTTAACTTCGCGATTGACCGTTCTAACTTTCTCAATTTCAATACCACAATTATTAATTAATGTTTCAAAATAAGCACGAGTTTCCTCATCATTAGCACCATTCTGTTCAACTTGATCTCCATTAGGATCCATAAATGGAGTTTCAGAGTTAACATTGCTATTAACTTGCTCTCCCACATATGTGTCATAATAAGGTGCAGGAGACACAGAATGTGGCTTCTCATGAGTACGAAATGCAACATTACTATAATTTGGTACCTCATTGAGTGGATGGTTAGTAGTAGGAGTTGTATCAAAAGTACTGCATGATGTTGTGTCCTGCTGGTTGACTTTATGACTGGAGGTTGCAATTATGTTTGCTAATTCTGCCATTCCTGCCTTCGTGAAGTCGTATTCCTCAGTAGTCAACTGTATTCCCGACTCCTTTTTATGTGCTAACATCAACATGTACTGAACCTTTTCTTGAATCGTCATTGCTTTGACACTGCAGAGATAACCTGAATCTTTGCTATGATCGAGGTAGCTTGCTGGCCAAGTCATAAAACAGTTATTCCTAGTTGATTCCTTATCCTCTGTTTCACTATAACCACTGTGTTTAATACCTGCAGATATTCGGTGCATCGACTTAGATTCAAACAATGCTTCACACTTCGTGCGCATGTTCAGTCAACGGCTTGTGCTTCATATGCTCAACGAATGAAATTGGAAATCTCAAGTCAAGATATCTTAAGTCATCTGGAAGCTCATTTTCTTCAACCTCTTGCTCATTATCATTGGCGTTTTTCTCATTTTCATCAAATATTCTTCAGTCTCGGACCGTCTTTTTGTCTTAGGATATGGAGCAAAGAATTGAACAATAGAGTCCATATCGATCGATGGTAGGAAGTTGTTGAGAAAAGACATTGTGAACGTGTGAAATGAATACGGATCTTGTAGACGATAAAGAAGTGATTTTTGTTATCAAAACGTGTTATCCAATAACTAGCAAGGTAGTTATAATCCAACGAACCCGAAAAATTCAATCCCAAAATATACTCGGTCTCGGATTGTCGAAGCTTAATCACAACCTTTGTCCAAAAATTATACTCGAAAGTTTTACCTATAAAATAAAATCCGGACAATACAACTAGTACTAATAAAGCGTCCCTGTTAATCGGAGAAAATGTGCCCGGTGATCAAATAAAAATTGAAGTCCAACACCTTAAATCAATAGCCCAAGTCCACGAATATCTAATAAGCCCAAATCCAATTAATATTCTACCCTAAATTTTCGGTATAAAACACTCACTTAACCTCACGCTAACCTAATCTTACCCTAAACACTTTTGATAAAAAGCAGCGAGAACAAACAAAAGTTCCTCACCTTCTTTATCTTCAAACAACGGCAGATCTAAAATAATTCGTCTTCTTCTTTCTTGTAGATCCGAGTACAACAAATAATAAACACCCCTTTGATTCTTGATTGTCCTTGAACTAACACCCACGAAAGTTTTGCAACAGATTTCTCTTAGATTATTCAAAAGGCTCAGGTAGGTTATTATCTTTTCTTATTTGTTGTTAAAATCGAATGAAAGAGGGAATTAAACGATTGTGTTTTGTTCTTCTTTTTGATGTTCGTATATTACCAAGAAGGGTATGCTTCTTATACAAGATCGATGATGAATAATCTTTTGTGGTAATGTTTTTTTTGAACGAATCTACGAATCCACAAGGAGATAAAACTAAGATCTAATATTTTTTTTTCGGTTTAAAATCTTGTTTTGGTTAGAATTAGATTGAGTGTTGTTTGGTTGTTGATGAGAATGGGTCTGGTCTCGTGTGAGCTTAGATAATGGGAGGTTTGGATTTGTGAATGTAGTTTGCTGATGTAGGTTCAAATATGAATCTGGTCTTGTCCTTTTTTTTTCTTTCAGATATGTTATGCGTAAACTGCTTTTGAAACCTTGTTAGTTATCCCTTACGCGTAAGCTGTTTGAAAAACTTTATGCGTAAACCCACCTTACGCTTAAACTTTCTTACGCGTAACAATTTTTTTAGTCGAAAACAACCTTACGCGTAACCTTGTTTATGCGTAAACACTCTTACGAGTAAGGTTTATGCGTAAAAACCGTACGAAATACTTTCCAAGTAAGTCGTAAAAGATCTGAAGATAGTCGCAAGGCGTTATGCGTAGAAATGAGGTCTTATGCGTAAACCAGGAACCTTATGCGTAAAAAACGAGGGTTTTGACTTTTTTGTTGACTTTTTTCCAACCAAGTTTTTCCGACCACTTTTTTCAGCAATGAATTCCAACTAGCTTTTCTACCAGATATTGACTACTTAGAACTAGAAAAAGATAAGTAGTATTAGACTGTTTTGTACAAAAATGATATGCTGAATATAAGCTTGAAAACAGGCACTTTGTGGACAAAAAAACTGTTGTTACTACTTTGGACTGAATATTACAACTGTTTGCAAAAAAAAAGAAAGGACTGATAAATATGAATTCTTGGACACAAACATTGTTTTAAACAGTCAAAAGAAACTGATAAACAAGACTTTTTGGACTATAATAAGCATAAAAAGAACCAGTTTTATAAGCAGAAACGAGACAAAGATGCCAAAAAATTTTAGAGACGAGATTTTTGATATAAAAAGACACTGTTTTTTCAACAAAAACACTTCTAAACCATCTTTAGGCTCTTGATACCACTTGTTATGACCCTTTTATCAATCCATTTCACACAATAATAACTAAAGAGATGAGGAAAAGATGTGGTGACTTGAATGATGATATGTATGTTTTAGAGAGATAAAGGAAAGAAGATGAAAACAATATTTCATAAGAAAACACACACACACACACACATTCAAGCACACCCCTCAAATGACCATTTGAGGGGTATTTATACTCTAAATACATGATGCCCTAATGGGCTTTCCATGGGCTTGGATTGGACTTGGATTGGATGACAACTTATACAAGGCTAGCTTAACATAACATTTAGCCATTTAGCTTAGCCCAATCCACGAGCCCGATGACTATTCTATCACGATATCTAACACACGTTACAAAGTTCCTAAACGTGAATGACCATCACTTCTAATAAAAATAACACGGCTAACAGGTCACCTATCGTTTGGATGAACTTAAGAATTGGGGGTGTAGTGTCTAAGTTCCTAACGGCCGGGAACTCACTATTTAGAATCTAGCATGTAGCGGTACTTAATGACTCAGCTTAGGGGACCAGGAACAACAGGACTTATGATGGTGCGCTTGATTTCTCCTGTGGTGGCATCTTCTTTGATAGGTTAGGCGAATTGACCAAATGTTGTCCTCTCGAATTTGACCCACCTGAAGTAATTGGAAGTAGGTAGACGTAGACGTAACTAGCTAGGAGGGTTGACTAGGTTAGCACCACTATTCCTCTATTGATTTCCCTTTACCATTTATTTGCTTTTATATTTTGCATTAGTAGTTTAATTAATTAAATCCCTATCAAAACCATTATTATTCTGTGGCAATTAGACTTAGTAATAATCCGACACACATAGCTCTTGGGACGACCTCGGCTTTACCATTTACTCCACTACATACGACCGGGTACAGCCCGTTAGTGCATTAGGAGAATATGAGTATCGAGACACTATAAATAAAGACCTGGTAAGCTGCATCAATACTTGACCACCCGTGACCATCGGGGTTGGGATCTAGGGATTATAGGTTAAGACACGATGATCATTCGAGCCGAATGACTTAGAACCACTATATAAGGTGAGACGTAGACATTGCACATAGGAACTAGATCATTTCATGATAAAGTAGAACTAGGTTAGCACATCTTTCTCCCTTGATAGTTTGCACATTTCCATATCCGTTATTTATTTCTTGAAATTAGTTAATTAAACAAAACAAACTACTCTCGAAACTGTGGCAATTAGAACTCAAGTTAGAAACCGCCCGTTAGCTCTTGGGACGAACTCGATTTTACCAGTTACTAGACTACACACGATCGGGTACACTGCCCGTTGATAAGGATTTAAAAGGTACCTTTTTGAGGGGTCATTTAAGCCCTTAATTGATCACTTTTGTATCCGTTACTACTTAATTTCGTTTCTTTTCACTTTTTAGGACTCTTGAAGGCAAATTGCTGGAATGACACTTATTCGGACGAAAAGGCACGAATATATGAAGAAAATGGTCAAAGTCAAGTCGAGACACTCGAGCTGCTGGGCTGAAGGGCGGCGTCAGGTTCTGTGGCCGTGTGCGGAACAAGTTTTGTGATGACTCAGTAGACAAATTGCTTATTCACAAGTGACGGCATCATGTGTTAAAAGAGTAGGGCGTCGCATCTCAGACGGCCTAGATTTGATCCAGACGACGTCAGAGACTGAAGGAGATGGCGTCACAGTCATAAGGTGACGCCGTCACAATGCTAACGTGGCCAAGATGAAACCCTAATGACGGCGACGCGACGGCGTCACAATTAAAGGGTGACGCCGTCACAGTTTGTAACACTATATATAGAATCCAAATTTTTCAGTTTTCAGTGTGTAGTTTTGTGGAGTAAAAACCTAACCGAACCAAGTGTGTCTTGTACAGTATTTTAGGGTTCCATACCTATCTTACATCAAGATAAGTGTTTTACTTAATTAATCTAATTATGTCTTCAATTGATTGTGTGTATGCTTGCATGTTCTCCATGTCCGGCTAATTTACTTGTGTGTTTGCTTAGGTAATATGAAACCTAGTTATTGAATATTGATTGGTTGTCTCTTATCTTAATTGTTATTGATCTAGTATTGCGAGAGGTCATTCGTTGTACTATTAATGCTTGATTAATCTTTGTTGAACCTTAGCTTATAGTTACTAGTGGAATTGTAGGCTAAACATCCAAAGAATACCTTAGTGTTAAGTTTATGAATCCTAGAGATTTCATAGTCATTAACCTTTGGTAGCTTCAAAGAGTTAGGGATAAACGCATACCCTACGACCTTAGAAACACAACGCGTTAAGAATAAGGACGTGACAATTCAACCATCAATAGGAGATAACTAGGGGTAATAAAACCTAAGTAAACGCATTCTTAATCATCATACGAGCACACAACAATAGACATAGACTACCCTAGCTTAGTTAATTAGATAATTAGATAATAGTAGAGTATCGTAGAAATACCAACCCCCAAATCCAAACTCCGAGATTCGTACCTTTCCATTTTCTAAAAAATATAAAAATATATAAAAAGTAATCTTCCTCAACCTCAACCTTAGCGTAGTAACTTCTCACTAGCATTCCTATTCCCCTAGAGAACGATATCAATACCCGTGGCTTACCCTAATACTACACTACAACGATTAGGTTCACTGCCTAGGGTGTTGAAAAACTTGCTCGACGAAAAGGAAGTTCCTTTGACCCCGAACGCGCTGTGTAAGCGTATCAAGTTTTTAGCACCGCTTCCGGGGAATATAATAGCTAGTTAGGAGTCCATCTCGTTTAGGTTTCCTTGCTTGATTCCTATCAAGTAAGATTTTTTCCCATTTTTAGCTTCCTCGTAGTCTATCCCCCTTCTTCGTGACATTTGTTCGTAAAACCCATCACTCACCATGATTTGTATCTTCCGTCGAAGATTCTTCACACTACCCGCCCCCACCCTCCTCCCAATCCCGAAATTGAGAACGCAATCCCACAAAACCCTTAACCCGTTCACCACTTTGGAAATCACCTAGGGCATAATGAAATAAATTGGCAACAACAAAGTCCTTTCTATGACTCAGATTCCGATGAGGAATTTGATTATGGTGAAGCACTTGACAACGGGGAGGTCATTGATGAAGTTAGTTTTGAAATAGAAGAAGACTTCTCCCAATGTTTTGACCCTAGGTGTAGAATTGAGGCTAATGGCCCCTTTAACATACAATTCCCTTGTAAGATAGGATTTGAAAGTTTTGATGCTAACTTGCACTCATTCTTACCTTTAAACTTAATCTCCAGAAACCTATATAATAAAATAAAGGTAGAAGAATTAGCCTATAAAGGAGATAATGTTGTTGACGCGGTCACTTACTTGGATGTGTTTGTTGGAAGTTTTGCCTATGTGGTTGAATTCATGGTCCTAGAGGATTTAGGAGAATTCATTGATGGAAGTCTTACCCATGTTATCTTTGGAACAAACTTTAAGAGAATGACTAGGTTGAATGAACGGATGATCGATGGTCTAATCACATTCTCCGATGGAGTTGAATATTTTGTCTATCAAATTCCCCGTACACACCCTAGGTTTAAGCACAAAGATATAGAGGCATGCAATCGGATGGCTCCCATTCCGATACTTAGTGAGAGAGATAGACAACGTGGACTTAGGCATACTTATGAAAAAAATGATCGGTACTATAAAAAATGCCTAGAGTTAGGAGATGATTACAAGAAGAATGAGAGAACATTGGAATGGCTTAGGTATGAGCAAGTAAGCGTGCACGAGACAACAGGGGCGACTTCGAGTCTAGCTACAAGACTCATAAATAAAGAAAAGCGCTCTGTGGGAGGCAACCCATGCTTAATTGTTTGCTTGTTTGTGTCGTATATCTTTTATTGATTGTTTATTCTCATGTTTAAACTTGTAAAATGCTTTATTTTGTCTTTAACCTCGTCTTAATTATATATAAAGGTATTTTACATAAGGGATAAGTGTAGGGAGGATTACACACGTTTTCAAAAGAAACGTGAACATGAGAATTACAATTACATAAAAGATATACATGTGTGTTTGTTCGAGTCAAATGCTTGTATCGAGTCATAATGGATGTTTTGCATGAAACTTTTTCAGATTTTAAAGATAAAAATGTTCCAAATTTTTTTCCAGAAAATCGCAGACACGTTTCTGTCAGGATAACCGACGGGTCAGGATCGCAACCCTGACGGTCGAGGAGCAAAGCTTATTAATTTTTCTCGTTTTCTGAGCTACTTATAAATTTTTAGAATTTTCCAAGTCTTAATTTTCCAAAAATCTGTAAACATCCATTCCACAAGCATTATATCCTAGTTTAGTAGAGTCCTATATATATTGTTACCGCCGATTTTACACGACGGTTTCGTTTGTTTTCTTCAAGTGTGCAGGTTTAATTTATCAAGAAGAAGATACATAAGATGAGAAGGAGCTTTTCACGCAAACATTCTTCTTGAAGAAAGATGTAACCACCACTTCACACGGATCCTACCGAGCTAATCAGGGGAGTATTCGTTTCTTTCGTTTTTTATTACCTTCCATTATCATTACTTTGATACTTTCGAGGAACATTGGGGACAATGTTCAGTTTAAGTGTAGGGAGGGAAAATAAAACGGGAACTTTGAAACTATGCTTATCCTTGAATATTTGCTTTGTCCAATTTCATTTGTGTAATAAACCATGAGAAATATCGGTTAGGGGTAATTTTGGCACCAAATTTAAAATTTTTCATGACATGTAGGAGTGGGCCATTAGTCTTAATAAAGCGTCTCATAGATAGGAAGTTATATGACTAGCACAAAATCCTTTACCACTTAAATTCCACCCAAAATGTGAGGATCGCCCTTAGATTTGTGGGAATTAAAGCATGCCACTTTAATGCTTAGAGTGTGAACCGGTAGTATAATAGATTCTAGAACTTGTTTTGTGATGCATTCCGAGATCGCTAGTAAGACTACACTTGTGTAGTTAGGAATAACTAAATGATAAGAGGCATTAGGATAACCCTTTTTTTATACCTATAATATAATTACTTCTTCCACATCGGTTGAGTAATTCCCCCACACCCTTGCGTTGTACTCATCTTTAGTACACAATACCCCTAGTTAACCCCTCAGAGCCTATCCTTTTCACGGTTCTCGTGATGTTTCGGTTTTCCGGAATATCAATGAAGAGCATTGTTTACAATCCACCCCCAAATGGACACCCAAATCGCCTTAGCCTACCTTGTATGCACTCACTTTTAGTGTATTATTGTTATCACACTAAACCTTTAGTTCAATTATCTAGTTGCTTGCATAAGTTGCTAAGTCGAGTCATATCCTTTGTACACAGTTTTGGGACGATTGGGACTCATGGGAAAAGTTAAATTTTATGAAATGACGGGAAGGGGACGTTAAATTCAAATTCCCTTTATTTGCATAATAATGTACTCCAAGTGTTTTGATCTTTTCAATTCGAGTCAAATTAGTGTTAGAGTAATAAAAACTCAAGTGTAGGGATGCGCCTATAAATCCCTATCATTTTGATGTTATCGTAGAGGATGGTAGAGTAAAAGAATATGAAAAAAAAAATAGAAAAAAGAGAAAAAGAAAAAAAATAGAGTGTTCAAAAAAAAACATACGGGCTACCATCCTACATCTATCTTTAAATTTATGTTTGTTTATTTCAGTTATCTACAGTTTAGAGTGTCGAGTCTTGGCTTAGCAACGCCATTCTTCGCATGCTTGTAACATAAAGATTTTTGACTTTCCACCACTAAATCGCCTATCCCACCAAACCCTTTGTTTCCTTACCGTAAGCCTAACGTTACAACCCTTTAAAAGACCTCTTGGATAGTCTTTCCTAGGTGCTTACGCCAAAGCGATGGAGGTTTGATCTAGTCTCAAGCCTATGGTAATCTATGTACTAGGACCGGTTAATGAGCGTTTATCTTCCATTTCCAACTTGTTATATTTTATATACACCCGAGAGATGTGAGTATCCAAACACCCCATGTGAGGTGCTAGTATGTATTTTCCGTGCTTGTTATGACTTTTCGGGCTTATATGTGTTGTGTATCGTTCTAAACTAATGCTTCATGACCCCTAACTTATAAATTAATTGGCTAAAAGCACATTTGCTTGAGGACAAGCAAATACCAAGTGTAGGGATATTTGATAAGGATTTAAAAGGTACCTTTTTGAGGGGTCATTTAAGCCCTTAATTGATCACTTTTGTATCCGTTACTAATTAATTTCGTTCCTTTTCACTTTTTAGGTCTCTTGAAGGCAAATTGCTGGAATGACACTTATTCGGACGAAAAGGCGCGGATATATAAAGAAAATTGTCAAAGTCAAGAATCGAGACACTCAAGCTGCTGGAACTGAAGGGGACAGCGTCAGGTTCTACTTGTGACGCCGTCGGAACAAGTTTTGTGACGACTCAGTAGACAAATTGCTTATTTACAAGTGACGGCATCAGGTGTTAAAAGAGTAGGGCGTCGCATCTCAGACGGCCTAGATTTGATCCAGCGACGTCGAGACTGGGCTGAAGGAGACGGCATCACAGTCATAAGGTGACACCGTCAAAATGCTAACGTGGCCAAGACGAAACCCTAATGACGGCGACCCGACGGCGTCACAATTAAAGAGTGACGCCCTCGCAGTTTGTAACACTATATATAGAATCCGAATTTTTCAGTTTTCAGTGTGTAGTTTTGTGGAGTAAAAACCTAAACCGAACCAAGGCTGTCTTGTACAGTATTTTAGGATTCCATACCCTATCTTACATCAAGATAAGTATTTTACTTTGTTAATACAAATAAGCCGTAAAAACGTTTATTTATATTTTACGATCTTCTAATGTTTTGTCGATAACAAACGTAAAATCATTTTAACGAAACAAATAAAATACGTAAACTATTTGAGCCAATAGTTTTCTAACACACTTACGTTTTCACATAAAACAGTAAAACATGTATAAGTGATTTTATGATTTAGTAATACATATGTATAACAACTAGTGTTTACAAATTTGGGTAAATATATACTTAAACTAGTATATACTAAAAATGGGTAAAAACTAACAAATGGTATTGACCCATAATCCATGGTATTGTCCAAACCACTTGACTTGGTACATTGAACTTATAAGATACATTGTATCTAATAAGTAACCCATGGATCAACCCATAACCCATGACCCATGACCCATAACCAAAAATACCCATGGGTAAAGAGGAGCATCCCACGGATCCCTAGCTTTACGCTAGCCGGATCCCTTGTGGGAAGGATCCGTAGGATCCGGGGAACAGTGAACTTTTTTCTCTATAAATAGTGAGCCATTTCTTCCTTTTTGCTCACCACTTTCACACTTACTTTCTCCAAGTATTGTACTTCTCTAACCACTGATCCTAAGGGATCTTTCTATGTAGTTTGTCTTTTGTTTTTGAGTGATTCTCTAGGTTCCTCTTAAAGGCGAGATCACCACTTCTTGAAGTCGAGCAAGCTCAAGTCCATGAATTGCCATGCTTCATCATCATCAAGTCAATTGAGGTTCTCTTGTTGATAGTTCTTTCTTCCTCCGTATATGTTGTGTTGAAGGCATTAGTGAAGGATGCCGAAAGAGTCAAGATGAAAGCATTAGTGAAAGGTGCTTAACGTTCGTGTCAAAAGCATTAGCGAAGAATGCTAAAGATGTAAAGACGAAGGCATTAGTGAAAGGTGCCAAGCGTTGTGTCAAAGGCATTTGTGAAGGATGTCTAAGAATCAAATCAAGTGGCATTAGGGAAGAATGCCTAGGTCGTATAATCGATGAGGTGCATTGTTATACATATAAGTATTAGTTTATTTCCAAGGATGGTGATATCCTTGATGGTGTTCTAACAAGGAGTGGATCTCCTTGAGATTAGGTGTTGTGTTGTGATGGGTAGTAGTTCCTCCATAGTAATGGAACTAGGTGCTTAGCCTAGTACCTAATAAAGGGTAGGCGACGTTGTGATAGGTGTGGTTCACCTTGGAGTGAAATAACCTGGTGGTTAGCCTAGTACCAGAAAAAGAGTAGGCGACGTTGTGAAGGCTTCTCCGCCATAAGGAGATTGGTGTCGTGTAGTGTTTACGAACTCTCGAGTAGGTGACTCGGGGAGTGGAGTAGGGCAAGGAAGGTGTCCTTGTAGCCGAACCACTATAAATACTCGTGTCGTGGTTATGTGCTTCTTACTCTTTATCTTTCATTATACGTTTATATATCTATCTATCAACGTACAACATAAACAACCAAATAGATTGACATAAGTCGATCTAAATATTTAAAAGGAAGTTTTAAATTGGTAAAACTATTCAACCCCCCCCCCTTCTAGTTTTCCACAATTGGCATCAGATCTTCGTTACCAAGTTTCTTAAAGTATGTTGTACTTTAAAAACTTGATACGATCCGTGTATGTTTGAAAACTACAAAGAAGGATTTTTCAAGTCATTTTTTTAAATCATTTTGTTGGACATTGATAGATCATCCTAACATTTTTTGTTTCAAGAAATCTTGTTGAAACTATAGACCTTGATAGATCTTGAGCACTCGCAGATCGTTAGTATTACTTATGTAATCACAAGCAAACTAATAGACAATCTCTACGACTTATATTCTTTAGCGGAAATCAAATATAAGCACAAACACAATAACTAAGAACATGTTGATCCTCTATGGATCTTTATATTACTAAAACTTTGTTTTTCAACTCATTCATAACTCATACTATTGTGTTCCTTTTATAGACAAGGAACCCTAACTTGTTTCCTAAGAAACGTATAAACATAAAACTAAATAAGATATACATAATCACTTCCTAATAAAGCTCATGCATATCCTAACTAATTATAGAAAACACGAAATAACTATTTCCGCAGAAACTATCTACGCATTACACTACTTCAGCAGATTCTGTTCTTCAGCATAAACATTGAACTTCAGCAGAATCCTTCGGCAGAAACATCAGCAGAATTCAAACTTAGCAGAATTCCCAACAATCCTCCCCTAAACTGGAATTTGACTTGGTTAAGTTCCAGTTTCTTGATAGATCTTCAACACGTCAGAGGATTGTACTCGAACATCAGCAACAAATAAACAAAACAATGACACCTCGATGATGACAAATCTTTAAAGCTCCAGTTCTTTGCAGCAACAAATGACATAATGTACATCAAAACATTTTAGTTTCATACTATTCTCATCACATCCAGGTGTGTTAACTCCTGTGAGAGGTGAATCATTGAAAATAATGGATTTGATGTCTCTTTACCAATAGCCATCACTACTGGAGTAGCCAAATGTTTAAGTTTGAAAACTATGGTACACTGATAACCATCTGATTTATTAGCAAACCAGCAACCATATAACGGATTTGAAATGTCTTTACCTGTAGCCGTTTGCTCAGGACTAGTCAATTCTTAGGATTGGTGAACTGATTACCAAATATGGTATTCCACTGCCTTTACCACAAGCCATATACATGTGGGCTAGTCAATTCTTGGATTCCAAAAAAGAATAAACCATGGTGAATTGATGACCATACAACCCTCAGCAATTAAGCATGGGTGGTTGCATACCCTATGATTTTGAGCAAACCATTATAGCTATCAACAGATTTGATGTGTCTTTACCAAAGCTGTACCCTTTGGACTAGCCAACTCTTTGACATACACAAGGTACATCTGGTGAGTTAATAACCATGAAATATATACAACAAACCTGCAATAAAAGTTAGACAAACAAAAAAAATATACATAGTATTTTTTATTTTTATTTTTTTTAACTAAGAAACAAACAAAGAAACAAAGATAACAAATATTACAAACCATACAAATTACCACAATCAAGATGATGCTCTATGTTGTAGAAGTTGAGTCTTAATGATTCCAACACATTGTTCAGCATGCAACTTATCATTACCAATTGGATCTGGAGGAACTTCCAACTTCTGTCTAAGCATTCTTTCCATCAGCCTCATAGACAAGGGATAAATCTTATCAGCAAACATACAAACAGTAATCCCACCCTTTGTCTCCACCACATGCACACAAGGCAAAGGATAAAATCTCCAAGTCTCAACCTTCCACTTATGTGAATTCTTCCAAATATGATACCCTTTACCATTTGGAGATTGAGAATCAAACAACACTTGAAGATCACCCAATAAGTATAAGCCAGAACCCTGTGGTGTATTTTTATCATAATGCTTAGAAACAAGACCATACAGTGTATTCAAGTCTTGCCTATCCACCAGATGAAATATTTCCTTTAAAAAGTTAAGGTGCTTAAAAGATTTGCCCAGCCTAAAAATAGTATTAAGCTGTCCTTCAGTCAGAGTCCAAGCAGTTAACACATCATGAGAGCCTTCAGGAAAAACATCAGCAGATCCCACTCGAATAAAAGTTGATTCAGCAGCTTTTAGATCCAAAGAAGTATCCTGAGGAGATTTCTTAACCTTAGATGTGTGTGTCCCAGATGTTTTCACAGATCTCCATAAAGAAATAGGTCTCCGTTTAGACATTCTTTTCTTCCTCCTCCCAGGGATATAAATTCCCATACATGGTAGCACCTCAAAGGCATCATTAACATCTGTAGCAGGAATAGAAGACGTAGACTTAATTGGAACAGCACCTCTCAATTCATACATTCTCTCAAGCATCACTCTGGCCTTCTTAGATTTAGCAGCTCCAAATTCAGCTTTACTCCCCATCTCTTCTCCTTCTATATCAATTGGTGCAACACTAGGCAATACAGTAGAAGAACAAGGATTAGGTTCAGCAGATTGAACCCTTTCAGCTGAAGGTATAGCTTCAGTAGATGCTTCAGGAGTAACAATAGAAGTATCCATCCGAGGTGTAACATCATCAAAATTATCTACAATCTCAACTGTCTTAGGCCTCTTTGCCTGTGGAGCATCTGTATTATCAGCAATTCTCTTTTTAGAAGATGGTGCAGTCTGTTTCATAATCCTTTGATATATTCTCTACAAATCATCATCAGGTAAGGCCCAGAATTGCTTCTTATTCAATCCAGAATTAAAGATAGTACAACTCTGATGAAGCACTAGAGTTCTCATGTATGCTTTCATTTGAGCAGCAGTGGGTGGTCTCTCTCTTCTAGCTTTAGCTTTTAGTGCAGTCATAGCTTTCTTTTTGTCAGCTGCCTCTTGCTTTCATTTTCGTCCAAGAGCTACCATTTGTGCAGCATAATTCTTACAATCAAAGGCTGCACCTAAGATACTCTGAGCAAGTGTAGGATCTGAAGCAGCTTGCTGAGTATAAACATCCCATTGTGCATCAGGGATCTGAGTAGCCAAAGCATCCAATTCTTTTCGTCTCTCAGGAGGCAAATTAGAAGTAGACTCAGCTGCAAGCTTTTTAGCCAAATCATCACTTTTCTTCATCTCTGCACACTCAGCTAACATTCTTACTTGTTCTTTCTTTTCTTGTTCACTTACCAGATCTGGACCAAGCTCATCTTCAACCATTACATATGTTCCTTGATCAGCAGACTTATGAACAACATCAACTGGAGAAGTATCACTCACAGGAACTTCAGAAGAAACATCCATATTAGCATCAGAAGAAACATATTGAGACAGATCTTCAACAGGAGTTGAAAATACATCAGTTGCTGGATCCAAAGCAGGTTGTGCTTGCACAGATGAAGCTTGATCAACTTCAAGAGCAATATCCATCTTATGAGTATCAGCAACAACATGCTCTTCAGCAGTTGCAACATCCTCACTTTGCAATGTATCCTTGCTCAAAGATTGCCTTCTCCTCCTTCTAGTAAACAAAATTGGCTCCTTTTGCTTTACAGATTTAGCAGCCATTGGAGTAGAAGCATTAGATTGTTGAGCCACATTAGCCAAAATATCAAGTGACTCAAATTGAGTATCCACTTCCTCCTCATCAGAAGAAACATCCAATCTCCTTTTTCCACTATGACCCAGTTGTACTTCTAAATCCTGAACCTTCCTTTTCAATTCCACAATCTCACCACCAAGTGTAGATTTAGTCTCTGCAAGCTCCTTCTTGAGATCAGCAACTTCAGCCACATACCTGTTCACTAGAGCATATACAGATGTAAGTGTAATAGGGTCCTCAGCTCCACCAGCAGATTGCTCAGTGGTGATGGGAGCTTCATTGGATCTTTCAGAAGAAACATGGTCATGCTCAACATTATGAGAACCTTCATTAAAAGGTTCCCTAAATGGACTAGGTGTGGTCTGTCTATTAAGCTCAGTCTCAAACTCATCAAGAGTAACCTGTGTAGGTGGTGGACTAGAACTAGGTCTAGGTGAAGGTGTGGGTGAAGGTTGCTCAGGAGAAACATGAATTGCTTCAGCATGTGTAGAAGGGCCCTCATCAATGGCAACTGATGGATTACCATCAGCAGCAACATTTGTAGAAGGTGGGTCATTGACAACGTTATCCTCATCAGCAGCCTCATTGTCTTGAGGCAACATAGCTGCTAACAAAGGATGATGTGCCCCCTCATATTTAGTTCTCATTGAAGCAAATAGTTTAGAAGTTAAAGCTCCTATGGGACAAAAAGCTTGGGCTTGGGTAGTAATGTCCAAAATCATTTGTAAGAACCTAGATTACATCAAAAACTTATGCTTTTTCCTATGTATATTTTCAACCATATTATCAAAAATAAACCTAGAAAAGTTATAAGTTAAACCCTGAGAAAGACATACAATACCACATCCCAGTTGAGTAGAAAACTGGTCCCATCCTCCTGATTTATTGCTTATGCACTGAAGCAATGTGTGAACTAAAAACCTCCACTTAGGAAACAACTGATTCTTGAACCATATATCAGTCCTTGTTCCCTGATATCCAAAAGCTCTTAGCCCAGTAAGAATATCCACAGCATTAGAATGATAAACCCCATTAACATCGTCCAAACGAAGCTTTCTTCTAATCAACTCCTCTGTCACAACATACTCTGTTCCGTCAACCATAGCTACGATCTCTGTATCACCCCTCTTTTCAGCAGTTGCCCAAAATTGTGTAACCAATGATTCATAAACAACTTCCGGAGAATGCGTTAAAGCATAATGAATCTTTGATCTCTTCAAGAACTCCACCATTGGCTTATACAAATCATCACCCTTTGCTTCTCCCAGAAAAGCAACTTTGTTATGATCTTTCTTCAATTGAAGCGCCATGAGTAAAATTGTAAGTTAGGGTTATGATTCTTGCAAATGGAAGTGTTGTGAGCGTAAGTGAAGAGGGAATCGTTTAATTTGAAGTAAGGATATGCAAATAATGGGTTGGTATAAGTTGCCCAAATTATAGTCAAAAATATCGGAACTTATGTTGACTATATCTTACGGTATTTCAACTTTAACCAAGAGGTAACACTTCAGCAGAAACACGGTCAATCTGCTGAAGTAATTTGCTTCAGCAGAAACAACCCAAGATAAAAGATATCCTAAGTAAATATCTGAAGCGTTACTGTGCCACCCAACTCACATTAAATTACATTAAACCTCGAAACCGTCTATATAACAATCCCAATGCACACATCATATATATCATTTATCCCCAATTTTCATCACAAAACCACAATCAACTACAATCAACCACAATCAGCCATGAATACAAAACCAGAGGTTATAGATCCAACCTTCTTCCATCATCATCATCATCAAGTGATGATACTAACCTTTGGCGACCCTATATTCCTCCACAAACATCACGACCAAGAAAATCTCCCTTTCTCCCTTCTTCTGAAGATGACAGTGTAGTGGATCCAAGTGAGTCTTCTGATGACTCTGATGACTCCACTAAGGAGATAACTTCACACCCTCAACCTCCACCACCTCAACCTAAACAGGTGGTGTTCGCTCTTCCTGCGCCATGGTTTGGTGCTTCATCTCATATCGTAAAAGGGAAGGGCAAAAGTAAGATGGATTGATTGCTTTTTGGTGAAACCAGCAGATGAAGCACAAAGGACAATGTCATATCACACATCCATCTGCTGTATTCATCTTCATCATCTTCGTTTTCATCAATCCATCCTTCCCATTTTGATCCTTAGCTCATCGTACTGGTCATGCATATCCTGGTCATGCATATCCAGCAGTTGGAATAGATGATATGAGCTAGTAGATGATAGGAACTTAGTATAGGTTCAGTAGATCATGTATAATTATGAATCTTGTATTTCCATTTGAAGTTGATTGTATGCATTGTAAGCTGTAAGCTGTAAGCTGTATCTTGAATGAATGAGCAATTTAACTTCAGTACATCTCTTCAGTGGAAACAATATGCTCTCTTCAGTACTTTGCTTTCAGTAGAAACAAGCTTTTAAGCTTTCTTGACCATATTCCAATGAACCAAACTTGATAAACTCCAACTTATATATGCAAGCTACAAAACAGACACAGATAAACACACAAACCAAACCAAGACAAACTAAAAGAACATTAGTTGGTTAGTGTTAGCAAATATATAAACTAATATACAAAGTTTACAACATAAATCCTCCCCTGAGGCATATGCCTCCCCTGAGGCCTATGCCTCCCCTTAAACTTTGCAGTTAAGGGTTAAGCATACCAATATGAACCACGAGGTGTTGAAACCTTGGTCCATCAAAAGCCTTAGTTAACAGATCTGCCACATTATCATCAGTGTGAATTTTAACCACTTTAATAAAATGTTTTTCATATGCATCTCTTTTAAAGTGGTGCCTGATTTCAATATGCTTAGTTCTACTGTGAAAAACTGGATTTTTAATAATGCATATGGTACTTTGATTATCAATAAAAATTGTTGTGTTCATGAAGTTATACCCATAATCCAACAATTGATTTTGTATCCAAAGAACCTGTCCACAGCAATTTGCAGCAGCAACATACTCTGCTTCAGTAGATGAGGTAGCCACAATAGTTTGTTTCTTGCACTGCCAAGAAATCAATCTCTTTCCAAGGAATTGGCAACCTCCAGTTGTGGATCTCCTATCCAGATTTGCACCAGCATAATCACTATCACTATATGCTTCCAGCTTAAAAGGAGACTCTTTTGGGTACCAAAGGCCTAAATGAGGTTGACCTTTCAAATACTTAAAAATCTTTTTCACTGCATTCAGATGAGAAGCAAGTGGAGTGACTTGATGTCTAGAGCAAGCACTCACAGCAAAAGTGATGTCAGGTCTAGAAGCTGTTAGATACATCAATGAACCAATCATTGATCTGTATAAATGAACATTCACAGGTAGATCTGGTTCATTGTTGGTCTTTGACTTTGGAGCTTCATAAGGTGTTGTGGCAGTCCTGACACTCTCCATACCAAACTTTTTCAAAATGTCCCTCACATATTTGTCCTGACTGATAAAGATACCATCAGTTTTCTGCTGAACTTGGAGACCCAAAAAGAAAGTAAGCTCCCCCATAGCACTCATCTGAAACTCTCCCTTCATCAGCTCCTCAAACTCCCTGCACCAAGCTTCTTTAGTGGACCCAAATATGATATCATCCACATAAACTTGCACAAGAATAATGTCTGTGGAATTCTTCTTCAGGAAAAGTGTTTTATCAATGGCACCTCTTCTATAGCCATGCTTCAGCAGAAATGATGAAAGCCTAGCATACCATGCTCTTGGTGCCTGATGTAGTCCATAGAGAGCTTTAACTACCTTGTAAACATGATTTGGATGGTCTGGGTCTTCAAATCCTTTAGGTTGAGTGACATAAACCTCCTCTTCTATTTCACCATACAGAAATGCACCTTTAACATCCATTTGATATACCATGAAACCCATGTAAGATGCATAAGCCAAGAATATCCGTATGGCCTCAACTCTAGCAACAGGTGCAAACACTTCATCATAATCAATCCCCTCCTCTTGTCTGAACCCCTGAGCCACTAATCTTGCTTTGTTTTTAATCACAACACCCCTTGCATCTCTTTTATTTTTCAATATCCATTTTGTCCCAATTGCATACTTCCCTTCAGGTAGTGGGACCAATATCCAAACCTGCTGATTTTGGAAATGTTGCATCTCTTCTTGCATTGCTTCAAGCCAACTTGAATCTTCCAAGGCTTGAGTAACACTGGTTGGTTCCACTTGAGAGAGAAAACAAGCAAACAGACAATGATCAAAGTCTGTGTGATTGTCTCTCTGCTGATTTGAGACATAAGAGATAAAATCCACTTGACCATATTTAGTACTTGTCATAGTGCCCCTAGTTCTAACAGGTGCTTGAGGATCACCAATAATATTGGACTGTGGATGAGCAATGTTGATCCTTTGAGTAGCAGTGGTGTTGACATCAATGGAGGTATCAAGATTAGTCACAGTTGGCTCAAAATTACTGTCATAGGAAGGTGAGGTGAAGACTCCAGCTTTGGGTTGATGATTACCAAGATCTGAAGGTCTTGGAAAACGTGTATAAGGTTCCCCAAAGTCTGTGGACACTCTAGTAGAAATGGGAGTAGAAACAGCATAACCTTCAGCAGAATTGGTGATGATAGGAGAAACAGGATCACTTTCAGCAGAATGGTGATTTCCACTGATTGCTTCTCTTGCAATCTCCTCAGCATTCCTCTCAGCTTCTAGATTAGCTGCATACTCTTGTTTCTTGAGCCTAGCAAGGTCCTCTGCATAGTGTGACTCATCTTCACTCTCATCAGCAGTATCTTTAGAAGTGTCACCTGCAAAATTATCAGGGGAGAAAGAAGGTACAATAATAGGATGTTCATCATCCTCAAACTTACTATCAGAATCAGCATTCATGGTAACAGCACTGTCAGTAGGAGACTCTTGTGAACCTGCATTTTGGTTAGCCACATGTCTAGAATAACCCAAATAGTCAGTTAAGTAATCAAGGTCAAATGACCAAACATGACCTTGTCCTTGAACATTAGGCTTGTCTTTTAGATATCTCAGTTCAAAGTCTCCTCAATCTTCTTAGCAGATAAATTGTATACCCTATAAGCCTTACTATGAGCCGAATAACCCACAATATAACCCTCATCATCCTTCTCATCAAACTTACCCAGTGGATCACTAGTATTCAAAATAGTCACTTGACAGCCAAAAGGTTTAAGGTAATGAATAGCAGGAACTTTCCCATAGAGAAGTTCATAAGGTGTCTTAAAGTGAGGTCTAGTGATAGATACCCTGTTTAGAACATAACAAGCTGTGCCAACTGCTTCAGTCCAAAACATAGTGGGTAACTTAGAGTCTGCAAGCATAGATCTTGCTGCCTCTATTAGGGTCTTATTCTTTCTTTCAGCTACCCCATTTTGTTGTGGGGTTCTTGGAGTGCTATAGTCCCTTTTTATCCCTTTAGACTTACAGAGTTCTATCAGTACAGCATTCTTGAACTCTGTCCCATTATCACACCGGATGCCTTTAACCTTTTTATTCAGCTGATTTTCAACAAGAGTAATAAACTCTCTTAAAACTGGAGATGTTTCATCTTTTGTTCTCAGAAAGAACACCCAACAAAACCTGCTAAATCCATCAGTGATTACCAGATAAAAGTATTTGTAATCAATACTGCATACTTGAGTTGGACCAAAAGATCCATATGCAGAATCGAAGAGGTTTTGAAATAAGGCTCACTGCATTAATAGCTTTGTATGAGGCTCTGTGTTGCTTTCCTTTGTTGCAGGCAACATAGTTATGTTCATTGGTGAAAACTTTAGAAGGAAGTCCTTTAACAAGACCCAGTTTAGATAGCTTGTTAATGGTCTTGAAATTCACATGTGCCATCCTTCTATGCCATTTTGTAGACTCATCCAGGTATGCTTTAGCCACCAAACAAGTTAAGTCACCTTCTGGTTGTACATCATTTAAGTTGAATGTGTATAGATTGTGAGTACGAGGAACTCTCAGCAAAATTGATGTATCTTCTGGAAGTTTGAAGTCTTTAGACAGCACAAGACATTCATCCTCAGAGAAGAGTACTTTGTTCTTTGTGTCACAGATTTGTGAAACTGAGAACAGGTTGAAGTGTTGTAGTTCCCTGACATAGTACACATTCTCAAAGTCCAGTTGAGGTGTTTTGATGGTCCCTTTCCCAGTTATTCTACCATCACTTCCACCAAAGGTCACATTGCCTCCTCCTTCAAGGGGTACAAAATTATGCATCATATCTCTGTTTCCTGACATGCTTCTGGAGCAACCACTATCAACAATGCCAACTTCCTTGTGCTTAAGAGGATGATCCTACAACAACAACAAAAATATACAAAATATAAGTACACTATTGAGGCTCAAGTCATTACTGACTTGAACCTGCCTTGTGGATCTTTAGATTGAGGCCATGTAGATTTATAAGATCCACTATTGTTCTTGGGTTTCCATTGAAATTTAGGTCCCCTTTGTGTCCAAGAACAACCTGCTGAGGGCTTCACAGCAGTATCTCTATAACCCTTCCCAGCATTCATTGAGTCACCATATCCAGGCCAATAACCATTTTTAAAATATGAACTTGTTGGTTGCACATATGGTCTATCATCTAAGCTTCTCCAAGTAAAAGGAGGAGATGCATAGGTTGCTTGTGGAACATAGGGTGGTATAGCATTAACATTAGTCCACATTGGTCTAGATTTCCCATCACATACACCCATTCTTTGTTCATGAAAATCACAATCCTTAATTATATGAAATTTACTTCCACACACAAAACATGTCTTCTGTTTAGAAGATTTATTCAAACCAAAAGATGTTCTATTACAAGCAGAAGTATTCAAACCAAAACCATGAAAAGAATTGTTTTTAACAGAATTATTATTCAAAGAATGAAAAGACAAGTCTTCAGAGGAAACTGTCTTGGAAGAGGATTCCTTAGCAGCAACTCTAATAGGCTTGTAGGTAGGCTTGGGTGCAGGCTTGGGTGAGGTCTTGGGTAGGTCTGACTTATCACTTGAATCACAGCTGGCATAAGAAGTAGACCCTTGATCAGAAGATTTGTCACTGTCAGAGCAAGAGACAAAATCAGTAGATGAAGAATCAGGGTCTGGCAAGTCTTTTGACTTTTTGCCATAAAGATGATGTGATCCATCAAAGTCAACAGTAATGGAAAGGTCAACAGGCATAGGTATTCCTTTAATAGATCCACGTACAGCATGTAGGTCACCTTCTTTGACATAATTAGCTAAGCCTGCTGGTGTAGTTTTACACCCATCATGTCTAGCTTCTAATCCTACATACTTTTTAAAACCTAAACCTATTGCAGAGGTCTTAGATTGACTACCATAGATCTCTCTAGCTAGATTATTACCAGATATTAACCATTGTTTATGTCTAGCTATTTCTGCATCTAGTTTTTCTTTAAGCTCTTGATTTTCAGAAATTAAAGTAGCTTTTTCTTTCTCAGTCCTTCTTAAGTCATTTTTAGTACATTCTAGATCACATTCTAACACCCTAATCTTCTCATCATAAGCTATTTGATTCTTCTGAAACCAAACCTTTTGTCTTTCTAATATTTTTAATGACTGTTTATAAGCTTCAACTTCAACATAGCATTCATTATATTTAGGTTTCAAAATATCATATGCTTCCTTAAGTTCATTATAACGTTCACTACAACCAAACAAACAATTTTGTACCTGAGAGAGGCCCATCAAGGCAATTTGATCATGCCTATCCTCTGAAGTACAGCATGCCAGCAACCCAATATTATCAGCACCTGAGCTTTCATCATTCTCCTGCTCATGTTGCTTCTAGTCGACATTAGTGTCCAAAGTGACCATAGCAACTGAGGATCCAGTCTTTGAAGTTCCAGCATCCCTCTGATTCTGCTGATATGAAGAGTATCTCACCTCATCACCAGATTTCCAATCCTTACATTCTCTGGAGAAGTGACCCATCTGATGACATGTAAAGCACTTGACCTTCTTTTTGTCAAACCTTGCTGGATCTCTTCCCTGGAAACCAAACTTCCTCCCAGCCTTACGCTCAAACCTTTTGATGTCCATAGAGAGCATGGCCACTTGCCACTTCAACTTCATCTCCTCCATATCCAGTGGATCCACCTGTTCAAAATCCTCATAAGCAAGTTGCTGCTGAGGGTCATAATCAGCAAAGAAGGATACAAGCACATCTTCCATTATACCACTAGTTGTAGATTGAGAACTTGATGGAGTGGTAGTGTAAGATGATGATGAGTAAGTAGGACTTGGAGCATGGATCATCTTTGGAGTAGAGGCCCCAACAAATGCTGTGTGACTAGCAGTAGATGATGAACGGAAGGGACTTCGTACATCAAGCTCAAGAGATTTAAGCTTGTTGTACAGCTCATCAAATGTAATCATATCAAGCCCACCTTTAGTTTTAAATGCAATGCTTACTTGTAACCAGGATTGAGGTAAAGATCGTAAAAACTTGGAATTGCAATCATCATTATCTGGCTTTGCCTTAAGCTGATTCAACTGACTTAATATCTTGTGAAACATGTCATAGCCCTTGTGAATTCCTTCCTCTTCAGAGATTTGAAAGTCTTCAAACTGTTGTCGCAGCATCGATTTTCTCATTCTCCTAGACTCCTCATTCCCTCCAAACTTGGCCTTGATGGCCAACCATATATCCTTAGCATCATTCATGAAGTGAAAATCACTCAAGTGATCCTTAGGAATAGCTTGAAGAAGAATTGTTTTAACTTTGGTTTCTCTCTGAACTGCCAGTAATTCTTCAGCAGATTTGGGAGGAACATAAATAAGATTACCATCAGGATCTGTGGTAGTTCTCTTCAAACTGTTTCCCTTCCTTACAATCTCCCATAGATTCCAATCAATGTTGGAAATCCAGTTCTGCATTTTCATTGCCCATAGATCGTACTCCTCCTTCTTTAGGTAAGGAAACTTGGCGTTACTGTTCGAGAGACTCAGTTGTTGCAGATGGGTGGTGTTCTGGTTGTTGGTGACTTCGATATCATCTTGTAATCCAGGCATGGTGAATGTTGGGTTGTTTGTAAGAGTGTTTAGAAAATACTGTTCTTAGTATCGTATAGACTCTCTCGAGGCTCTGCTACCACTTGTTGAAACTATAGACCTTGATAGATCTTGAGCACTCGCAGATCGTTAGTATTACTTATGTAATCACAAGCAAACTAATAGACAATCTCTACGACTTATATTCTTTAGCGGAAATCAAATATAAGCACAAACACAATAACTAAGAACACGTTGATCCTCTATGGATCTTTGTATTACTAAAACTTTGTTTTTCAACTCGTTCATAACTCATACTATTGTGTTCCTTTTATAGACAAGGAACCCTAACTTGTTTCCTAAGAAACATATAAACATAAAACTAAATAAGATATACATAATCACTTCCTAATAAAGCTCATGCATATCCTAACTAATTATAGAAAACACGGAATAACTATTTTCGCAGAAACTATCTACGCATTATACTACTTCAGCAGATTCTGTTCTTCAGCATAAACATTGAACTTCAGCAGAATCCTTCGGTAGTAACATCAACAGAATTCTAACTTAGCAGAATTCCCAACAAATCTTCATGCTAGGATCTCTCCAAAACCTTCATTTCTAATCAAAGAATAATGAAGTCAACCTTCAAGAAAGGATCTAAAAGTAATCACAACTTACTTACGCCAAGTACAAAGGATTACTTTAAGAGCTCATGAAGTATTTCTGGTATTATGCCAAACCAAGAAGCATAGAGGTATGTTTTACTTTTCATTAGATAACTTACATGAGTTTATTGATATCATAGTTCTCTTTGTTTAATAATGGGCAAATATCAAAAAAAAGGTACTATACTTGCCACCCTTTCCTCTTCAGGGTAGCGAACAAAATTTTTTTCTTCTGCGGGTAATATACTTTCAAATTCATCCTCTTTAGGTTATTTTCATGAACAGTTGGACAATTTTGCCTATTACCCGAAGAGGAAATGGAAAGTATGATACTTTTTTTAAATAATAAATAATGTACTAGCCACGGAAACGTGTTTTGGCTAAGAAAACGGAATAAGAATTAACAAGGGTAACGTATTTGTGATAGGGAAACGAATGTATTTTGGCCGAGAATTTGATCGTGACGATCAAACTCAATAGGTTTATAGGTTAAAATGCCGGAATTATGCTTTGATACCAGTTGATACACTCTTACAGAATCAGCGAGATTCAAATAAGAATTGAGCTCAAGAATTAGTTAATGGGATTTGTTATGGCTTCCTGACTTGTAGAAGTTTATTACAAGAGAGAATTACAAAATCAAAATCGCTTACAAATGTGAAATGAATTGTGTTATATACAAATGAAATGATGAAATGGTCGTAACGGCTTTTCCGCCTAAATGGTAAGGGTTAACGCTTATTTGAACCCCACACGTGCCATGCACGCGTATACTTATTTAAACTCATGTCCTTTGCAAATGGAAGTGGTGGTGGAACTAAATTATCTTAATAAGTAAATAGTGTAAACTTAAAACAAAACATTTTATCATAGATTTAACACAATTATAAATCATTAAATAATTTATCTTAATACATATCCAAAATTTAACATAATAAAAACTAGGGCAAATGATAAAAAAAAAAATATCATACTTTCCATTTCCTCTTCCGGGTAATAGGGGCAAAATTGTCCAACTGTTCATGAAAATACCCTAAAGAGGATGAATTTGAAAGTATATTACCCGCAGAAGCAAAAAATTTTGTTCGCTACCCTGAAGAGGAAAGGGTGGCAAGTATAATACTTTTTTTTTATATTTGCCCTTTAATAATTGCTAGTCTCTTTAAAAGTCTCTTTCATCACTTTTTCATCTTATTCATCATCAGGAATAGTATTCCTTTTGATTCGTCAAACTAACGCCGTCGTCACACATGAACCCTCGATAAGTAACTTATCAAAACCCGTCGACCGAAAACAACCTTTCATTTGATACCTCTAAACTACTTTTTAGTAAGCTAGCTTATAGCCTACTACAAAAATAATGCCAAACAAACCTTTTTCTATCCACAGTAGCCGGATCCCCCTAGTTGTACTAGCCGGATCCCGCATACACGGGATCCGGGGGAACCGTGGAACAGAACACAACTATACGCATTCAAAATCACCATCGATCTTTTCCCTCTCCTCACATAACACAAAAAACGACTAAACTACTTATTTCATCCTCATTGGACTCCATACCCTCAAGTATTCCTCTCTAGAACACCATTGTAAGTTTTTACACTAGCTTTTTCTAATTTTCATTATCCTCATCCTAGGGTTTATGGTTTCACAATCTCTAATCAATTAATCTAATTAGGGTTTTCAAAATTAATCATTAAAAGGGGATTTTTATATAATTAAGATCACATCGTGTTCACAACATTGTTAATACAAATCAAAACCATAAACCCATCTCAACTAATTTTACCTAATTGGAAAATTTGTGTTTCTAGGACCAACCATGCCTAAAGCCACTCAACAAGATCATCATGATACCGTCCATTACCTTACTCATTACTATCGAAATGAGGAATTCTCAAAAACCGACCGCAAGGTCTTCAAAAATCTTGAAAAATGACTTATCCACAAAGGTCGTGTAATCAAGGAATGCTTCCTTGAGGATACCGACATTCGTCAAGCCTTCTCGGCAATCAATTTTGATTGTCTTCTTGACATTGATGAACAAATTTCTCCTTTCTTCATCTTTGAGTTTTATAAAAGCATTAGGATCATTCGAAACGCCGATGATAGCATTTCAATCGCCTTCATCATCAATAAACGAAACTTCATTCTCCCGCTCAACACCTTTGCTCAAATTCTTCGCATTCCTTGTGAAGGAATTTGTATGTACTCTCAAGATTGGGCAATTAACGCTCAAAACCTTGCACTTGATTCCAAACCTATCTACAATACTCCTCTCGATGATCCTGAAACCATTCGAGATACTATCTTCAAGGTTAGGATCGACCAATCCCATTACAACCGAAACGAAAAGCTCATTCACCGTGATCCTTTTCAAATGGAACTTTTCGAAATGCATCCCATATTTAGAAAATGGGAAGAAATCCTTAGGGAAAACGTCATAAGCCTAGTTGGTAACAAGGATCATCCAAACGCATGTCTTGTGCAAATGACCTATTGTCTTATCCACCAAAAGCTATTTAATCTCGCCTATTACATGGTAAGGAGAATGGCCGGGGTATTCAAAGCTTCCAACATGGTACTTCCATATGGTATGCTCCTAACACGACTTTTTAAGTATGTTAGTACATTGCAACCATCTCCTATCAACAATGATCATTTCTTTGCCGATCATGTAATGGTACCTCTTACCAAAATACCCTCTAAACGCTTCATGGTCAATGGAAAGAAACCTAAAGCTCTTTCGGACTCCTCGGAAGGAGGAGAAGAAGAAAATGAAGAAGAAGAAGATGTCGACCCCATAGCCAACATTGAATTGGAACCCTTTGATTACTACGAACAACTTCCAACCATTCCAAACGAGACTGCAGAATTCAAACAATTGAGGGGCATGATTCAAAATCTTGCTTACCATCTCACAAAGTCGTCAAAAAGGAAAAGAAAGAATTGACGAAAGAGACAATAGGAATATGCTTATTTTCAACACTTGACTTATGTGTGGATGATTATGTTTTAGCACTTTTGTTTGTGGTAATTTGGATATTGTTGCTTCTACCATTGTCAATGAGTGTTGTTATGTGATGACATGCTTGTACTTGGTGTTTAATTTAAAGGTTAATTAGTGTGCAAAATCTGCACATTATTCTGTGGGGGTTCTGATCTGCAGATGTCGGATCCCTAGGATTAGCCTAGACGGATCTCTCCCTTGAGGGAACCGTGGGATCCGTGGCATCAGATCAGCAATACAACATCCCTTACATCAAGATAGCTTACTAGATAACATCACATTAGCTAAACATAAGATATTAGAACCCAACTAAGTCTACTTCAAGGATGAGAAAGCCTTAGACTCACTTATAGCTTACATAAGACCTTAGTCAAAACGTCTTTTAATTTATCAAATCGTCAAAACTCACCATATTTCCGCTTCAATACTCACAAATTGTTTTTCATCCTTCAAAACACTTAGGTGACATATTGAACAATTTTAGGAAATTGTTTCTAGTCATCTTTATCTCAAAGTGGGTTAAAAATTAGTTTTTCAATTCTTTTGATTTTTAAGTAATTTTCAAATTCCATCTCAAGCTAAAATCTGATC